>OZ024806.1:21326587-21399087 GCA_964017045.1 Omphiscola glabra
TCCGCCACAGGTAGTGTGATTTCCGCAACAAGAGTAGTGACTTCCGCAACAAGAGTAATGACTTCCGCCACAGGAGGAGTGACTTCCGCCCCAGGAGAAGTGACTTCCATCACAGAAAAAAAATAGACTTCCGCCCCAGGGGGGGTGACTTCCGACACAGGAGGAGTGACTTCCGCCACAGAGGTTGTGACTTCCGCCACAGGAAGAGTGACTTCCGCAAAAGGAAATATGACTTCCTCAACAAGAGTAGTGAATTCCGCCGCAAGAGGAGTGACTTCTGCCCCAGGGGGAATGACTTCCACCCCAGGAGGAGTGACTTACGCCACAGGAGGAGTTTTTCCGCCCCAGAAGTAGTGAAGATACTTTGATCTAACTTTCAAAAAGATGTCGAGTGAACTATTAAGTACAATATATGCATGCAACAGAGTGTACGGAGTGCGGAGGCGCGAGGTCTGCCCGTTGCGACATTTTTTTTCTTCATACTAAGTGGTGCAAATTCGGCCAACTGTAGATATTGACTTCGTGCAAGGAGGCAGCCAAAGTCTTGCACCCACACCACCCTGGGTGGCACTAACTCTCGCTACGCCACTGGCCTAAGCTCCTTCACAAAGACTTTGTGAAATGAAAACTATGACACAGGTTGAATTTCCAGATAATAAAGATACGGTCATTTCTAGTTACAGGGCCAAAGAATAAGTCCATTAAACAACAAAAACTAACTTACAAGCAATTCGTCCGGTTGATAACACTTGATGCATGGTGCGTGCGACCGATCCTCGGCCATTCTTCTTGTCATGAACGATCCATCTCCGCATGGTCTGCAGGTGAACCAATCACCATACTCTCCTGGACCACAGAGAAGTGAGCTCGAAAGTGCACCACGTAACGTAACAGATCTTACAGTCGGCTCAGGCCTAGAAGGGATGTTCTCGTCACATATCTCCGTCTGATCATAGGCTTGAAGGACCACACACGAACATAACAAAACACACCATAGGAAAACGGTCGGCATTTAAAAGTTGTGACTCGGCACATTGGACATGTTTGGCAACACCTTACCGCTTCTAAACTACCTGTCGCACCTCCGTAACTTCACTATGAGGATATATTGAAAGTGAAACTGCACGCCTTTTAAAAAATCTTAACAGGCGACTCTGAATACGATTTCGGGAATTCCCGAAGTGAAGCAATTTAACTACGCCTTTAAAATTTGCATGACTCAGTTAAAAATAAATAAAATGGATTACACCGTCTTTATTTTGAATGATAATGGTATGCAAGCTTGAACCGTTTGGGCATGATACAGCAAATTCTTGTTGTAAGCGCTGCATGAATCTTTCGTTTTTTATGCAAATTTATTTTGATATATACTATAGTGCGCTCAAAAAGAAATTTGAAGAAAATTTGATCGTTTGAACTGAAAAAAAAAATTCAACCCAACTTCCGTTCGATCAAACTTCACTCAAACGATTTCCGGCGACGAAATTTCTTTCAAACGCATTTCCGGTAACCCTCTTGGAAGGTGCTCCTCCTCCAGCCCAAACCCTACACCACTACAATTTAATAAGATATGGATGCACATTTGCTAGTGGGATCATCAATGTATAGCACAGAAGTGGGTTTATATCAGACCAAGGGTGAGAAAGGGTTCGTCCCTAGTAGCAGCTTACCGATATTTGGTCTTTTTAGATAGCCACCCCACATTTGTTAGAGAGCCACATCAAATTGGTTAGAGAGCCACATCGAACTTTTAGAGAGCCACACCACATCTTTTAGAGAGCCACACCGACTTTTTTCTAAATGTTTAAGCTATCAACTGTGTGGCTACATGCCATTCAATAGATGAATATTGATTGATTGATTGATTGATTGATTGATTTTTAGAGAGCCACCCCACATTTTTAGAGAGCCACATAGCTAGAGAGCCACACCACATTGTTAGAGAGCCACACCACATTTTTAGAGAGCACAATCAAATTTGTTAGAGATCCACGTCAAATTTTTTAGAGAGACACACCACATTTTTGGAGAGCCGTATTTCATTTAGAGAACCACACCAAACTTTTAGGAGATCCACGCCACATTTTTAGAGAGCCACCCCGACTTTTTTCGAAATGTTTAAGCTATCAACTGTGTGGCTACATGCCATTCAATAGATGAATATTGATTGATTGATTGATTGATTGGAGTACTTATATAGCACTCATTTCCATGCCAGTTCCCCAACTGAAAAAGCAGCGAGGTCAATAAATAAATGTTTAGACATCTTTACATTTTTATACTTGCATGAAGAATGTTCAAACTTTATTATCAATTCTTATAAAAACTCACACAACTTGACATCACTGGTTTTTCCCTTGAACCCTTCTATATTAATATTAGCAAGAGTAATATGGACCAAACATAACAACTGATATTCCCACATCTTGAATGTGTTATGCTTATAAGAACGGTGCACCTCTCCAGCCGCCACAAGTTCTCGTTCGAGAAAAGGAAGATATTTTCGGCAATTGCTACAAATGGGTGAAAAGTCTTCATTGGTGACTATTTTTTTGGCTCGTAATCTGAGTGATAAGGTGATTGTGAAAAGGGCCGTGTAGCAGAACAATGCCAAAATATATTTTTTCTACTTGTTCTTCGTATATATCTTAAGGGCCGACGAACAATGTATTGACCGTTCTGGCTCCTATGTATGTAGAGGGGATTCGCCATGTTTTTGTGCCTGGTGTTAAAGAGGATATTTCACTGGTTGCAAGGGCTACTCAGAGAGGGTATCATAAACTGGTGGTTGGAAGGCCTGAGGCCATGGACGCAAATGTGTCAAGTGTTGAACCCTCAATGTTTCGTCTTGGAAGCTTGTTTCTGTCCCTGATTGTCTTTGGCAGAAATGAGTAGTTCCTGTACTGTGTTCTTGCTGTTACGAGGCGGAACTGCCTGTCATGGCCTCGTTGCTGTCTGGGGAGGGGGGAGTTTCTGTTTAATGCTGGAGCAGTGGACCAGCCCATCTTGTATTTGTACATCGTGGAGAACCTGGATAATCGTCACCGTTCATCCAATGGTGACCAGCCCAGTGTTTCCAGCATGCTGACAACACTAGAGGTGTTTCTGTAGCGGTTCAGGACAATTGTGCTACCCACTGCTGGACCGCCTCCAACCTGTCGATGCTCATCTGGATGAAAGGGTCCCAAACTGAAGATGCGTACGTTAAAAGTGGCCGGACAAAGGCTTTATAGGCTTTTTCTTTAACACTGGAGTTGCCGATCTTTAGATTTTGCCTTAAGAAACCTAGTGTCTTGTTTGCCTGGTTGCACACATATTGTTAAATGCTCGTCCCAGTGGACCTCTCTGTGAATGGTAACACCGAGATACCTTACAGCTGAAACTGGCTTAAGAATATGGTCATGCAATAAGTAAGTGTGGTGTAGGGACAGTGTCAGGCACTTGGCAGGAAGATATCCCATGTCCAACCGATTGAGATCTTGTTGTAGCAGGTCCTGGTCAGATCTGTTGGCGATCGTACTATACACCGCAGTGGCATCTGCGAACAGTCTTGCTTGGGAGGTCAGTTTCTCGGGCAGGTCATTGATTTTTGCTTGGAACAAACTGGGGCCTATTACCCAGCCCTGGGGACCCCTGACTTAACACCGAGAAAGAAGGAGCTTGTACCGACCAGCACAACTGCTTGGCGTCGGTTGCTGAGGAAGCTAGAGATCCATGTTTTTAATAAGAGAAAGACGGCGCCACGATTCACAGTTGCGATGTCTATTGTTTCGAAACTTAGTTGTCATGTGAGTGTCTTCTGACAACGGATGAGGAAGCTTGGTCAATATGTTAGTCTTAAGATAATGTATCAATCACGCCTGTGTTCACCAGAATGTTCTGTGTTCGCTCCTGCAAAGACTACGAGAAACAACCTTTCAAACAGAAGGTTCTGTCTTCGCTCCTGCAAAGACTACGAGAAACAACCTTTCAAACAGAATGTTCTGTCTTCGCCCCTGCAAAACATACTGGAAACAATCTTCAAACAGAAGGTTCTGTGTTCAACCCTGCAAAGACTACGAGAAACAACCTTCAAACAGAAGATTCTGTTTTCGCCCCTGAAAAGACTACGAGAAACAACCTTCAAACTTAAACATCAGCAGTGTGCCCGTTCATCGATTGTTTGATTGTTTACAACTGTGTTTTCGTACCGGGTCCAAGCTAGACAGTGCTTGCGTAGTGCTTGCGTGAGCCAGATATACGGGATATGATGATGTATTGAGGAAATTTAGATCTATGGCTAATTATGCGAATCAAAATTTTTATGTTATTGTGGGGTTCTCCTGTGTAGGCCGATTTCACTTACAGTTTACTGGTTGTTGGGACCTTCCATTCCGTGAACAGAAAAATTTTCCAGAGCCGTGTTACTTGGCGCCGTCTTCTCTTTTTTTAATACCTATCAGAATAATTCTTCCTCCTTTTTTTTTTTCAAACATGGTCACCCTTTACGTCAACATAAGTATGCGGGAAAATTTTGCTCAGCAATGAATACTCGTTTTCCTCCTTGGAGGATTGCGATAAGATGATGGCGTTTCAGGACTGCTGGTTATGTGCACTGTATATGTTTAGTAAATTACTTACGTTTCGTTCTTTATTTTATTAAATTCTCACCAGTCGATTTAGTTGTTGTTGTTTTTATTTTAATCTGGGGTGTCAGTTTAGACATTTGAACTTTAGGATAGACAAAGGACACCCCCATACACCCTCACAATGTTTGTAGTGTTGTGAAGACATCAGTAGGACATTAGATGTTAACCATTTCAGTGACCCGTGACGTTGTCCATTATTTGCTATTTATTCGTCTTAATATCTCTTACCCATTTTTGGGGTTTTCCCGGTCCTTCGTTTTTTTTTTTTTTAAATAAAAATTTCCCTGAAATCGAAATAAAAGCGTTCTTAATTCAATATCTAATATTAATTGCTTTTGGTGTGGCGGCTACCTTTTCACAACCGGCTCTCCCACTGCTCGGCATGTTTTATATTAATAGTACTGGGTTAAAAAAAATGGCGGTCAAGCAGCGCGTGTCATGCGTGACAGCTGAACTCATTGAAGAAGTTTGAATTTGTTCAGAGGCGACTATTATATTAATCAATAAGTAGCCACGGTTAAGGCGTGAGTATTGTCTGTATGGCTGTCTGTAGCACTGTTTGTAGGACTATATATAGATCTGTCTGTAGCACTGTTTGTAGGACTATCTATAGGTCTGTCTGTAGCACTGTTTGTAGGACTATCTATAGGTCTGTCTGTAGCACTGTTTGTAGGACTATCTATAGGTCTGTCTGTAGCACTGTTTGTAGGACTAACTATAGGTCTGTCTGTAGCACTGTTTGTAGGACTATCTATAGGTCTGTCTGTAGCACTGTTTGTAGGACTATCTATAGGTCTGTCTGTAGCACTGTTTGTAGGACTATCTATAGGTCTGTCTGTAGCACTGTTTGTAGGGCTATCTATAGGTCTGTCTGTAGCACTGTTTGTAGGGCTATCTATAGGTCTGTCTGTAGCACTGTTTGTAGGATTATCTATAGGTCTGTCTGCAGCACTGTTTGTAGGACTAACTATAGGTCTGTCTGTAGCACTGTTTGTAGGATTATCTATAGGTCTGTCTGTAGTACTGTTTGTAGGACTATCTATAGGTCTGTCTGTAGCACTGTTTGTAGGACTATCTATAGGTCTGTCTGTAGCACTGTTTGTAGGACTATCTATAGATCTGTCTGTAGCACTGTTTGTAGGACTATATGTAGGAATGTCTGTACGCCTATTCTTTAAAGCCAGAATGTTATAGAAAATGAAAAATAAACTATTTTCTATTTTTTTTTACATTTAGACACACGAGTGTTAAAATACTTCACCTGGTTAATCCCTAGTATGAATTATTCTGCCTGGTGTTAGACTAGAAATACTACAAACATAATAACTTATGAACTGGAAAGACACATTAAAGAGACATGAAGTGTTTGACAATAGCCGCATATTTTTTATTTTATACAAAAAAACAAGAAATGAACGTTTTCAATGGGGAATAGTATTTCAATTTTATCCAAAACGCTTCCATCCCAATGCGTAAATCTGCAATGTATACTAGTTGTTCACATACTTGAAGTGATCAGGGTGAAATGTAAAATCTGCTGAGATTATAATATCAGACAAATAGCAAAACTGAGGCCGCCTGAAATCATTCCACCTGTTGTTGTAAAATTTAAATATTTACACTGACCGAGTAAATGTCTACTCTAACTTCACTGTGGCGACATTAAGGCTACATCTAAAAATATATATATTTGATCTATTCGGTCAATGTCAGCAGGTTATTTATTATATTTTCTTTCTATTTGACAATTTCTGTCCATTTGCATACCATATAATTTGCACAAGTCACTTGTCATTTTGTCACTCGTCGTTTTGTCGTGGAAGCGAGTTTTTTTTAACTAGATGACATTCTCGGACGTTTTCCAGTCTTAATTCTCTTAATCTGAAACCACTTGTATTCAAAGTGTGTGTTATATTCTTACCATCTTTACATGTAACTATTATCTTACAAAGATGTAACAATTTCAAGCATTTAGTTGTAATATTTAACATGTAAAAAAAAGTACTGTGTAATTTATGCAATCGGTTTATTTTCATCACGTGAAAGAAAGTGTCAGTGAGGTTAAGGTAAGGAATGAATATTGACAGCTGCAGGTCATCCGTCATATTACAGAATTAGTTAACGCTGTAACAATTGTTCACATTACATATGTTACATCCGTTACACTATTTTACTTAATTTTACTCATAAAATGATTTTGATTTTTTTTTAAATATATTATGTTTCGTGACGAAATGTTTGAGAATAAACATACATGATAGTAATTGTGATTGTAATTGTGAGTTAAATTAACTAAAATGTTATAATAACAATTGTGTAAAAAAATTATTGTTAATTGTTAAGTTAAACAGATTAAGCTGAAACATTCACACACACATATACACACAGTCAGAGGCGTAGCTAGAGTGTTTGGCACTCGGGGATAAGATTCATTTTAAAGAGCCTCCTTTTCTTTTATCAACTCTGAAGCCCATTATTTTCATACGTAAAATAATATCAAAGCACATTTTGGCGCCTCATCTGTCCCTCTTGCCCCCCCCCCCTTAGCTACGCCTCTGCACACCGTCTACTTGAACATTAATTATCTATAACGTTATTAAGCAATACATTTACTATAAAATCATTAGGATTTCCAGATCGAATAAAATTAGAAAAAAAAAATGATTGTGCTAAAAAACATAACAAAATAATGTCATTATGTAATACTTGAGTCAAATTACTGAAGCCTTAAGATAACGTACACACTATTCAAGACATCAGTGCTAGAAGTACTTAAGTCACAAAGTACACATTGTGATATAAGAAAATGTGAGTATTCTTTTGTCTATATAATGTGACAATTCTTATAGAGTGGCTTGTTTAAAGTGGAGACTTAAGTACAGTACATTTTAATGTGTTCAAACCAGGGACTTAGGTACATTTTAATGTACATAAATTTGTACAAGTACGCTTGGATAAACCGGATTAGAAAAGGTCACATGAGTTTAGATTGATTTTGTTAAAAAAGTTGACCAACGTACTTTTAGCACTAGGGTGTTGAACTGCAATTGCGAAAAGACTAGCGACACGCCGAACATTGTTCGCTGATACATCCACATGTGAACACAATCATACTTGGTTGATTTTCCCCTTTCAACGCTGACACGTCTCGCTGAATAAATACTTTCAAAACCGACCAGCTGTAATGTTTTGATTTTCTTCTCAAGCAAGGCAAGAAAGCAGATACGAGCACCCCACCCCATGCTTTTATTGAGGAGGAACCGTCTTGGACCCACATTGTACAGTTTATTTTTAAAGCAATATTTTTACCAGCAGCGCTATGTCCAACTCCAGTACGGGGTTGGCAAATTATTAAGCACAGAAGAAATGCTGCATTTAAACCCCATTTTTAGTATCTCTCAGCTAAAGATGATGTTGATTAAAAATGTATCTAATTTACATTATCTTATCATCTCAAAATAACAAAATTATTTATTAATTTCACTAGAATAACTCCTTCAGTGATCGAAGATAACACTACGCTTAGTTTGACTCCGACGTTGAACAAGCGTCGTATCTGATCATTGCCTTCATTAGTTGTAGATGGCGACGGAGGAAACGTTTTGGAGGTGAGGTTACTCGATTCATAACTATGGCGACAGACTCTGTTTTGGTGCCCGCCGCACGCAAGTACTTCATAGTTCATGAACATGTAGCCGCCCAGACCGCACACGTCGCACCGTCTACATTCAGACTGACAGGGTTTTCCCGGTGCTTCACTCCTGTAATACTCATCTTCACACATCATTTTAGTGTCTCTTGTCCTGGTGCACGGTTCACCGACAATTTCATGCTGGAGATTGAAGAAAAACGAAATAGAGGTCATTTTTCATGATGATTAAATTTGATTTACGTAACTTAATTTTAAAACACAATTAAACGATTTTATTACAAAGCCATTAAGAAATGTGGTTTTTTTTTTTAAAACAAAAATTGCGTTACGTGAATTAATGAAATTGTGTTCAGGTTTTCATTTGGTTTCATGTAGCGTTTCATTCACTAATGAATTTGATTATTTTCTAATATCGATTACTAATGCGTATGATTCTAAGGCTGTTTATTCTATTTCTTTTACCTCGTAAATGTGTTATACAAGGCACGCGCTTTAGCTTCCGATATCTCAATTACCCAACGCAATAGATTTAACTTCCAATCTCTTGTTATACAACACAGTAACTCTAACTTCCAATTTCTTGTTATACAACATAGTAGCTCTAGGTTCCAATCTCTCGATATACAACACGGTATCTCTAGCTTCCATTATCTCGTTATAAAACGAAATATCTCTAACCTTCCAATCTCTCGTTATACCCCACAGCAGTCGCTCTAGTTTTCAATCTCTGATTGAAACACACTTCCAGTACCACTACTAGGTGACTAAGTCCACCCCTTCCACCCTTTTTCTTTGCTTCGAAGTACGACCATCCCCCCCCACCCCCCCCCCCCACACACACACACACTTGCTTGACGTTTCAAAATATAACGAAATCTGTCACTGAGAGCGTCGCCCATCTGATCGCAGATCAACCGAGCCTAAATGTTATGAATGAAATTCCACCATTACGCGGCATGCTTAATCGTTGAAAGAGAAGAGTGTAAATTTACTCATGGCAATTCCGATTAAAAACATCCAGCACAGCTGGAGGTGATGTAAGGAGGGTCTAAGGTGGGGGTCTAACGATGGTGTCTAAAGATGGGGTCTAAGGAGGGAGTCAAAGGAGTGGGTCTAAGGAAGGGTCTAAGGATGTGGTCTAGGGAGGGATCTAAGGACGGGGTCTAAGGAAGGGAATAAGGATGGGGTCTAAGAAGGGTTCAAATGTGGGGTCTAAGGTGGAGTCTAAGGTGGTGTCTAAGAAGGGAGTCTAAGGAGGGGGTCTTAGGTGGGGTATAAGGAGGGGGGACTAAGGGGAGTCAAAGGAGTGGCTTTAAGGATGGGTCTAAGGATGTGGTCAAAGGAGGGGTCTAAGGACGGGGTTTAAGGAGGGGTTTAAGGATGGGGTCTAAGGTGGGGTCTAAGGAGGGGCTACGGTTAGTCAAAGGAGGGGGTCTAAGGTTGGGCTAAGGAGGGGGCTAAGGGGTGTCTAAGGATGGGGTTTAAGGAGGGGTCTAAGGAGGAGGTCTACGGTTGGGTCTAAAGCAGTGGTCTAATGATTGTGTCAAAGGAGGGGTTTTAAGGAAGATCTAAGGAGAGGGTCTAAGGATGGGGGTATATGGGTTGTCAAAATTTAGTTGTGTTAGAATTTAACGCATGACGTCTGGTAAAAAACAAGATTTGGCAAGGGCGACGGAAATCAAAAACTAATAGGAATCAGTATCGAAGCTCTAACATTTTACGTCCCACGCACGGTGAATATACGGTAGCCTAAAATTAAAAATTATTCTAATATTACTACTATTGAGTACTTTTTAAACTATATCTAGCGAGTGCATTTGTGAAAACAAAAGGCAGCATTATGACAATAATTCCAAAAGGTAACCGGACAACCGAACCCAAGACAATTGAGTTCAAGACATCCGAACTCACGACAAGTTAAGCCACGGAGAAATGACCACATAGACAAGTAAACACACAGAGAAGGAACCACACATAAAAGTGAACTCATAGACAAGTGCCACACATACAAGTTACCACACAGACAAGTAACCACAAAGAATACTGACCACAAAGACTAGTGACCACACAGTCTGGTAACATACAGCCAAGTTGACACACGGATTACTGACCACAAGGACAAATGACCACACCGACAAATGAACACACAGACTAGTGACCACAAAGACTAGTGAATACACAGACAAGTGGCCATACAGCCTAGTGACTTTACAACCTATCACACATACTACTGACCACAAGGAAAAATTACCAAACAGACAAATTATCAAATAGGCAAGTGGCAACACATACTATTGACCACAAAGACTAATGACCACATAGACTAGTGACCACACAGACAAGTTAACAAACGGACTACTGACCAAAACGACAAATAACCAAACAGACAAATGACCACAAAGTCTAGTGACCAGACAGGCTAGCGACCAAAAAGACTATTGACGACATGGTCTAGGGGCCACGCAGACAACTTAACACACGGACTACTCACCCCAAGGACAAATGACAAAACAGACAAGTGACCACAAAGACTGATGATCACAAAGACTAGTGACCACTTGGACTAGTGACCACTAGGACTAGTGAACTCTCAGACTAGTGACCACACAGACAACTGACCACACAGACTAGTGACCACACAGACTAGTGACCACACAGACTAGTGACCACACAGACTAGTGACCACACAGACCAGTGACCACAAAGTCAAGTGACCACACAGTCTAGTGATCACACAGAAAATCGCTAGGGGCATAAAACCGAGAAGTGGTATATGCAGGGTGGGCCAAGATGTTTGCTACCTCCTTCCAATAACCCCCCCCCCCCAACCGAAGTTGGACTAAATTGCGGCTCCTCCATGTATAGAAAAAGTGCCACCGGGGGTGACCCTTCTACCAACGCCTTGCAAAGCTTTAGGGGGAATTGGCTATTGTTAGTATTGTGAAGCTTTCAAATTTGTGAAGAGAATGATCTCTCTTGCACCATTTAAATTTAAGACTCACAACTAATGAGTTAAGGCTGAGATTACAGTTTCTCCAGCGGGATGCCGAAAGACATTGTATTAAACAAATAACTTCCAGGGGAATCTTCATACCCCGGTTAGTCCTCCCATCCCGGTTAGTGCTCCCATCCCTGTTAGTCCTCCCATCCCAGTTAGTATTCCCATCCCGGTTAGTCCTCCCATTCCGGTTAGTCCTCAGATCCCGGGGAATTCATCCCATCCCGGGAGATCAGGCGTAAAAACTTTAGAATACAATTTTCTTGTTTTTTAAACAATTAATTTCATCAAGTCACAGATTGTTCCAAATTGTCTATATAAGCTAAAAAAAAAAGGTCAAATCTACTTAACTGCCCTGACACATTAAGCTCAGCAGCTCTACATTTATACAGAAACAAAGTGACTTCTACAGGAATATATTGCAAAATAAAGGCTTTTTTAAATAGGCTAAATACGTGGAACTTATCACAACTAGATTTTTTTCAGTATAATGAAATTGAAATTAACGACAGATTTAATGGGAGGCTTAAAGTTTTAACTCCCAAGAACGCTGGTTTAGATTTTATATATATGAGCCCATTTTAAAATATCTATAACTAAAACCCCTGACCCATTTGGGGGGGGCAATTTATACAAATGGTACTGTAGTTGAGGTGGGGAGGGAGGGCATCTATACTTAGGTATGACGTGGTATCTGTGGATAGGTGTGGCACAGTCAATAAGCCTTATACCTGTGCTTACGTTAAATCTTTCCTTGTTGTCTGATGCATATCATTTTAGTGAACCTGAAATCCCACCGAACAGGTTTACTGTTATCCGATTAGGCGCGCTGTTAGATACTGCAAAGAATGCAAGGAGCGCCTAGTTAAATATCGTTTTGGAAGAGTGGTACTCAAGATTTTTTGGGGCCACACGTAGAGCGTGTTGATGTACATAGTACCGACGAGGATTATCATTTTAAAAGAAAACACAAGTATTGTATTATAAATTAGTCAAATAATGGCAAAGGTGCCACTGACATAATACATAGTTTTAGCTTAGGTTCCAACAGTTTGTATGCGATCTCTGCGACATTAAATGTGTACTTGGATAGATTTATATTTTATTAATGATTAAGTTTAGTGTTATAAACACATCACAGCCACCGTTAAATTATTTTTTTTTAGTGATAAGGTATGTTGTGATCGGGAAAATGGCGACATTTGCAAGACGGTATCAGCACTTCTTCTGATGGTGCCAGCACTTCAACCAATGGTGTCAGCACTTCAACCGATGGTGTCAGCACTTCAACCGATGCTGTCAGCACTTCAACCGATGGTGTCAGCACTTCAACCGGTGTCAGCACTTCAACCAAGCATATTGTCACTTAGAAGCTAATTACTCTTCTAGATGTATAATCAACCCAAGAATCAGACCCCCAAAAAGACAACTAAGCAGAATGCAATTTGTTTTAGAAAACTTACCAAAGCTTCATTCGGTTCGAGGCATTTGGCGCATGCGCTATGCTTCATTTCTCTGGCCATCCTGTGTGTCATAAATGTCCCGCCCTGGCAAGGTCTGCACTTGACCATATCGTGGTACTCACCCTCGCCACAAGGTGGGGACACATCGGAAAATGTTGGCAAGACGCTAGGCCTGGACGGTATGTTGGCATCGCATTCAGCATCTTCACTCATCACACGTTGTACGTAACTCAAGCAGAACGCTAGTGCTAACGTGTTCAAATAAAAATGTCGCACCATATCTCTTCTTTCTTGTCCGTAAATCTTACAATCCGGTGTCTTTTATCACTGAGGTCACTAAGCTATATTATCACTGAGGTCACTAAGCTATAGCCTCAGACCAAAGATTAATAGTTGTAAAACAAAGTCTCCTCAGTCCGTACAGAACATCGCAATTCAAATGAAAGCACGGTCACACAAACATATTCTGTTCCACATATATTACCGTGTGTATTTTGAAAGTAGACACTTGATAGTTTTCCCCATTAACATCGCTATACTTGGGAACATTCTCAGAAACGGGTGTTGCAATACGGGGGGGGGGGGGGATTTCCCCGTTTCATTTGCACATAGACACATATGAGCCCACACACAGCCAGCACGGCCGAAAGTCAAATATTATCATTGATAAACTACGACGGGTGGCACACCCTATAACACCCCCATCTGACACACACACACACACACACACATACAAACACAAACACAAAGCCACTCCTTTCAATGGAATGACGCTAGCGTGATCTCTGGTTATTCACTGACAGTGTCTCAATACAGTGTCAACAGCGGTGTATCACGTCTTTTAGTGCTTGTAATAGAGTTGCACATTTTTGTCATTGAAATCTTCTCGCGACCAACACTAATAAAAGAATGACTCTGACTATTCAGACTTTGGGCTCTATTCCGCATTGCTGGTCGCTTTTTGTATAAACGTCCTCTCATTTTTGTGTCTTAATGCAGTGATTCTCAGCCTGTGGGTCGCTACCCCTCTTGGGGTCGACAGAGACCTTCTGAAAACACATATTTATAAAGTAGCAACGAAAATAATGTTATTGTTGGGGGCCACTAAAACATTAGGACCTGTATTGAAGGGTCGCGGCATTAGGAAGGTTGAGAACCACTGTCTTAATATGAACTGCCCCTGTTCATACATACAAAGTGTTTACTTACTTAGAAAAACTTGCGCATTTGGAGAGAAATGTTCAGGTGCATCAAACCATCGGATCAATCATTAATTCATTTGATCTTTGAAATGGTGGCTAAGATGTTTCAACAATGTCTGGCGAAGTTGAAAAGGTGGCTAAGATGTTTCAACACTTGGTGCCGGGGGTCAAGTGATGGCTAAGATGTTTCAATCCGGCATAATGAATAACAAGTCGAGAAACAATGTCAATGTGTTAGCAATGGCCATGACCACAAAATGACTCGAGTTTGACTGTGTCCAAAATTAAAGAATTTATCTCATGACAAAATTTCCTTAACTACACTATGCCCACGACTACACCATGTCCACAACTACAAAATGTCCAAGACTGCAGAATGTCCAAGACTGCAGAATGTCCATGCCTAAACAATGTCCAGGACCACAAAATTTTCATACCTTCACACTATTTATTTATTTTTTAAAATGTATGCACTGCCATCAATCACGTTCTCATATTCTTCATACTTCGATGTGCCTTTGCCTCTGCTATGCAGCTGTTAATTCACCCGTATTTTTTTCCAACGAATCTACTTCACATTTAATTGGCGGATCTTTCCTCTGACCATTCAGCAGGTTGGTTGTATGCATTTGGATTTTGAAAACCAAACCACAGAATGTACAACTCTGAATGACATTCGTTTCTTTGCAACATTCTTGTTTTCTTTTAAATCATCGGTTTCCTCCTTTAGATATAATCATTACACCTATCCGTCTGAGATTCCTTGTGTTGGACATATATTGGGTTGATATAAAAAAACAACACAGGCATTCTTTAGCTGTCCTCGTGTATTCAGAGATAGCATTATAACACCAGAGTCGATGTAATATATTGTCAAAGGATACTATCAGAGCGTGGTGCTCCTTGGTTACATGTTTACCTATATCCGATTTGCCTTGTTGCCGAAAGCAGTCTCGACTAAAAGTTCCTTATATTCGAGTGAGTACTGCATTTAATGGTCCCAGTCTCACATATTTTGTAAACAGAAATTGAAAAATTAACATAACAATGTGCAGCGTAATGTCGTCTAGTGTATTTGAAGGTGCTAGATCTCCCGAGCCTGAAGTCGTTGACGACACAACTGCTTCGGGGTCCCGTAGGGATACATCAGATTCTTCTAGAGTCGTGGTTGTTGTTGTGGTAACACATTCTCCCGCCACCACGACCATGTCTTCGTGGGGGCAGCAAACTGTGTTTTGATCACCGTGACATTCACGTCCTTCATGGTTTGAAAACATAAAGATTCCCAGTCCGCACAAATCACACCGTGCGCATTCAGACTGACAAGGTTTTCCCGGTACACCCATTCTGTAGTATCCGTCTTCGCACATGATCTTAGCGTCTCTTGTCTTGGTGCACGGCTCTTCAAGGATTTCAAACTAAACATTGACAACAAATAATTGTAGATTATCGATATGTCTGCATCACATGTATAAGTCTTAAGAATTCATGGATTGTACCGACAATTTTGTTATTTAAGTTTTTGTATTAAGTATCCAAATATCAAAACTGCTTTCGTTGATGTTACTTTGTTTGTAGTAAGAGACTAATTTCTGAATAAAATAAGGTTAATGGCTAATTGGGCTTAACAAAAAATAAAATAGATCTCACGTGTTTAAAAAAAAAAAGAAATGTATAGCTACATACAATCATTAAAAATTTATTGCGATAAAGAATTTTAAATGATCTCACCTCGTCTTCATTGGGCCTGTAGCACTCTGAGCATCTGATGTACTTTCCTTCTCCGGCCATTTTCCTCGTCATGAACGTCCCATCCTCACAATGACTACAACTAAACCAGTCGAGATACTCTCCCGCACCACACTCTTGTGGCTGGACATTGGACGCTAAGGCCATTGGTAAAAATCCCGCAGATGGTAATTGCCTAGATGGGATGTCATCGTCACAAGTTTCATGACCTAATGCTGTGATTATTGCTATCTGGCTTAGGATTACTACAACGAAATTTGCATTTGACTTCATCTTCACACACGCGATAACGCGTTACGAGAGTTCTTCAAATAAATGTTTATATTGAAACGAGAAGAGTATTTTTATTTCTAAAGAAATTGATTTTGTTTGATACAGGGTATACTCTCATATCCATCCATTCCATCAGTGGAACTCGTCGATATTGATTTGCTGTTTTGAATGCGTAGAACTTCTGTTTATAATATTGTCTCATGTTTATATTGTCTATGATTTAATTTTGTTCTATCAGCTTCTTATTGCCCAGAATGTTGAAATATTTCTTCTGAGCTCTTTTCTGAAATGAAAATAAGTAAATAGCATTCGAAAATCATTTTTGTTTTAAAAACAAGACTTCATTTTTCATTGACACAAAATTGATTCACTACTGTCTAAGTAAGTACAAACGAATGCATTGGTTTGATACGGTAAAAGTATCAAATATGAGGTCAGTTACATTTTCAAATCTAAATGTAAATATTTCTGAATAATTAAGAATCCAGAAAATATTGATAAAATAAAATCCGTCACGTGAGGCTAAATGTTAGACCATAATGTGAAGCTGGATGGTAGACCATCATGTGTGGCTAGATGGTAGACAATCATGCTAGGCTATATGGTAAACCATCATTTGATGCTAGATAGTATACCACCATGTGAGGCTAGATGGTAGACCACCATGTGAGGCTATATGGTAGACCACGATGTGATGCTAGATTGTAGACCCTCTTGTGAGGCTAGATGGTAGACCACCATGTGATGCTAGATGGTAGACCACCATGTGAGTCTAGATGGTAGACTAACATGTGATGCTAAATGACAGACAACCAAGTCATTCTAGATGGTAGACTAACATGTGATGCTAAATGACAGACAACCAAGTCATTCTAGATGGTAGATATATGCTGACAAGAGAAATAAGAGGTGTAATGTTATAAAACACATCAAAAATGTTTAATACGATAAATTTACTCCTTCAACAGCGGTGAAAATAGAGTGTTATTGCGTTTGTGTTGAACAGTCTGACATTACTGACAAAGTGAACGTATTATATGAACGTTACATGTGACGGTAAAGTAGTAATGACGACGTTTAGGCCTAAATGTCCATGTTACCGTCGCTCTTCATTATTTAAGCTTCCAAATCAATCTTTCTTCATATTTGTTATCTAAAGTTAGGCTTACCTTACCTGTGCAGTTGCAAACATACATACAAATACATATACCATTTACATTGATAGATATACATGTATAGATAGATATAGATATGTATGTGATAAATATACATATTTTTGCGATCTACTGTATTTAATTTAAATTATGATTTTGTTTTAAGCGTTTCTAACGTTGGGTGCAACCACGGATATTCAGTTTAATAAGAAATCTGTTTAAAACTGTTTTCATCTACTTTTGATATCCACTTGTTTGTGTAAAATCGTCATACATTACAGAAGAAACAGAGGGGCAGATGGGTATATTAATTCACAGTGTTTGGCGATTTATAAAATACATTACAAAATATGCTTTACATATTGCAGGAGAAACAGAGAGGGAAGGGTGGAAGGGGTAAGCAAAAAAACAACAACACTCAGGTTGAAATCTTTGCACAAGTTGTGAGAAGTCATAGTAGCCAGAACGATCAGTACATTGATCGTGGGCCCGCCATATGTAGAAGACGAAGTCAGTAACTGGTATGTTAAAATGTTTACTCTTGTTTGACATTAGACTTACCAGTGTTTGTGGGGGTGTGATACGTGCATGTGTGTGTGTGTATGCGCGTTTGTTTGCGCGTATTTTTGTGTGTGATTGTGTAGCCTATCTGAGAGAGAGAGAGAGAGAGAGAGAGAGTGAGTGAGAGAAAGAGAGAGAGAGAAAAAAGAGATAGAGAAAGAGAGGCAAAAAAGGATGATTAATTCAACGAATTCAAGTTACTTTAGGAAATGACATGAAACTTTACAATAAATATTAAATTTAAATGTCTTTACCTTCAGTTCACAAGTCGCAGCTAATGGTGACCACGCCCTTCTGCTCCGCTCTTTAAATGTTTCAATGCTGCTATCAGTCCATTTCGCTTAGAGGGCCAATCCCACATAATATAGTATGTTGAACATAAATAGAACCGGAAAATTCGACACCGTGACTGCGGGTTTTTAAGATATGCGTTTATTCATGAACGAAGATATTTAAAATATGCTCAATGTTCGTGAACGAAGATGATTCTTACTTTTAGGTCAACAAAGAATAATTCATAAAAATGTTTATTGGTTTAATAATAATAAGTTCTAAGACCGTGTTTATAAATCGTATGCGTATTTTTTTTTAATTGACTTTATATTCGTGGATATAAATTATATTAACGGGCTTACTCTATTCTTAATGTCTATAATGAGATGACTGATTGATTACTTGTATAGTACTTGTCTCAAAAGCTATTTTAGCATGCTCAAAGCGCTCTTGTGTCATCATCTCTATTGAAAGAAAAGTTTCTGTCAATATCCCTTACATTCTTTTTTTTGAAATCATTTTTAATTTCCCTCACAGATTGATGCAAACCGCTCCATAATTTCGGTGCTATCGCTTCAAAAGAACGCACTCCGTATGACTTCTTTCTGTGTCCGTCCACACTGGGAACTCTCAGCAGGGACTGATATGAAGAGCGCTGATTTTTTTTTAAGGATACATGTTTGGAAATAAGCTCTTTAAAATATTTAGGTGCAAAACCTTCTATACAGCTATATTTCAGGCTATCTGGGAATACATTTTATTGAATCTCTTTGAATCTCTTACTATTCGTCTCAAAGCTAACGTATCGTTAATAAACAGTTTCAGTTTTATAACACTCTAAGATATTTTTTGTCACAAATACAATTACAGTCTTAAACTCGTTCTTTTCTTCTAGCTTCTACATGGCTGTCGTGCAGTTAGAGTCATACAGACATACGGCGTTTGAAAGTTTAAGTTCCTTTAATTTTTTTTGACTTTGCATGAATGACAAGACACAATGCATGAGAATTAACCACTGACGTTTCAGAATAAAAAAGAAATGTCCCTTTAAAAAATCCTGAACTTCATTTCAAAAGAATATAGTGGCAGAACTAAAAAATTTTTAAACATATAATACGTGTATTAAGTCAAGTGCTTATCCAAAAGCATGTCCCAAAATATTACAACTGACGCCCACCCAATGAGAACGCCTTTTAAAGTCATGTTTCCAAACTGACGACTTGTCCTGCGTGGGTACGTTCACCCAATGAGAACGCCTTTTAAAGTCATGTTTCCAAACTGACGACTTGTCCTGCGTGGGTACGTACACCCAATGAGAACGCCTTTTAAAGTCATGTTTCCAAACTGACGACTTGTCCTGCGTGGGTACGTTCACCCAATGAGAACGCCTTTTAAAGTCGTGTTTCCAAACTGACGACTTGCCCTGCGTGGGTACGATCACCCAATGAGAACGCCTTTTAAAGTCATGTTTCCAAACTGACGACTTGTCCTGCGTGGGTACGTTCACCAAATGAGAACGCCTTTTAAAGTCATGTTTCCAAACTGACGACTTGTCCTGCGTGGGTACGTTCACCCAATGATTAAAGGTACAAAATGCATAACACACCAAATTGCAGGTCATATCACACCAAATTGCAGGTCATATCACACCAAATTGCAGGTCATAACACACCAAATTGCAGGTCATATCACACCAAATTGCAGGTCATGACACAGCAAAACAATACCGCGAAATCTGACAGTCACAACATGAAACTTTTCGCTTGTTGCTCGGACCAAGTTGATATTGCTTGTTTTGTTAAAATTAACAGATTTCCTAAAATTATACATTTTTGACGTGCAATGAATTGTGGGGCTGTGCTAGATGTGTCCAGCCATGAGACGTCGGGCAAAAAATCTGTAGCAGTAGTTTCCAACGTTGACATTGTAGTAGTTATAGTTGTAATTTTTGCTGCCGTGATTTTAACAATGCATGAATTGTTCTCTACACCCATGCCATCATGTGGGCAGCAAACAGTGTTTTGTTAGCCGCTACACTCACGGCCTGCGTGGTTCTTGAACATGTTGATACCCAGGCCACACACATCACACCTTCTGCATCGAGACTGACAAGGTTTTCCCGGTACGGTTCGTCTATAGTATCCGTCTTCACACATGATATGTGAATCTCTTGTCTTCGTACAAGGCTCCACAACGATGTCATACTGAGAACAGATTGAAGAAATGTTGTTATCAGAATTTTAATTGCAGTCGGTATACAGGGTGGGCCAATAAAAGTGAGAACATCTCGTAAAATGTGATTGACAGAAGCGTAAACGAGTGGCGTCGACGCTTAGAAAAAGTCGTTGAGAAGCAAGGAGGACACATTGAACATGATTTCCGATTAGCTAAATATTTCGCAAAAAATGTATAAAGAATTATAATTAATTAAATTATATTTTGAAATAACTCACCTGCTACGAGATGTTCTCACTTTTATTGGCCTACCCTATAGAGTGTGATTTTATACTAGGGTACAGAAATATCTAACATGTGACGTTACTAACAGAATTGACGCGTCATTGTTTTTGTACAGTTTCCCTGAATTTTTGTACTAGAATATATGACACGGTGCTACCGGGATCATAATGGAAGGAGGGCACATTGCGCTACTCTCCACCTGTTCTTACGGAGGCTCAACTTCTAAAAATCCCATGTTTACATATGTCACTGTATCGAGTTTTGATGCATTGTATCTTCAAAAAAAAAAAAATTTAACCCCCCTTGTATTGTATACTTAAGTAATATGTATTAATCAGGCATTTAATAATATTTAAAAAATATAGCTTTAGTATAGATATTTACATTTCTCATGTTAGTGGATATTAACAATTATATTCTTGTAAATAATATTCACAACCCAATCATTTCCAGGCCTCTGAACAACAACAAAAACAAACAATTCCTAAAAAATTGTAAAATCTTTACTTTAAAAAAAAAAAATTATATATATATTATTTTAAAAAATCTGTAGCAATAACGGTTTTTGATTTATTGGTTAATCGTTAAAAATTGTCCCAATCTCTGCCTCGCTCCTGAAATATATTATAGTAAAATCTTTAAAAGGGAATTCTTATAATTCAAGACAAATCTCGAATCCAGTTTCCAAGTCTAAAAGTATTTATTATTTATTTTTTAAAAATTATTTACTATCTTGTAAAAATTTCCCATGACCATGAACTGTAATTTGCGCAAAATTGAAAAACAAATATGTTCTTATTTTAAAGAAAATCTTAACCCCTACTTTAGACCTCACTCCTACATCTCACTCTAACATCTCACTCCTACATCTCACTCTAACATCTCACTCTAACATCTCAATCCTACACCTCACTCCTACGCTATACTCTTACACATCACTCCTACACTACCTCTGTCCTACACCTCATTCCTACACTCTCCCACATTATCCCCATTGCTGAACAATCTTTCCCCCAACCCTCTGACTACCACCCCTACCTTTCGCCATTTATAATTGATTTATTAAATCTATTTATAAGTACAGTATATCAATATTGCTTTAGACAAATAAAAAAAAATAAAGATTTAAGAAACGGCAATACGAAAAATCAAGGAAATCGGATCTGTAAAATCCAAAATGGTTTAACACTATTTCAAGATTTCCAAATTAAAGTAATTAAATAAACCCCAATTGTTCTATCTTGTTTTTAAATAAAGTAATCCCATAACTTTTGAGACACTTGGATTGACTTGCCTGATCTTCTGGAGGTTGATAACATTCCTGACACGACAAGTGTTCTCTTGCCTCCGCCATAGTTCGTGTCATAAACGTCCCGTCGGCACAAGATTTACATTCAAACCAGTCGAGAAACTCCCCCTCAGTGCAAACTGTTGGCATCAGGTGTACAGCAACTTTAGAAATGCCAAATTTCGAAGGAGGTGGTACAGGTCTTGAAGGTATGTCTTTGTCACACACATTTTCAAGATTTTCAGCAGTCAGTGTCTCGAAACACCCGTGAAGCGTTTAAGCATCATTTTATTCATGTATCCAACACTGTCCAACAATATCCAACAGTATCCAATGTGACTGTCAATGTTAAGCAACAAATTTCAGGACTGCATTTTGTATCCACTTGCAATCCATGTGTTAGTACTTTCTAACATGTTTTAGAGTAATTAGACACACACAGTTTGTGTGAATATAACAATATATATTCAGCTTTGATGATGATTTTACAAAGCACGTGATGATGATTTTACAAAGCACGTGATGATGATTTTACAAAGCACGTGTAAACGTTTCGGCAAATACCTTCGTCAGTACAAAAAACAAAACATTTAAATATGTAGAAATTAAATTTACATAATACACGTATCCTACCTAGCCCACTCGTGTGATCGGCTAACCTTTTATGAAAATCGGTAAGACCGAGCAGAGTGTGCTCTGCAAAAATGATTTTTTTTTCCATTTGGTGTCACCCCCTGAGGTGGTGTCACCCGGTGCGATCCGCACCCCCGCACCCCCCCCTTAGCTACGCCACTGGCCACTGGCCTACTTTAATTCGTTTCAATGTTATAGGCTTTTTTAAAGCTATTTAGTCATTCCATGTTTGGTTTTTCTTTGACCTCACACACTCCTACTTAAACATACATGTTACTAGGTTAAATTTTTACGGCATAGTAAAAGCTGTTTAAAATAAATCATCAATTTGAGTCAATAAAAGATATTTGTTGTTGATGTTGGTTCTCAAGCATCGAAGATTTAACTTAGAGATATGTTAATTTCATTACCTGGATATTTGAAATATATTTCTTAATGAGCTGGCGTTGTTCATGGGAATGAATCAAACTGAAACATAATTTTTTGCCACTTGTTGTAGTCCGATCAATTGAAAAACAATATCTATATTCACTTTTTAAACATTGAACTGAGTGAAAATAAATAATTGAACTTTTGAAATGTTATCTTTATTTTTTTTTTAAATCTAAACATATCACAAACAATCAGTGGCGTAGTGAGGGGGGGAAAGAGGGGCATCATGCCCCGGGCGCTACTCACAAAGAGGCGCCAAATGGTATATTTTACTATAATATTGTATGGTTTTCGAATAGGGGGGCGCTAAAAAGGTATTGGGGGCGCTAAAACGGTATTGTGCCCGGGCGCGAGTTAAGCTCGTTACGCCACTGCAAACAATCAAGTTCTTGATGGTGTACATAGTTACTAAGTAGCTTGTATTTACTTTATAACATAATTTTTTTTATATAAATAAGTCTGATAGTAATGTATTATCCGGGAAGGCGCATCGGAAATTTCCAATTTTACATTTCGGGAATAAAATGCGCATTAAAGTGCCCAACAACAAAGCGTATATGAACGGATAAGCTCCATCTTACCCATGGGTAACTATACAAATACGATGCTTTCATTAAATTGACACCAATTTGTAAGAGGTTTGGTGGAAATTGCCATTTGACTTTTGCAAATTTGGAAATTGACTTTTTAAAATTTTGTTTTCTTTTTCATGGCTGGTCATTTCAGTTATTTGGCGTGATTAGCCACGTATATGCGTGCCCCTTGTGGTATATTAATAATCTTGTTAGTGACTTTTTTTTATGTCTTCATTAGCCATGTTCGCATGTCAGTGGGAAAGGACTCCAATAACAATCAGAGATACTTCGATTTATAAATATGAGCCAATTAAATCCAATGTTGTGTTCTGTTCTGTTCTTTAGGCCGTGGGACGGGGTTGATCATGACAAGGTATAGACGTCCATTGTTTGCAACGTCTCGCCATGCGCCTGTCCAATATAAGACACATTTGATTATAATCCAAACTGAATGGGAAGATTGCTTTCCGCCAGATAGATTATATTATTTTAAAGGTCCTTAAAAAGCATTTCTGATTTATACACAGCTTGGAACGTCTCGTACTACGACCTTTGCCACACCAACGCTTAGCTGCCCCGCTATACCCAGGGCATGGAAAAGGAAAGCCTTGGAAGAAGTTGGAGGAGTCGTTAAGAAAATACTCATATCATTCATTAGTCAACAGACTTGAACCATTGCATTGGATGCGCCTTGCAAAGACGGGGGGGAGAAATCATGGTTTCCAATGGGAGTATTCAGTGCACGCGGTGGTTGGGGCTAAGATAGGTGTGTACTCATAACACATTGGAGGACAGAACCCAAAATTTAATGTCGTGAAACGGTGTTTAATTTTAATATTTCTCTCGTTCCGTAGAAACGTAGAAAGGTAAAATATGGAGCGAGATAGTGAAAGAGAGGGAGAGAGAAAGAGAGAGAGGGAGAGAGAGAAAGAGTAGGGGGGGGCGCCCACTGATTGCAAAGGGGTGTAACCCATTTACTAAAGATTTAACGAATCCATTCCCGGTTACCTTGCATTGAACTGCTTGAAATTATCCTATAAATGAACATATTTCCAAAATATTTGTTTCTATTAACAAGAATCTGCACCTTGAAGTATACAATGGTCCCCAACCAGTGTGTCAGAGCTCGATGATCCCGCTGCTTGATCAAGGGGGCACCACGGAAGATTAAATCATTTTGATAATTAAGTTTTCAATTTCATAAATCTTGCGGCGAGCTCAGCAAACTTTCTCACGAGATACACACCCTAATGCTTTGCACACCCTAATACTTTGCACACCCTAGTTCTTTGCACACCCTAGTCCTTTGCACACCCTAGTCCTTTGCACACCCTAGTTCTTTGCACACTTTAGTCCTTTGCACAACTTAGTTCTTTGCACACTTTAGTCCTTTGCACACCCTAGTCGTTTGCACACCCTAGTCCTTTGCACACCATAGCCCTTTGCACACCTTAGTCATTTGCACACACTCGTACTTTGCACACCCTAGTTCTTTGCACACACTAGTACTTTGCACACCCTAGTACTTTGCACACCTTACCCGTTTGCAAATCCTAGTACTTTGTACACCTTAGCCCTTTGCACACCCTATTCCATTGCACATCCTAGTCCTTTGCACACCCTAGTTCTTTGCACACCCTAGTTCTCTGCACACCCTAGTCCTTTGCACACCCTAGTCCTTTGCACACCCTAGTACTTTACACACCCTAGTCTTTTGCACATCCTAGTCCTTTGCACACCCTAGTACTTTGGACACCCTAGTACTTTGCACACCTTAACCTTTTGCACACCCTAGTCCTTTTCAGGATTTCTGCGGCACACCATTGGTAAATAAAAATGCAAAAATATAATAAAGTTCATTTGAAAAAATCACGTGTCATCCCCAAAGGCTCGAAGCGCGGTACAAAAACAAAGCTTGGAGATAATAACTAGCTGGAAAAGATGGTAGACAACTTCACCCCAGAAGGTGTTTGCGAAATAGATGAGTTTTTAAATTTGTTTTGAAGAACTCCAGCGTCTGGCTGTTTCTGAGAGCGTCAGGAAGAGTGTTCCAAATGGCTGGGCCAGCAAATGCGAACGTGCGCTTTCCGTAAGTCTCAAGGCGAACACGCGGTATCGAGAGTTTGCCACTATCGGATGAGCGGAGTTGTCTAGTGGGTACATAAGACGTCATGAGCTCTTGGAGATAGAGCGGCGTCAGGTCATGCAAGCAGCGGTAAGACTAAGATTCCAACAATACTTGTTATTTTTTTTTTTAACGCCAAAATTTGAAGGAACTTTATTATAACTGATCTTTTCATGTGAGTCTGCAATCCTGTATCTAATATATATTAACGTTAGTTTCAAACTTATTTAACAAAAAATTTGCCGTAGGTTACTGGAGTAGATCGATGCTTTCGAGTGCTTTGTAAATATAAAACAATCCATAATATGGTTACTGCTGACAATTACGACAAGACAACATAAGTAACTAACTCAAAGTAACGTATAGTTTTAAATTAACGACCCTTACAAACAAAGTGTTTTGTAAAAAATCCTTTATAAAATGAAATATCGAGCAATGGGGGTGGGGGCTGAAAATTTGAAAGAAAAAAAAACATGCATACAAGTAACGCACCTAATGAGAATCCCAAATATTGTTAGACCCCCACCCCCTCAAGGCTCGCAACCGAACATTTTTTACGCGTCCTTGAACTATATTAATATTCTAATGACACGCCCGCTTTTAAACCGCAGATTAATTTCATCAACAATTTTAGAGAAACAAAAAAATTTCATATATTTCATATTAAAGAATTTCATATTAGCTCAGTTATCGGGAATTTTATTTTGTCTTCCCCTTGAAAAGCGAATTTTTTGGGGGGTTGGGGCTGAAAATCTGAACGAATGCTTTGTCTTCGGCAACGAGTCTATGAGCCTAGTTCAGCCATTCACCCACGAACAAAAGCGAAGTTCGTATAAAGTATTATAAAGGATTTAAAAAACACGCATTCAAAATCAACGATGTAAATATCAATTCAGTTTATTAACAAACTATACACAGATATCCAGTAGTAAGGTTTGATCAAACCCTTCTTCAAGGTGAAGAGAAGCACTTCATTGTTTAATAAAGCTTTATCGCAGTCCAACACTTTTTTTAATAAGTCAAGATTTAGATTACATAGAACTTTACGAAAGATATAATGATTTATTAACCGGTTCAATGAATAGTAATTAAAAACACGATACTGTTCATTATTATTAGTCACTATGAGAATGAACGTCATTTACAACATGCGCACTGTTTAATTTTAATTTAATGTATTTTTCCCCCACGTCAATGAAATCAACCTGTGAACAGTTTAAGACTCCATGTTACAAGATCCAGGACCGTCTTTCAAACTTCTTAAATCAGTGACTCGGATTCAGGTAATTGTTTTGTTAATTAAGGAAACTATAGACGCATTCTTGGCGAAGACGATAGCGCAGACGGCTAACAGCAAAAGGAAATAACAACTGTGGTGAAGGGTATCTCCGCTGCTCCTCAAAAACCCGAACTTGATTTCGTCACTGAACACCGACTGATATTCCGAGATTGTTGTGGAAGTCGGCGTTGATGTGGTTGATGTTGGGGGTGGTATGGTTGATCTGTCCTTGCATTCACCATCCACCACAATCATGTGATCTCCATGGCAACAGATCGTGTTTTGGTCGCCACTGCACTCGCGCCCTTCATGGTTCTTAAACATGTTGAACCCCAGACCACACACATCGCACCGTTTACACTCAGACTGACAGGGTTTCCCCGGTACTTCAACTCTGTAATATCCGTCTTCACACATAATTTTAGCGTCTCTTGTTGAAGTGCACGGCTCAGTTATTATTTCATACTGCAAAAAAGAAAAACATCTTGAAGCCTGTCCACGGATATTATTACGAATGTGTGAACATCTGAAGGGAGACAACTAACATACTTAATATTCCCGTGCATGTAATACATAGTGTTGGAACTTATAATGACTTTCCAATCAGAGTGTCTGATTGGGTCGTATGGGAGAACAAACCTGTTTTGGTGTTTAAGAGCCACGACAAAAAAACGATGAGTGTTGATAAAGATTTTGAAGGGTAAGGTTAAAGGAGACGTCATGAAATTATTATCATAGGAGTTGTGATTTAAGCCATGCAATTAAATGACTTTCATATTTCTCTGCAAATATATTTCTTTTTTTTTTGTGTGGATATTATTGTCCATATTTCAATGAAAATATTCACTGATTGTAAACCTTAACGTCTCATCTATTATCTACAACTTGATATAAACAGTGACAAAGCCTGAAGATTGATACAAGCTTCTTTTCTTTTAACTTGTCGTTGTCGAAAGTAGAATCGGTTTCCCTTTCTTCCAGCAATTTTTTTATATAATCTGCTTGATAGCATTGAAATAATTTTGAGAATGAATCTATTAGATATATACATAACATTCTACAACTGCAATGTAGACGTATTAAATTCACGTGAGATCTCACAGACGCGTTAACTAATCAGGTTTTTCTGTAATTTTTTAATAATCGATGTATTTTTTCAACCCTTAAGATTTCATTGATTGAGTGAATACTTATATAGCGCTTGTATC
This sequence comes from Omphiscola glabra, assembly GCA_964017045.1. Taxonomy (NCBI): domain Eukaryota; kingdom Metazoa; phylum Mollusca; class Gastropoda; family Lymnaeidae; genus Omphiscola; species Omphiscola glabra. Next base: position 21,354,541 of record OZ024806.1, read on the forward strand.
CATGCTATTTTAGGTAGGAAAAAACAAACCAAATGTTCCCATATATCCCACGGTTAAGATATTTAGTTTTAGGCACCAAAAATGCTCACTAAATTTGGTTCTATAAACGTTGTTGCTCCATAATAAAGCTAAAACTATCATCATGAATTTTTTTGTAGCTCCTGATTACTATTGAAAAAAAATCAATTACTTGTTACTTCATTTCACCCCCGCCCCCCCTCCCCTTTAACATACCATTCCAGGCTCATAGCATGGAAGGCAATGTGCGTGAGTGTTTTCTTGGGCCATCTGACTGGTCATGAACGTCTCATCAGCGCACGGCTTGCACTCGCTCCCGTTCAAGTACTGCCCCTTGGAACATGTCTCTGGTCTTTTGTCCGTCCTGAATGCAGCCATGTAATTTTTGGACAGTGACCGCGATGGAATGTCCGGATCACAGCCGTCGGATTGACCAGGATGGTTTAAGATCGCCAGCAGGAGTGATACCAGCAAAGCCTTGATACGTGGCTGCATCATTCCCACTCAACCGTGACTCAAATGTTTCCGCTTCTGGTCCGTGTTCATCGTTCGTTTTCATCCTAAAAGGGAAATTGAGATGTGTTACAATATTTAAGACACGTCATCCTATTCGTGCGGGCATCCGCAATCCCTACGTGGTTACAAAAGCAAGGGTATATGTGTTACTAGTTGAGAATCATCTATTTCACTACACGGTTACAAAAGCAAGGGTATATGTGTTACTAGTTGAGAATCATCTATTTCACTACACGGTTACAAACGCAAGGGTAGATGTGTTACTAGTTGAGAATCATCTATTTCACTACACGGTTACAAATGCAAGGGTAGATGTGTTACTAGTTGAGAATCATCTATTTCACTACACGGTTACAAAAGCAAGGGTAGATGTGTTACTAGTTGAGAATCATCTATTTCACTACACGGTTACAAACGCAAGGGTAGATGTGTTACTAGTTGAGAATCATCTATTTCACTACACGGTTACAAAAGCAAGGGTATATGTGTTACTAGTTGAGAATCATCTATTTCACTACATGGTTACAAAAGCAAGGGTAGATGTGTTACTAGTTGAGAATCATCTATTTCACTACACGGTTACAAACGCAAGGGTAGATGTGTTACTAGTTTAGAATCATCTATTTCACTACACGGTTACAAAAGCAAGGGTATATGTGTTACTAGTTGAGAATCATATAGTTCACGTCATGGTTACAAAAGCAAGGGTAGATGTGTTACTAGTTGAGAATCATCTATTTCACTACACGGTTACAAACGCAAGGGTAGATGTGTTACTAGTTGAGAATCATCTATTTCACTACACGGTTACAAACGCAAGGGTAGATGTGTTACTAGTTGAGAATCATCTATTTCAAACATGGTTACAAAAGCATGTTGAGAATCATCTATTTCTCTTATTTAATTATCTTTAAATAATTCATGACTTTCAAATTTAAGTTATATTTTCAAAACCCACTTTCAAAATTAAAAAATTTAAAGATACAACTATACTTTTTAAAAAACAAGATTTTCCAGAAATGAACCCAAAAAAATATTTAAAAAATTTCTCCCAGTATCTCAGAGTCAAATGACTAAATAATCGGGGGGGCGCCCATGAACTCAATGTCCTTCACATACAGTCATACAGAGAAAATGTAAACATTTTTCCATAATTGCATTAGTCAAGTCATACGACATCATTGTATTTCATAGGCGACCCACGCTTTTTTTAGTCACATGACTGTAACAAATCTGAAGTTTTGGGGGACATTCATTTGACACTTCAATTAAATTTAATGAAAACTTTTGGGAGACATTCATTTGACACTTTAAGTACATTTAATAAAAAATTTTGGTGGACATTCATTTTACACTTCAAGTTCATTTAATAAAACATTTTGGGGGACACACATTTGACACTTCAAGTTCATTTAATGAAATGTTTTGGGGGACATTCATTTGAAACTTCATGTATTTTTAATGAAAAGTTTTGAAGGATGCTTATTTAACACTTCAAGTACATTTAATGAAAAGTTTGTGGGGGGAGGGGGGGTGGGGGGATTAATTTGATACTTCAAGTACATTTAATAAAAAGTTTTGTGGGACATTCATTTGAAACTTCAAGTCTTTTTAATGAAATGTTTTGGAGGACATTCATTTGACACTTCAAGTACATTTAATGAAAAGTTTTGGGGACATTCATTTGACACTTCAAGTTCATTTAATAAAACGTTTTGGGGGACATTCATTTGACACTTCAAGTACATTTAATGAAAAGTTTTTGGGGGACATTCATTCCACACTTCAAGTACACTTAATGAAAACTTTTGGGGGGACATTCATTCCACACTTCAAGTACACTTAATGAAAACTTTTGGGGGACATTCATTCCACACTTCAAGTACACTTAATGAAAACTTTTGGGGGACATTCATTCCACACTTCAAGTACATTTAATGAAAACTTTTGGGGGACATTCATTCCACACTTCAAGTACATTTAATGAAAACTTTTGGGGGACATTCATTCCACACTTCAAGTACACTTAATGAAAACTTTTGGGGGACATTCATTCCACACTTCAAGTACACTTAATGAAAACTTTTGGGGGACATTCATTCCACACTTCAAGTACACTTAATGAAAACTTTTGGGGGACATTCATTCCACACTTCAAGTACACTTAATGAAAACTTTTGGGGGACATTCATTCCACACTTCAAGTACATTTAATGAAAAGTGTGGGTTTTTTTAAATATTTTTTATTAATTATATTTTTTTGTTTTTATTTTGCATTTTTTACTCTTGGACAATGTAACAGGAAACCAGGAAGTGGGCTGAAACATTTGACTAAAAAAGCGTTGGGTGACCATGCAATACAAACACGTGAAAGGTCAGTGGTGAGCTTTGGTGACCTTTCTGTGCTAAAATGTTTGTTTCTCATCGTGGATAGTTAATGGAAACGCTGTCGTGAATAGGCGATGTCACTATCACTTGCCTTTCCTGGGATATCCGCAGAGGTCACTCAAGGGTCACTCGAGGTCATTGATGACCTCCTGAGAATGAAGTATTGCATTGCACTGGGTGGGTAAGCGTAAGAGGTTTCATGTCAGTTGCCCATGAGGACGTGGGTGAAAACTGAGATGAAAGGCAGCGGTCACTGAATGGTGAGTAAAGGTCACTGTTGACCCCCTGATCATTTTAACGCAGCTCCTCTCGTGTTACTTATAACTTATGTGTAACCAGATTTACAGTTGTGGCTTGATTGCCGTCCAGTAGTTATTAACAACATAATGAACTGCTATGACACCACGAGATGATTCAGAGGTTTTCATCATCACCGTTTAGCTTCTATTTACGTTGACATGAAGATTCACAATGTAAAATGGGTCTCCAAAGTGGAATAAGATCATAGTCATGACATCCGACACGTTGTAATCTAAAACAGATGAACGCTTGTTGTTCAGTTTCATTGTGATGTAGCTAACACCAATACTACATAAGATGCTAGAGGACTTCTTGACCCTTCGAATTCCTCTATCAACTTCCTACCTCTCTCTCTCTCTCTCTCTCTCTCTCTTTTCCAGACAGCAAAAACTTCATCTTAAGTACTAAAAATAACGAAACAATCTATTCTTATAATTTTGTAGCTGTTACAATCATGAAAGTTTTACTTGTCAATAGATGTGGGTAAGTGTACAATGTTTCAGCTCAATTGGCCATCGGGAAGTGGGTCTAAGTTGTGATGCAAGACTCACGTCACAAACAAACAAACAAAGTGACAAAGCAACCTAAGAAAACGCGTATATGACTCCTGGGAAACATTTGAAAGCATTCTTGATGGTTTTGGCCAAATAGAGCACTAAGCCTTTTCTTATCTTGGCCTAATCTTTGGTTGAAAGATAAATACATAGGTACTACAACTACATCCAAAATATATTATAGAAATCAAGCTAAAAATAAAAATAATAAATAAATGTGAAACAAGTTATGAGGAAAACCTTGCTTCTACCTAAACCTGACGGTAGTCTCCCCTTACTCATAATGAGATTTTTAAAAAGGGGAGCTAATCGCCGTCATTGTTAGCTAATCGAATTAATCCCCTTACGTCCCACGAAAAATGTTTTCCTAAATGTTTACATTTCTGCTAGCCTCGATATAAGTATAACTTCCTAAATATTTGACATGATTTCGGCTCAGATTTAAATTGAATCTTCTTGAAAATTAATTTACGTTGCAAAATTAGGGCTTGTGGTAGGGGAGTGGGTGGGGGTAGCGGGTAACGGATTTCAATCAAGTAACAACTATACATTTTAACGATTGCATTGCAATTTATTACGATTTCAAATAACATAGAGACTTTGAAGTGTCAGCCTACCCACAACATATTAAACTCAGGCGTTTAAAATAAGAGCTTGAAAAATAATATAATTCGAAATACATACATATCCTTTGTGCAACATCTCGTCAACCAATCTACAATAAAAAATAAATGCAACACAAATCGTAGGTCTCTACGGCTAATTCTATCACAGACATCATATGGTTATACAGTTAACACTGACACGTATTTGATATCGCCGTGCTGCTAATTCTATCCCCAATGCAGCGCATTGATCTTCCTAAAACTCTGGCACCATTTCACGAAGAAATCCCGTTGGCTGAACTTTCACTCGCTGTCCATAAGATTTCCAGGAAGAGTAAACTTTTCGAGAAGTCTAAAACAGTTGTACATAGCTAACATGAAAGGGACCAAAGTATTATGGCCTGGGGTCCTAGAAGACCCACAGGTTTTTTCAATTATATTTTAATCTTTTAAATGTGTATTGATTGGTGACTCGTTGCTTGATCTGAAGATCCTTTTGGCCTTAAAGCAGGGCTTCTTAAACTATACACTGCAACTCACACATTATTTGACTAGTCTCGCACCTCCAGTCGATACGTATAAAGCATACAATAGAAAAATATAACACATACGATAGAAACAAATAAAACATACAATACATACATATAAAGCATACAATAGATACATAACCAAACATGGTTTCACATAACACATAGAGCATAAAATAAATACATATATTAAGCATACAATAGATACGCATACAGAATTAAATGTTGCATATACAGAATACAATGGAATCATATAAAATATGCAATGGAAACAAATAAACCATACAATGGATACCTAAAAAGCATTTAATACATACCTAACCCAAGACAGATACATATAGCATATAAAGCTGACATAAACACACTTTACCTTTCCATACACCTTCCGCCTTACATTGCCATACGTCACAATACAACATTTTGTTTCTCCATTGAATACAACCCAAGCAGCAGTAGAATCCTTGAAAACCGGGACCAAAATTTTCCAGCTTTCCTGTAAATCTTTGAATACGTTACTGACGTAAATACATGATATATATATATTATATACGTCTTACGTCAGCGTTACACTACCACTCAATGACACGATAAGCTACCACTGTTCAGACTGTCAAAAGGGCAAACGATGATGGTTTATTTTTCAAGGAAAGTGTATCCTAGTTAAATCACTTTTTTTTGTCCCCTTGAAACCTGGTCATAATAATTAAATAGTGTTTGCACTGTGTAGCGTAGTTGGTATGGCATTGTGCATGGTCATTTATACGTCACCTTAGACCAGTGGTTCACAACCTGTGAGTCGCGACCACTTGCGGGGGGGGGGGGTTAACGACCCTTACACAAGAGTCTTCTAAGACCATAAAAAAACCCACATATTTATGAAGTAGCAACGAAAATAATTTTATTGTTGGGGGCTACCACAGCATGAGGAGCTGTATTAATGGGTCGCGGCATTAGGATGGTTGAGAACCACTGCCTTAAATGGTCCTGGAGTTTGTCACAAAGCACACAAAAGACGCATCAGTATGCACCATATTATGTAATGTATGCAGTGGACCGAAAATGTCATCCTCATCAAAGAGTGCCCCCCCCCCCCCCAATCCTGTTCATAAGAGAGTGTGTAAAGTTTGTGTTCAGCGATGCATATCTTAGAGAACGGTATCCGTCAGATCCGCATGGATACAATGGTAACCATGGTTACCACCTGTACGTCAGTTTGCGGAGAATCCGAAAACTTTTGACCCAAAATAGTGCAAGAACTTTAGAATGTCTGTAAAAAAAATGTGATATCGGCCTACAAACAATGAAGCGAAACAAAACTGTATATCTCAGCTTTTGTAATTTTTAATTTTTCTTTTTTTAATTTCTTTTTTGCCCGCTTTTTAAAATAAACTTGTATGTTAATATTTGAGAGAAATTAATTGTTGATGAGTATACTGTCAAATAAATAACGATTATAAATTAGGATCGAGCCTCACTGTCAAATGACATAGAGTCATACACTATAATCACAAGCCTCACAGTCAAATGACATAGAGTCACACACTATAATCACAAGCCTCACAGTCAAATGACATAGAGCCACACACTATAATCACAAGCCTCACAGTCAATGGACATAGAGTCACACACTATAATCACAAGCCTCACTGTCTATGGACATATAGTCACACGCTATAATCACAAGCCTCGCGGTCAAATGACAAAGTCACAAATTATAATCACAAGCATCACGGTCAAATGACATAGAGTCACACACTATAATCGCATGCCCCACAGTCAAATATATTTCATGGGCGTAAAATAAAAAGTGTGCAGTGACGCATCAAGGGGGAAGGGATGTAGCAAAAACTGGGATTCCTTAATGTGCGTTACTTGAGTTCTTGTTTTGTCAAGTCACTTTAGTAGATGGGAAGTGTCACGCATTGCTGCCACCAATGTTTGGCGGGCTTTATCTAGTAGATGGAAAGTTCACGCATTGCTGCCACCAATGTTATGTTTGGCGAGCTATAACTAGTAGATGGAAAGTTCACACATTGCTATCGCCAATGTTTGGCGAGCTATAATTAGTGTTAAAAGTATTCTGTGATTTATTATAAAACTTCTACTGCATCGTGTTGATTTCACATGAATGTACTTCGGGGTATGCAATTTTTGTTTCAAGTTTTAATTATCAGTTTTCGGCAGGATTCTTGGACAGCCCATGGCGAACTGCGAAGGAAAAAAATGTTAAAATGTTATACAGTACAAGTAGTGAATAATCAAATGAAATGGATTTTTTTTAAACTATTTATTTACAAAAAATCCTGGGGGTAAATTCAAATTCATGGGGGATAACATCAAACTCCAACTCACGGGGATAACTTCAAACTCCAACTCACCGGGGATAACCTCAAACTCCTACTCACGGAGGATAGCTTCAAACTCCAGCACACGGGGGATAACTTGGAACTCCAACTCACGGGGATAACTTCAAACCCCAACTCAGTGGGGATACTTTCAGGCAAGCGCTTAATATCCAATAATGAAAAGACAGTTTTGAAAGTGTGGCTACCACTACCACTGGTTATCTCTATGCTGGAACTCGAAGTTTCTGATTATGTTCTGTAAAATGGAAATGTTAACTCGATATTTAATTGGAACGATTGGTTTTCCTAGGTAGTTTAAATGACAGGCTAATTTAACCTTGTCGTTATGTACACGTTGTAGAATAAATGAACACGATGTTTTTTTCCCCAAACTTATGTATACATAATATAGTCTGGATAGTTAAAGTACCGTATTTTCTCGTATTGCTTCCTCATTGCATTTTGATGAGATTAAGATTATATCTTTAGAGAAGTAGTTCCAAATAGCAGTGTCTAATTCTTTTTAATACAAGAATAAAGGCATAGCAATGCCACAGGGGCTACTAAATAATTGGCAGAAAATAAGGACAAGGAAGTTTCCATAAGTTTTGCAATAATGTCTAGATAAAGGTTGCTTTATTTTGAAAAGTTTTGGTCGGCACAATGGGTACCTTTGTCTAGCCAAGAGTTAACGGGTTCGAATAGATCCGATACTCGCCCCAGTGGCGTAGGAAGGGGCAGAGGGCGGGTGATCCGCCCTGGGTGTCACTTTTTTCTTGACATAGTGTGTTCCAGATTCGGCTGACTGCAGAGTTTGTTGTTTTTTTTCGAGGGAGGGATGCGGGGAAGAGTTTGGCCCGCCCCAGGTGGCACCTATCTTAGCTACACCACTAGCCGGGTGTTAATTTGTAATGATCATCTTAGGTAAGGAAAAAAAATAACATCAACCTAGGTCAGAGAAGCAATCAGTTTAGCACGGGATTACACATCTGTTGTTTATTGCAAAGCTAGATGTTGTCTTGGTCGTGCCAGGTAATACAAAGTTGCTTGAATAAATCTTGCTCGAAAACAAAAACAACATACAACATTTTTTTTTAAAAATTTCAGTTTTATGATTTAGGAATATAAAAATATTTTTTTTTTTTTGTTAAATTATCAGTTTTATGATTTAGGAATATAAAAAGAATTATTGTGCATTTATTCCAATGTTGTATTCTGTTTGTGACATGGCTTCAGTTTAATTGCTGTTTTGGTAGTAGGATGTTTTTCTCAAAACAATAAAACATATAATATATACATATAAATATACATACATTTTGTTTTTTCAGATACGCTTCTATGAAACCAAGTGTAGGCAGCAATATGAATGCACTAATAGTGATCTTATAAAGAACGCACAGTAAAATTCTAAATAAGAGTCACTTTCTTCGTTCATTTATAGACTGTAACATTATATTGACAATAAGACACTGTAACATTATATTGACAATAGGACACTGTAACATTATATTGACAATAGGACACTGTAACATTATATTAACAATAGGACACTGCAACATTATATTCACAATAGGACACTGCAACATTATATTCACAATAGGACACTGTAAAATTATATTGACAATAGGACACTGTAAAATTATATTGACAATAGGACACTGTAAAATTATATTGACAATAGGACACTGTAAAATTATATTGACAATAGGACACTGTAACATTATATTGACAATAGGACACTGTAAAATTATATTGACAATAGGACACTGTAACATTATATTGACAATAGGACACTGTAAAATTATATTGACAATTAGGACACTGTAACATTATATTCCAATTGTGCTACACCTGACAAACACTTTCCAGGGATACGGCAGGTAATTGGGCAATACGATGACCTCCTGACGTCTGTTAAAAAGCGCAAACTTGAGTGGTATGGCCACGTGACCAGAAAACAAGGGCTCGCCAAAGAGATCTTGCAGGGCACTACTAGAGGAGGGAGAAGAAGAGGAAGACAAAGAAAAAGATGGGAAGATAATATCAAAGAATGGACTGGATTACAACTAGGCGATTCTATGCGTAGGGCAGAAGACCGAGAGGAATGGAGAAGAATAGTGTACATGTCATCTGTTGCGCCCCAACGGTCGAAGGACTACGGGACCTGATGATGATGATGAACATTATATTGACAATAGGACACTGAAAAATTATATTGACAATAGGACACTGTAACACACCACACGATTCATTTTTTGTATGTAGTACATTTAAATAAGCTAAATATCTACACATTTGCAATTTTTTTAAAGAGGCAAAATGAAAATTAATTACACTGTTAGTTTTTGATCTATAGATATTTATAGCACAGACGGACCAGGATGTTTGTCCAACCAGTCACCCCCCCACCCGGTCCCACCGGGGTAAGCCGATAAACTGGAGCGCTTCTGTTGTTTGTTTGTTGTTGGTTTTTTTGGAGGGGGCATCATTTTTTGTTGTTGGTTTAGTTTTTTTTAAGAATTTGGGTATCTTCCAAAAATACACAAAAACAGGCGCGTACAGTCTTACAGCAAAATGAAACTATGAAAGATATATCCCAGTGTATATATACTTCATCGTCTTATTGCTAGTTTCCCCCCCCCCCCCCCACTATATCCATAACTTTGTATACTATTTTAATTATATATAGATTTATAAATGTGCTACACCTGACAAACACTTTCCAGGGATACAAATACCAAATATATAGTTCCCGGATTTCATGGTACCTGGCCTACATATGTCACATATCTACATGAAACTATATCGACTGGTTTTTCCAGGTACACAGTTCCTATAACATGACAAGATTGCAATAATTTTATTTACATGCGGTGTTTGTTTCTTTCAGACAATTTCTTTGTAGGGGGCATTTCAGATTGTCCGGGTGGTTAATGCCTGTGACATAAGGGGTAGCTAAGGAGGCTGAGTTGAATACATTCCCCGACACCAGACTAGTGAGTGTGCCAAAACGGGCTCTGGTGGTATTTAATAGATGAAAATAATGGGTTTTGGCGTTGCGTCGAGGGGGGGGGGGGGTGCGCAAAACTGCATCTTGTCCCTTAACTCAAATAACACTTACTATTCTTCTGTCATTTGCGTATAATGGGATTTGATGAGCTGGTCCACGCAGGTGTCACGTTTTCTTTATATTTGCGGACAACTTCAGAGTTTTTATCATGAAAGTGGGAGTGGCAAAAATCATGGTCCAACCAGGGAGGCACACACTTAACGATCAGAGTCAGCTATTGTGTTGTTTATATCGGGAAGTAGGGCATAAATCAAGGGCGCCTTTGGCTCTTGAGCGGAAGTGGGGATTTTCGGAGCCCGTTCTCAGAAAAAATGTAATTATTTTAAAATCAAAATGTGCATTTTAGAGCACACCTAAAATCAGCGTTTCTATTAGAATATTTCATTGAGGAAAGATTTTTTTCAAGCGTTATGTTGGGGCTTTATGGCACCCAGAGGCACAAGCTTACATTCAACCCCGTACCGTTACAAATGATTGACGTGAGTGAAGGTGGGAGCTAAAGTTGAGGGTGCCTAACACTCTCGAGCAAAAGCGGGGGCATGCGTCCCTCACTAAAGTTTGTTTAATAAATTCAAAATTCAGGGAATTCTAGACCATCAACTTGTTATATGCTCAGTTTAGACCACTCGGCCACTCGGTCTGGATTTATTGATCGGTGGATCATATAATCATTTAAAATAGAATGAACTACATGTCTCTTGTATGACCTCTGCGGTGATTAGACTTTGTTAACGGCTGGCGAAGAGTCAACATATTTTAGATAAGATAATTTTTAGCAATTAAGGAAATGTTGATACATTTCCCGTCCTTAAACCGCGCTTATCTAATAAAATAACAACACACATTTACTACAGATTAGATTTCTGATAGTTGTTTTGTTATTCGTGTTAAGAGTTGTTTCGTCATCTCACTTTTTTATTTAAGCATACATACAGGGAGTCGATGAACTTTAATTTAACACCTGCACAATTAACCAACTAATGCACAGTTCACTTTACACATTTTTATTTTAGTTTAATTTTGTTTGTTTGTTTGTTTTTTGTTGTTTTTTTGCGACTTCTATAAAACAGAAAACAGATTTTAAAAAGCAAAACGCAATCAAAGTTCTTTTTGAGAAGGAGAAACGCGAGAGAGAATTTGGAGTAGTCAATGACCCGTGGAGCAGAGGGAAATACGCAGGGAGCGGAGCAAGGGCGTCGGCCTTCGTTTCATGTTTGTAGGGTGCGGGTGTGCGATGCTCCCCCAAGGGCGCCTATTGGTAAGCTACACATTTGTTACAACCTTTACACCACTGGTAAATAGGTGTCGGTAACTGTAAACACGGAACTCGCTGGGCAAATACCCATAATGCTGTTTTCAAACATTTCAAGGACATTTCGAGGTAAATCGACGATTAGATATTGGAATAAAATCAGTAGTGTTAAGACAAGGTATTAGAGCCTTTTGGTCGGCCTTTGGGTTTCGTGAACAGTTGGTGACATGCTTAACATTTCTCTGATACAGAGACACACATTTTTTTAAAAGTAAACACAATTTAAAACAGATTTATTTAAGCCTTCCAAAGGTCTGTAAAGTTTATATACATAGTCGATATGTTTAAGCTTGCCTAAAAGATAGTACGATTACAAGGACGTTGCGGCAAAACGCCTTCCTCGGCAGATTATTCATTGTTTAGCATTGATCCCGAAGAAAGCATTGGCCGAAGAGTCCTTCTGATTGTCCTGTCTTTCTTTCAAGCCTAATCATATCTTGTTGGAAGACAGAGAAAAAGATGGGAAGATAACATCAAAGAATGGACGGTATTACAACTAGGCGATGCAATGCATAGGGCAGGAGATCGAGAGTAATGGAGAAGAATAGTTTTTATGTCATCTGTGGCGCTCCAACGGTCAAAGGACTACGGGACATGATGATGATTATGATGATAATGATGATATGATGATGATGATGATGAATCATATCTTGTTACACAAATTTATTTTCTTCACAAGGGATTAAACGCAGTCCCTCATTATTTATCTGCATAGTTTGACAGAATAGACAAATTATATTAACACGTAACACTGCTAGTGCGCATCTTCTGACGTTGATGTCAAATGTCAGGATGAGGCGGAAGTAACTTTCCTTACCATTCAATCTAAGGAAACAAAAAAACAAAAACAAAAAAAACTTTGTTAAAGAGCAGAAATTTAAACGCAGTAGATCAGTGGTTCTCAAACCACCTAATGACGCGACCCTTAAATACAGTTCATCATGTTGTGATGACCCCCAACCATAAAATTATTTTCGTTGCTTCTTCATAAATATATGTTTTAGGCGACCCTTGTGTACGGGGTCGCCACCCACAGTTTTACCACCACTGCAGTAGATCTAAAGTACGGTTGCCATTTTTTGGGCCCAACCATTAACAACCATTAGTTCCACCTGATGTAGTAGTCTCACCTGATGACCGCTTCGTACTTAGGCACATTACTGTGATGAAAGTCCGTTATCAACACGCGACGGAGATGACAATGTTTTATCAACGTCACGTGTTTACCAACACTGTAATTCACTTGCAATACATTGAGGTAGGCGTCAACGGTAGCCGGCGCCCCAAACATCAGTCATAAGTCACGCTATGTGCCAGTGCCCCAAGGTCAAACTTGCAGTACAGTATGTCAAATACGACACTGAAGTTCGGAACATTACCGAAATAAAATTGAGGTTTTTTGACGACACTACCAAAGGGCCAGTGTCAGAATAAGGTAAATGCAAATGAGACAAAGGTCTAGCGGGCCCCGCGCCTATAAGGGGCTCCGCGACAAGGTTCTAGTTCTTAGGGGGGTGGGGGTGAAGGAACTTGATTTGCTTTTGAACGTACTTGTACTTGTATAGACGTAATATATAGTCTGATTGGCATCTAGGTTATCTCAATACATAACAAGTTATAGAATTAGGATAAGGAAAGAAAAAACAAACAAATGAAAAAACAAAAGCGATAAACTTTCCTGATAAACTTTCCTGTTAAACCTTCCTGATAAACTTTCATGATAAACCTTCCAGATAAACTTCCCTGATAAACTTTCCAGATAAACTTCCCTGATAAGCTTTCCAGGTAAAATACCCTGATAAACTTACCAGATAAACTTCCCTGATAAACTTTCCAGATAAACTGCCCTGATAAACTTTCCAGATAAACTTCCTTGATAAAATTTCCAGATGAACTGCCCTGATAAACTTTCCTGATAAACTTTCCCGAGAAACTTTCCTGATAAACTTTCCAGAGAAACCTTCCCGAGAAACTTTCCTGATAAACTTTCCAGAGAAACTTTCCTGATAAACTTTCAAGAGAAACTTTCCAGAGACGGTAATAGTTCGTGGTGGTGTTGAGAGTCAGTCGGGTTTTGATGACAGCATTGAGGAATAGAGTACAACGTGCACTCAAGGAATAGAGTACAACGTGCACTCATGGAATAGAGTACAACGTGCACTCAAGGAATAGAGTACATCGTGCACTCAAGGAATAGAGTACATCGTGCACTCAAGGAATAAGTGACAACAATTCTGAAAGAATAAGAATTTCATTTCTTACTCGTGATATTTAATAAAGTGGTGGACTGGAACTAGGGGAAAAAAAGTGGTGGTAGTGGCGTACATTAAGTAAATGCTACCCGGTCGAGTAAGTAACACAAACATCATTTTACATACTGTTAGTTAGGCCTGTGTATAAACCCCTTTTCCACAGTCAAAGGTATGCCACGACGGGGGTATGCATTGTGATTTTCCTTAATTAGGGGAGTGGGGTATATCAAGGAACATTTTGTGGGGGGTAACTAACTCTAGCTACTCCACTGACTATACTTGTTTCTAGTGTTATGAACGTGAACACTCTGTTCTAAATATGTATATATATATCAAATTTGATAGAATTGTAAATCTTAACTAACATACAAACAGATTGACACAAAACACAGACACAAACCATACACATTCTGGTACAATACCATATTGTACGCCGCTATCCATCAGGTCAGCTCCTTTAGCCACTATCTCCCTGTTATGGAAACAAAAACATTAATCTATGCTATTGTTCTCTCTCGTCTTGACTATTGCAACTCTCTTCTGTCAAGTTCACCAAAACACTTCATAGAAAAACTGCACAAAGTTCAAAAATCAGCTACTAGGTTAGTTCTAAAGGCAAAGAAGCGTGATCACGTCCCTCCACTACTTTACTCACTTAATTGGCTCCCTTTACAGGCAAGCATTGATTATAAGCTGTCTGTTCCCTGTCATAACCTTTTTCTTGTTTCTGTCCTTCCTATCTTACTGAACCTCTTTCTGTATATTCGCCCCTTCCAAAGCTTCGTTCCTCCGCAGACATGCGTATTCTTTCTGTTCCCAAGACACGCACTAAAACATACGGTGAACGATCTTTCTCTCTCTGTGCTCCAAATAAATGGAATTCTCTCCCAATACACATCCGCAATATACCGATCATCCAAGCCTACAAAACTGCACTCAAAACACATCCCTTAAAATTCTACAATGCCAACTAATTCCCTCCCCTGCTGACAGATAAACGACGCTGCTGGTTGTCGTCCATGGCTAGACAGTGGTCAATAATAGTACTTGGGGTAGGCGAGGTCAATATTTTTACAAAGCTGTGTTTAAATGAATAATTGTATTAACTGTTTTTTAATGTTAAGTTTCTTTTTGCTAATTTTTATGTAAAGTACTGTGAGCCTAGCCCTAGTTACCAAGTGCCCAAGCTTTAAAAAGTATTTAGACACCCTCTACCCAATCCAATGCTTACCCGTACACTCCTCTGTCACCACGCTCCCATCTATGGGAAGATAACATCAAAGAATGGACGGGATTACAACTAGGCGATGCAATGCATAGGGCAGGAGATCGAGAGGAATGGAGAAGAATAGTTTTTATGTCATCTGTCAACTGATTCCCCACATCTGACCGATAAACGATGCTGCTAGCTGCCGTCCATGGTATGTCATGTAAAAGTTCTAGGGTGGGTGGGGTGAATATGAATTTGTTTTTGTTTTGTATCTATACAACTGTTTTTTGTATCACATAAATGCACTTTATTTTATTGTCACGATTATGTTTCCTTTGCTAATATTTTTATGTACAGCGCGGTGAGCCTAGCCCTAGGCTGGGGTACCGCGCTATATAAGACAACATATAATAATAATAATAATCTACCTTTGTTCCCACCCAGTGAGAACGGAAATTAAGGATGGTCCATAAAGAATATTATTTCTTGGTCCAGTTACCGCCAGATGTAGAAAGGAGCTAAAACTAACAAGCCGAAAACGGAATATTATATACATAAGCCTAGAAATATTAAATGTCGTACAAGCTACTTCAATAATTTTTTTTTAACTGCGTCTCTTAAAAACAGGTCTCTGCGTACAAATTTAAAAGACATTTCGAAATCTTACACTGTAAGCAAAAATCATAAGAGTAACCAGGTCTGGACTCAGCGTCTAATTGCAACCTATTAGCTGTGATCAAAACATTCACCCAATCAACCGAATTAAAATAAACTTCAGTATTATTTTTAAAAACTTCAAGAAACAATATTTGTCCTTGTCCTTTATTAAAAGAAACAGAAAACATCACAGATGCTGACAAGAAAGTTTTGTATACAAAATATATATAAGCAGCAAAAAGACTCTAATACCAAGTTCAGAAGATGATGTCTGAAGCAGCAACTAAATCAAATGGAATATTTGTGTAATAAAAGGTATTGGTCCATAATAAAATGTCATTATATTATAGAATTGGTGGCCTCACTAATTAACATTTATAGGTGATTCAAATGTAATCATGTAATAACTTGTAAAAAACATTTGTTGATAATATCATCATTTTCGATTCCATTATTAAAACTGAAAACAAGTCCTCCTTGCAGGAATTAGGTTTCCCATGGCCTGTCTAATAAGAATGTTTAAAGTGGTGAAAGAAAGTGTTACAACTGTAAGTCTTCTATTAACTCACACTCAGGTTTAAAGTGGGGAAAGAAAGTGCTACACATGTAACTCTTCTCTTCACGCACACTCGATAAAATCAACTGAATAACAGCCCATGGGTTTCCCTCCTAGGAAGGAATGAAAGCACTATTGAGAAAGAAATACATCTTTGTTTCATATTATCGGAGCAACTGTTATCCCAGCTGGTTGGTATCTGAGCTATTTTCCATAGGCGCCCTGTGGGATTTTGTATTTAATGATTGGTACAAATCCCTATCCCCTAAATTGAGGCCCAGGTGAAATTGCGAGCACACAATAATTGTCTAGAGCAGTGGTTCTCAACCCTCCTAATGCCGCGACCCATTAATACAATTCCTCGTGCTGTGGCGACCCCCCAAACATAAAACTCTATACGTTGCTATTTCATAACTGTGGAGCATATGTGTTTTCAGACGGTCTTAGGCGACCACCGTAAAAGGGCCATTAGACCCACAAACGGGTCGCAAGCCACAGGTTGAGAACCGCTGATCTAGAGGAATGTTCACAAGTTCGCTGTCTTAATTATCTGTTCAGTAAAACTTGAGCATTTTCAAACATATCATCTGCATTTCAACCTCATGAAAAATAAGTATTCACCGATACATGGCTGTTGTGTTCACTAGTGAAACATTTGAATGTAGATGTCTCTTGGGTTCAAATTGTTTTAGTTGAAAAATGTGCACTTTATTAATATATCTATTTATTGGTGTGCTGAAAATGGAAATGTACAAGGAAATCCAAAAAAACATTTCCATTTGTTTGGATCAATAAAAGAATCTTATTTCATCTTATCTTATCTTATACAGTTTTATTTGACAAGACACAACTGACATGTCATTAAAAACAAAGGTCAATAAAATGTGAACAATTGGAACAATGAGATTTCATTGCTATAGAAACAAAAAACATTTCCATTTGTTTGGATCAATAAAAGAATCTTATCTTATCTTATCTTATACAGATTTATTTGACAAGAAACAACTGACATGTCATTAAAACCAAAGGTCATTAAAAATTTGAACAATGAAACAATAACATTTCATTGCAATAGGAACAAAAACATTAAAGTTTATAAAAAAGGCGGATGGGAAAACATTCAGAAGCCAATAAACTATTGTTTGCTGGACTGTTGATGCTTTCTTCACAAAGATCATGAACTAATACAGTTTTTAAAAGCCATGTAAAATGCCAAACATAACTATACATCATATTGTACATGGAAAGAAAAAAATATTTTAAAAAATCATTGCTTTTGTAACAGCATAACCATCAAAAATGTTATTGAAAAACTTATTTTAGTATTAAAAAGAAGAAGAAAAAAAAGAATGTTAAGTATGCAAGTAAAAGTAATTGTAAAATACCATCTTTATTGTAATAGAAAATGATAAAAATGTGTATCACTCCTGAAAGACCCTTTGTTATGTCATATATGCTTTAAAAAAAAAAGCAGTTATTATTGATAGTACATTTGTTAAACTGAGATCTATATTTTGATATGATATTAAGTACCAGCAGTACTTGAAACCTTTGATTGCAATAAATAATGTTAATAACTGAGATCTATATTTTGATATGATATTAAGTACCAGCAGTACTTGAAACTTTTGATTGCAATAAATAATGTTTATAACTGAGATCTATATTTTGATATGATATTAAGTACCAGCAGTACTTGAAACCTTTGATTGCAATAAATAATGTTTATAACTAAGATCTATATTTTGATATGAAATATCATTTGATCACAGCCTTACATGAAATTGAAAGATTTCTCATTATCACAGCCGATGGATTAACGTGTCAAGAGGATCTGATTATTGCAATTGCTGCCATCCTCCCATATGTATGTAAAGGATTATCAAATTATGGAAGGAATCTAAGATGTAAAAAGCAAACAAATTGTAGAAAACAAAAATTGGAATGATATTACATGAGCTTCTTATAATGGTCACTATTAACATGAGCTGACATCCAATCACTAGTGAGCTAAACAAGGACTTGCTTGAAGCATAAAACAATATAATGAAATCAGTCACTGTCAAGGAATCCCAAGGGTAACAGAAATAGAGGAGGACCACGGAACAAATGGAGAATGGACCAGAGAGAGTGAGAGAATGGTCCATAGAGAATGAGAGAATGGACCAGAGAGAGTGAAAGATTGGACCAGATAGAGTAATAGAATGGACCAGAGAGAGTGAGAGAATGGTCCATAGAGAATGGTCCATAAATCAACAGAATGGTCCAGACAGAGTGAGAGAATGGTCCAGAGAGTGTGAGAGAATGGTCCAGAGAGTGTGAGAATGGTCCAGAGAGAGTGATAGAATGGTCCAGAGAGAGAATGGACCAGAGAGAGTGATAGAATGGACCAGAGAGGGTGAGAGAACGGACCAGAGAGAATTAGAGAATGTTCCATAGTGAGTAAGACAGTGGCAAAAAGTGTAAAAACCGGGAAAGCATAGCTCCAAGAAGACATAAATAAATGTCAAATTATTTGCGAATGATGTTTGCACTACTATTTTTAACATCCAAGTCAGTCGCCTTCCCCCCTCTTATGTCAAGAATCTATCACAGTTTTTTGTTTTTATGAGATTGGCTTCATATAATGGTAACATTAATATTTTAACTTTTAAAATTAATAATATATAATACCTGACACAAACTGGTTACAATAAGTAGACAATGTTACAGGTTAACTTGCACAGGGGATATGATACCTGGCACAACCTGGTTACAATAAACATACCTGTTTATTTAAACAGACACTGTTACAGGTAATCTTGCACAGGTGATATGATAAGATTACATACCTCCTCACAAAAAAATTGTCTAAGCTTAAAATTACATTGACAAAAATTAAATTTGTAACACAATAACACATGTTCATTTAGATGTTCAAAGGCTTGTCATGGTAATATAAAAAATATCAATTTAAAAAAAAAACAAGATTGATATGTCACTAATATCAATACAGTAATGAGAACTTGTAAGCTCTGAGCAAACAGTGCATAAGGCAAGCGTAACAAAGATTTAAAACTAGCAATATCAAAACATCAAGATGACTTGCTCAATCAAAGTGCCTCATTGTAACACAGCAAAGCAAGATGACAATTGCTGGTAGCGGAAAAAAAGCCTTTGGTTGGTCTGTACAGAAGCTTATAATGATGTAGACCAAGGGCCTTAGGACCCATGAGATGGATGAGAGATGAAAAGTCTCTTTTCTTAAAGTAATACAATATCAAAGTAAAGTTAGTTAATTGTTTTCCTCTCAGACACCAAGATATGAACATTGGACATTTAATAATTAATTAATGTTGACATTATTAATGTTGCAAAGTAATATGTAAAGGTTGTTTGTTTTTTAAAATCTTAATACATATTGTTCTGATAGTAATGTATGTTGCTTT
Source organism: Omphiscola glabra (assembly GCA_964017045.1). Taxonomy (NCBI): domain Eukaryota; kingdom Metazoa; phylum Mollusca; class Gastropoda; family Lymnaeidae; genus Omphiscola; species Omphiscola glabra. The sequence goes on from OZ024806.1 coordinate 21,374,279, forward strand.
TTAAAAAAAAATTGCTTAAAGAGAGACTTTATGAATTAGGTCACAATGAAAAAAATGTGTGTAAAGAGTACTTTATGAATCATGTGACGATGAAACAATATGTGTAGAGCGTGCTTTATGAATCAGATAAGGAGAAAACAATTTCTTTTAAAGAGTACTTTAAAGAGCTAGATGAGGATGAAGAGATGACATTTGTGTAAAAGTAAAACTAAATCAGTTTTAAATCTTCTACAGGGCATTTTAAGACAGACTGCCATAAACATTTTTTGTCTAATTTTTTGTGTTCTATAATTTGAGAAAATGACCCAAGACGTATTCATTAGTTGTAGTGAGAATACTGGTCCAAGCTGGCATGTAAGTTGCATTTGTCAGATCACAGCCAGATCCTTGAATGCTTCAGATGCACTGGCCAGATCGTGCAGTGTTATCAAGTTCAGCTTGGACTCAAGACAATGATAGAAAAATTCTGGGGCCTGCAGTTGATGAATCAATATAAAGAACACAATTAGTTACAACATCTTATATGTGTTGACGCTTATGGCCTATTATATGTAACCAACACAGTAAGATACGTTTGAAACATTTTGATGTCTTTCCCCTACAAAACTCATCAGATATGATGTAAAAAAAAAAAATATTGACTTTACTGAACAGCATAGGAGCCAGACTGATCTTTGCATTGATCAGGGGATCCTCAAAATATAGTAGAAGAAGAGCATTACAGATTTTAACAAAGAATTTTAATGAACTGATGTACGGGTAAACAAGAGTATGCACTTAAAAAAGTTATTGTTTTCTATTGTGAAATCTGGATACTAACAACCCTTTATCTTTATTGCAGTGTAACTGCACAGTTTTTAAACAGAATCTTTATCACAGTGTAACTGCACATAATTTAAACTGAATAGAATGAATTCCTTCCAACAATCAGTCCTACTCACCTCATACTTTAAATTGTACATGAAAATAATCTCTTGACTGCTTAACTGCTGCATGTTGGTGCTATGAGGAAAAAACAAATGTCATCAACTATCTTATTTTTTGTTTTTATTTCTACAAGGAAACATGGTGAAAGTAGATTTATTATCTAAAGCCTCAATCGGGGATTCCCTATTTTTGGCCACAGTCAAGACAGCTTTTTTTTATAGACTTTAGATAATCATAGGAGCCAGAATGATCAATAAATTGATCGTGGGCCCTTAATATATAGAAGAAGAAGAAATAATCAGGTAATCAAATAATCTCAAAGCAAAAACAGTGTCGATTTCATATTGTACAATTTGATCACTGGTCAGGTACATGACTGATCACTGGTGAGGTACATGACTGACCACTGGTGAGGTAAATGACTCATCACTGGTGAGGTACATGACTGATCACTGGTGAGGTACATGACTGATCACTGGTGAGGTACATGACTGATCACTGGTCAGGTACATGACTGATCACTGGTGAGGTACATGACTGACCACTGGTGAGGTAAATGACTTATCACTGGTGAGGTACATGACTGATCACTGGTCAGGTACATGACTAATCACTGGTGAGGTACATGACTGACCACTGGTGAGGTAAATGACTGATCACTGGTGAGGTACATGACTGATCACTGGTGAGGTACATGACTGATCACTGGTGAGGTACATGACTGATCACTGGTGAGGTACATGACTGACCACTGGTGAGGTACATGACTGATCACAGGTCAGGTACACGACTGATCACTGGTCAGGTACATCAATGATCACTGGTTAAGTACATGACTGAACACTGGTGAGGTACATGACTGATCACTGGTGAGGTACATGACTGACCACTGGTGAGGTACATGACTGATCACAGGTCAGGTACACAACTGATCACTGGTCAGGTACATCAATGATCACTGGTTAAGTACATGACTGACCACTGGTGAGGTACATGACTGATCACTGGTTAAGTACAATTAACCCCACATATAAAAAGGCCACTGATTAAATCTTCAATAGGATAAGGGTAAGGCATGGGGGGTTACAAGACAAATGGTAATACCATCATTATTCAAAATGTGGGCCCCTTGCTAGGTTGATATATAGTATACAAATGACTAGACTAAACAACTATGGGACTGAAACCATTATCACCAGTGTCTTAATTGATAGATTTTTAACATTACCACCATGGACATTTAGGACTACACCCCAACAGAATCCAATGGACGCTAAACTATTCTTTAAGTTTTTATTTTTAAAAAACAACAACTTTGGAATTAAACAAATTTACCATTACATACTTTTGTAAACTGTGTTTTTTCAGCCACTGGGACATGTCATCTTTGGACCAACTTTTTATACGCTCCACATCAGCCTTGGGTTTCATGTGGTCAGCTGGATGGTAAGTCGGAGTCATGGGTGACAGACTTGTTGCAGGTTGAGCAAATAAGGAACCAGATTTTGATGGTATTAGGGGCTAATGAATAAATGTTAAAATTTCTTATTATTGGCAAATATCAAGAGTGTTAGAATCACTGATGAACATCTTGAGTATAAAAATCATCAGAACAAGGAGTTTTATTATTATTATTTATTAAAAATATTTATCATTGAAAGTTAATAGTTTTAGTGTGTAAATATTCCTTAGGTTCATTTCAATAGTGGATGTTCAAAGCAGTGGTTCCCATCCTTTTTGACTCACGGAGCCCTATTAAGAATCAACTTCTATGGCCTACCCCAGTTGTCGGCAAATCACGGCTTTTTAACGACCTGAGTGCGGTTGGCAACAAATCGGTTTTGACTCCAAAAACATCGTTCTTGACAGGTTCTTGAAAAACAATTTGGCTCTCAAAAATTTTTTAATAGTACTGCTGCTGATTTTTGACTCTTTTAAATAATGAGTTTGCCGACCACTGGCCCAGCCTATGTCTTACAAGTTAATGGTGTTATTTATTTCTTGAAACAGCTGTGGAGACCCTGAGAATTGCACTCAGAGCCCAGCCCTTAAGCCTCCACGGAGCACAGATTGGGAACAACTGGTTTAGAGATCAGCTTGCCGAAGTATGAGTACGTATGTCTCATTTCTTGATTTTTCTTGCTCAAAGACAGGCAACCAACAATCAATGGCTTGTTATCCCACCTGCTCTACACCATCGGTAGAATCCACATCAGCAAACTGCATGACAGCTTTAATAAGACCATCCATGGAAGCTTGGAACGGGTACTTGCCACTGAAGTCGTAGTACATCTTGGTACCCAGGAGAAGACCCAGCCAGCCATCAGGCTGATACCCTCTCTGCATGATCAATGGAATTATCTTCTTGCGGCGCTTGAATGCGTACTCTGCCTCTGTGAATGAATAACAGATACAGGAATTTATAGAACAGTTTACACAGCTATATTTATTTATTTGTGTCAGCATATTTAAATCCATCCAGCCATCCCTGTGGCGCTACAGCCAATGTAGGGCATTGACCTGCCTCACCACTTCCTTCCACTCAGACCTAACTAATGCTTTTCTTTTCCATGCATGGATTCACAGCTGTTGTAGATCATTTTTCACATCATCCATCCATCTAAGTCTGCCTTTGACCCATTTTCCTCTGGGGTTTTGGTGATGCACCCTCTTTACTCATCTGTCATTTGGCATTCTTTCTAAGTGCCATGCCCAGCATAGCCTGCCCTTTTTTATTTCTGCTACTATCGTGGGATCCTGATATAGAATCTACATTCGTGGTTGGTTCATATTCTCCATCCCTATTCATCCTTTGTTGGTCCATATATTTCCTGGAGAAGTTTTTTTCTGTCATTTTTGTTAGGACTAAAGTTGCACTTGCGTATGTTGCAACTGGTCTGATTACAGTTTTATAAATGTTTTTTTTTACACCTATTTAAAGTCAATATTTAGTGTAAAATAAAAAATTAGTTTTCAAAAGAACACGATAGGAAATGTTGTAGTTGTCTAGAACTGAGTCTTCTTGCTTTTCTTAAACTTCTCATCAGCATTTAGCCCTATCCAAACACACCTTATGATTAAAAAGACTTCTTCTTAAATTAAAATTCAAATATTCAATCATGGATTCTGAACTTTTTAACAAATCATCCACAAAATGTCAAAGCAAATGAAGAAATATCATGAACTATTAACTACAGAAATAAGTAGCTGGAGTGAAGTTCCAAGGCATATTTGTAATGTTATTTAAAAAAATAAAAAAATCTCCATTTATTTTGACCAATAAAAGAATCTTATCTTATCCTATCTTATCTAGCCTGAGAATTGAAACTGAATTAGTTTACCATATAGATGGATAAGACTGTTTAATTTTTTTTCAAGCACCAACCTACTGATAGATGCTGTAGTTCAACATACCTGCTCTTGTGTTGGGGCTGTCCTTGTACAACTGAGACATGGCCATGATAACAATGCAGGAGTCTTCCACTGCCTTTGCCATGGCCTACACAGCATTGGAGAATGAACATTTTTAGAGAGTGCAAATATCACTGTGACATTATTGATTTAGTTTGCAATATTTACTTTTTTTTTTCTGCCATGTCACTATTTTGACATGATAAGTCCCTATTTTGAGATGATAGTCACTATTTTGACATGATAAGTCCCTATTTTGACATGATAAGTCCCTATTTTGACATTAGTCCCTATTTTGAGATGATATTCACTATTTTGACATGATAAGTCACTATTTTGACATGATAAGTCCCTATTTTGACATAAGTCCCTATTTTGAGATGATATTCACTATTTTGACATGATAAGTCACAATTTTGACTAAGTAATTGACTATTTTGACATGATGACATGAGATTAGAAAATGTTAATAAATAAATAATATATTATTGTTTCAGGAATTCCAAAAATATTGTTTGGCTTTCCAGAGTTGAGTTTTAGACAAAAATACAGCACAAACAATAAGGGTCAACCTGGAGAAAAAAAAAAAACAGGGAATATTTCAGCTGAAATCCTTCAACAGCTCAACAGGAAGTGAAAATAAAGAATATGAGAGCAGTAAAATGAAACAGAATAACATAACATTGCTGAGAGTGGGTTGAAAGGAAATTGTCAATAGTCTGTTATATTTCTAATAGATTGTCACAATTGTGTAATATTTCTAATAAATTGTCAGTATTGTGTTATATTTCAAATAGACTGTCAATTTTGTGTTAAATTTTTAACAGATTGTCAATATTGTATTATATCTCTAATAGATTGTCCCTATTGTATTATATCTCTAATAGATTGTCAATAATGTGTAATGTTTCTAATAGATTGTCAATATTCTGTAATATTTCTAATAGATTGTCAATATTGTGTAATATTTCTCATAGATTGTCAAGATTGTGTTATATTTCTAGTAGGTTGGGCTGCAGTAAACTTTTAAACAGATTAATGAGACACAAAACATTTCAGAGGAAAAACTTTTATTTACTTTATTCCTTCATGGTGAATTCCCAATTCATTCAATATCTTCTTCTATATTTTGAGGGTTCCCTATTTGTGAATATAACTAAAGATGTTACACCACTGATTCTTTGCACTATGGAGTTGATGATATCTTTATGACACACCAGAAATATTTCATTTTCATGTTGCTAAAAATAAAGCTTCCATCAAACCCTGAATCAAGCCATGTGTACAGGAAGCAGCCAAACACTGACACTACCCTGATATCCTTGCATGAAAACATGACGTCTGATCATCTGTACCTGTATGGTGGAGCCCCCCATGAAGTCAATGTCTATCCACACGGGTACACGCTGTGCTCTCAGCTCTTGACAAATCTTCTTAATGACCTCTTGGTTGGCCCACTGGTAGCTGATCATGACGTGGCCTGGCACAGGTATATTTTATAAAGATACAAATCACAATTTATCGTATGCAGTCTTATGTCAGGACAGAAAACAAGTGTTATATATTCTATATGAGAAGAGCTTGTTTAAGATGATCTACAGCTTTGATAAAAATGTAACAAATACAAATAAAATTATTTTATAATTTTCTGATGCTTTCTGATAGCTATAAAGACACCAACAGATCTGCTCTGCTGGCCAAGGATTTAAAAAAAAATTATTTTATCATTTAAGTCAACATTACAAACTTGACATATTACAAAAATTACAGAAGTTATGTTCCATTTTCAAAATCTTGAATTGGTCAGAAAATACTCACACAAAATAAATAAGATAAAATGTGTCAAGGGTATGAGAATTACTGTTATTATGTTTGGGGTTACAGTGAATGTTTGGTATGAAAAAGATGTTTGGTGTAGCTGTATCTATTATGTTGAGAGCTTTGTTGTTGTGGTGGATCCATGGCCCTGCAGTGAAGTAGAAGAATATTCACAGTTTAACTTGTTGTGTGTTGCTGAGTGTTTAAACCCTAGCTGTATCCATACAGTGTTTAACACTAGTTGTCTCCATACAGTGTTTAACACTAGCTGTCTCCATACAGTGTTTAACCCTAGTTGTCTTCATACAGTGTTTAACCCTAGCTGTCTCCGTACAGTGTTTAATCCTAGCTGTCTCCATACAGTGTTTAACACTAGCTATCTTCATACAGTGTTTAACCCTAGTTGTCTTCATACAGTGTTTAACACTAGTTGTCTCCATACAGTGTTTAACCCTAGCTGTCTCCATACAGTGTTTAACCCTAGCTGTCTCCATACAGTGTTTAACACTAGCTATCTTCATACAGTGAATATGCTTACAGCGTGAACTGGACTATACAGTGTTGTGGTGAATTGGTTGTGAAACCGTGAGAGACAATATCTAAACGAATAGTCGTATGATATTAAGATTAGGCGACTATTCAACATCTGAGATCTACATCTTGACAGGATGGTTTTTTTTGTAGTTAGTGAATTAAAGCAGATATATCTACAAGAGTCAATAATCAATCCATTAGTGATATTCTAATGTAACTCCTTAATGACATCAAAATTATAAATAAGGAAATGTCAACAGAGCCAAGTGTTTATAAAAAAAACAATAAGTTTGATCATGCCTTGTGGCAAACCTTGGAATATTGAAGTTTCTGGTGCTGTGATCAAGACTGATGGTTTGGGTTTGGCATCACTCTTGACATTGGTGATCTCTTCTCCTGAATAGGATATGAAAAATTTGTAATAATACCATGCAGCCTTCACACTTATCAGTCAAAATAATATATATGAAATGTTTTAAAAATACCAGGCAGCCATCAGAAGTAAAGTTTTAAAACACAGTTTGACTGATTGGGGGAATCAAATTCTTATTATTTATTGGGTCCTGTCCAATCAACAAGTGTCACATGACCACACATCATCACATGACCACACACCATCACTTGACCACGCTCCATGACGTTGACACACTTAATCACACTAGCTCACACCATCACATAACAACTGACCATCATATGATCACACACCATCACTTGACCACGCTCCATGACGTTGACACACTTAATCACACTAGCACACACCATCACATAACAACTGACCATCATATGACCACACACCCTCACATGTCCACACACCATCACATGTCCACACACCATCATATGACCACACACCATCACATGTCCACACACCATCATATGACCACACACCATCACAGGACAACACACCATCATTTGACCACACACCATCACATTACCACACACCATCCCACCCCACTAAAGGGGAAAAAAGGATTAAAACTTAAGATTGTGGAAGCAATCCCAACCATTTAGAAGCGGCAAGTTGATTTGTTTTTCTTCTTTACATCAAAACTCACCAATACTCTTGAAATGTTCAGATTTTAAAAGTTCATCTCTCAGAGACCAAAGTACACCCTGAAAGGCCTGCTTGCTGGCATCTGTTGAGCTCCTATATGAGATGTAGACCTTCTCCACAAGATGAGGTACTTGTACCATTTTTTTCTTATTTTCATCATTGAAAGACAAGGTCCAGAGACAGTTAATCGCCTCTGAGAAGAATTTTAACAAACAGCACTAGAATCAGGCAGATCTAAAGGTTAATGTTAAATCAGTTTTTTTGGTGGAAGGATGAATAACAAAAGATCAAATGTTAAGAGTTTATTATTTTTTTATTTAACAGGGTCTCCAAAGAGGAAAATGTGTGGGCAGAGTCTAAGATGTATTATGATAATTAGGAAATGCCTGGCCACATTCCTCCACATACATGAATACACAGAATGGACAAAAAAAAGCTAAGTTGTGTCCCAAGAGCCGAGTTGATCTTTGTTACAACATCTGTACATTAAAGAGTCCCCCGGGGCTAGTTGGCATGTCCCTCCCAAAAATGGCCTGTCGACAAAGAGGTGTTTGCCACAAACCCCCTGAAACGTTACCGGGGTACAGGATCCCCGTGTAGGGGACCTGCGCTGAAAGGCAGAAGTAACGCACGTAAACTGCAATAGAAAGAGCAAGACTGCATGGTTTCCTACCAAGTGCAGTTGAAAATAATGTAGAAACAGGTCGGGACATGATTACAGTTGTCGTATGGATATGAAGCGAAGGAATGTGGCGACCATAGCCGAGGATTCTAAATATGCAGTCTTTGAGGGTATTGCTCCTAGGCGACCTCTTTTCTCTCCCAGCTACGGTTTGAATTAGTCACACCGTAGAAAACTACGTAAACCCTATTAGAGGGTGTCTGTAAAACACCTACGCGTCCCCCCGGGGTGGGAATGGGGGACATTAGAGACATAAAATATATCCATCCCAGCCCAAGAAAGTCCGCCCGGTTGCTCTGTTAAAGTAGCACCCCAGCCGGCCAGGCGTTCCTTCTCTGATGCCGCCTCACTAGCATAGTAAATCGAGTGGAAGGATGGGTGAGGCTGTCTCAGAGGCGGACATCCCCCGGCGTGCCGCTTCGCGGCCTGACTGGAATAGAGACCACTGGATGAGTGGTTAAATGCCGGTTGAGAGTGGCGGGGGTGCGCTGGGGAAGACTTCATGAGCTTCGGTTCGTTAGTTTGCTGATTTTTTAAGTAGATTAGTACATCAAAGAGTTACTTCACACATTTACCATTCAATATAATAAAAAAAGGTGAATAAAGGTTGGTTTTTTTTTTTTAAACTTTACACAGACCTGTTTACCCTGTCAAAATCGTACAACATCATCACAAAATCATTCAATACATTATCTTAATAGTAAAAAAAAACATACAGTATATATAATGTATACACCTCACAATCGTACTTTGTACGCCAAAATCGTAAGAGTAAACAGGTCTGTTTACATGGAAATTTCTTGAGATTCCAAACCAAATATGTTTGGGTAGTGACGTCAGTCAACATCAATTATATGAACTCACAAGATTAGATAAGATGGGTGCTGGGTGGCCGAGTGGTCTAAACTGAGCAAATCTCAAGTTGATGGTCTGGAGTTCAATCCCCTTTGAAGCCCAGTCAAGCCAAAAAAAACACCACCAGCACCACCCCGGGTGGATGGGACTCATTAACCTTGGATGGCACCCCGGGTGGATGGGACTCGTTAACCTTGGATGGCACCCCGGGTGTATGGGACTCGTTAACCTTGGACGGCAACTCATCTAAGAGAAGGCAACTCTGAATTCAAGCCCGGAGATGGGGAGATGGAGTTCACTAGCGCCTAACAGGCAGCAGTGAAACCTCTCGAACATCGAATATCGGAGCGCCGTGAGCATGCTATCATAGCAAGGAATGAGCGCTATATAAGTACTTCAATCAATCAATGATGTATGTAACGTTTTCATTGGCATGGCTTTGTGCTGGCAAACCTTCTATTCAAATAATTAATAGCCATTAAATGAATTGGCAATATCTTGTCTTATCTGATGGCAGTGATAGGGATTTTAACTTGTTCCGGTTACCGGAAATTTGATCGAAAGAAATTTCGTCAACGGAAAGACAAATTTCTTGTTCGTCAAATTTCTTTTTGACGCACTGTAATAAATAGTAAAACAAAATAATGCATCCAAAAATAAATTTGAAGCAAAATCTTACCGTGTGGACTGAAAAAAAGATTCGACCAAATTTCCGTTCGATCAAATTTCCGTCAATCAATTTTCCGTCGATCAATTTTCCGTCGACGAAATTTCTTTCGATCAAATTTACGGATACGACTTGTTCCACATGGATGAAGAAATGCTCACCTTTGACCTCAGAATCATTTCCAACATCTAAGAGCTTCACAAGTGATGGCAGACAGCCTTCATTGACAAGAATCTCTTTGTTGGCATCATTTCTTGCCAGCTGTCGCACGGCTATGTGGGTTATAAAAATATGGATTAAATATGCACTGAAGGGAACACGTAACAAGAATTTTTTACATATTTGTTATATTTGATTAATCTTACTTCCACTTGAAATATTAGAAAATAGATTCCAACCATAACATTTAAAATAAATTGGCATATTTTGTTGGAATCATCCCTGACAAAATGAAAACGAACAATTTCACCCAATGCCAGTCATTGCTGCATAATGACAGGGTGACACAAAACTATCCCTTCCTACAGTAACCGCCCCAAATGTTATTGGCTTAAAAAAAGTTACAACTGCTTGAGATTGGGGACAAAATTATTAGCAGTGGTGCAAATGAGTTTCCGTATTCTGTCAAGTTCCAAACTAAGCACAAATAAATTATACACTGCAATAGGGGATAAGAAATACTGGCATCTCATTTAATAGCTGCAATTGAGCTATTACAATCCAACCATCTAATTTTTATCATTCCAACAGAACAGAACTACTACAAACTAGTAACCTTAATTTATGATTGCAATAGAATTACTTATACAAACTTATTTTATAACTGCAATAGAACTACTACAAGCTAATAACTGCATGTTAAAACCGTTACCATAGGGACACAAAATCCAAAGAATGAAAATAAAAATCCATTTATAATAACATAAAACAAGAATCAAGCATCACCTCTGGTCAGTTCCTGCGCCGACCAACCGGCATCCTTGTGGCTCTCCTCTTTAAGGGCATTTTCCAGCTTTCTTAGAAGCAGCTTGAATATTGAAACATTGGCTCTGAGAAGTTCAGCTTCTTCTTCATTGACCAGGTCAGCCAATATCGATATGGCGATAAGGCGAAAATTTTCAGCGTGGGAATCTAAAAAACTCAGGGTGACCTAACAGGCAAAAAGTTTCATTATTTGTTATTATTTTAGAGGAGATTGTGTTAACTGTCTTACTTTAAAATTCTTAATTTCTTTACTCCCTAAAAGTCATATGATTATAAAAATATCTTACAATGAAATCTATTTCACTTTATTGTCTCACTTTCATCTGAGAAATTCTTGCCCTAGTTACTGTGTATGATTTGACATAAATTAGATAATATCATTCTTTCAGATTTGACATGAGTGCATAGTAAGAAATAATATAGCAGAGATTCAAGTCTATGGAAGATTAAAAGAATTGGCCTCACTGGTATGACATTTAATTCCCTAAGTTTCGGCACATTTTCTTCCAAAGCTCCACAGTTGTGAATAATGGAAAGGAAGAATCTGCACATCTTGGCAAGTTCATCCTTGAGATTAAACAGTGTCAAGTATTCAAGATATATATAAACAGGATAGCAATTTTAGGCATAATAATAATATATATATATATATATATTTATATATCAATACCTTTTTTTAGATACATGAATATTTTTTTATCATTCTTTCCAATCATAAATTAGATATTTATAATGCTTTCAGATCTTAGATTAGATATTTGTAAGTAGTAAGGTATTTTTTTTTTATTGAGGTTACCTCTTTCTAGAGGACATCACTAACATTTCAATATGACAAATAAGATTAGCTCTCTTTGTGTGGATTATATCTGATATGAAATCAATGAAATATAAGGAATTATTTTTGTAATTGTTTACTGGAATAAATTTCTGTATTATAAAATAGAAATGTTATAGGTTAAACAGAGATATTGCCGAATTTCTAACCAAAGAACACCTACAGACAAAGAATTTTCCAAGTGTCCTTGATGATTTTCTTTAAGAAAATTTACCATCAATGGTAACAACTCACTGTGGTCAGTTATGGCCATCTTAATGTCATTCTGATTATCACTGTAATTTAATAAAATTAAGGCCATGTTCTTTATTGGCAGCCACAAGTCACTGAGGGGTTTCCCATCTATGTTGACGAAATCACTGCGTTTCAGTGCATCAGACAACACGTCACATATAGTTTTGACTGCTCCATGTTTAATCAGAGCCTTACCGACTTGGTCACGGTGTTCATAAATCACACTGTAAGGCACTTCTCCTGGTTTAAAATTAAAGTACGATTTGGCCATAATAAGAATGCATTGTCGAAAGCTGTGTGAGAATGGTGCACTATCTTCAGAAAGGTCCCTTGGTGAAATTTTTTGAAGTGCTAGAGATTTCTGTACAATTTTATCTAAGAATAACTGGCGCTTGATTTGAATTTCTTCATCTGAAAGTTTGTCTGTATTGGTTTGGTCTTCATTTTTACTACAGGCATTCACTTTGGAGATTTGTTCACCTGTAGACAGAAACAATCATGATAATTCACATAATTTTGTGGCATCTGTGGTCCTTACAAAATGGTAATAAGCAACCACATAGACTTCAGTACCTATATTCTTAAAATAATTTATTTGAGAAGTTGAACGTTCGGACATTCTTTATTTTTTTTATTTTTTTAAAAACTGATAATTTTGAGGACCACTGATAATAATTTGATTATTGTCAGGACTAATTAGCAGGGTAAAATTAAAAGAAAACTACTAAAATGTTCAACGAAGATTACAATGCAGATAAGTCTTTCTGCTATACAGAAATACTTTTAGTTGACCTACTCATACCTGGTTTAGTGTTTACTGCCTTTATGTTTTGTCTGTCACCTTCTGACATCTGCTCTTCTGGGGATGCTTCAAGTCCATCCTTGCCGCCAACAGTTTTCAGGTCGTGTCCAGGAATTTCTGAGTGTTGCAAAATTTTGTGTAGTTCTGAAGGTATGTCTCCATTTTTTTTAACAAGGAACAATCTCTCTGCACCTGTGTCCTGCATGACTGGAATGTGGTCACCACCATGACAGATGTCACTTGTCTTTTGTTGTGCAGTGGATGAGCCAGTACCCATTCAGAGACTCCAAAGTTTTCTTTAAATGAAAAATATGACAACAAATTCAAACAGCAAAACATTTTTTTTTAAATTATAATTTTAAAATATAATTTTTTAAAGAATTTTTAATTAAAAAAACTAGGCTTGCTACTGGCTCATAAAATCTAATAAAAACTCTATATTAATATTAATAGGCTTAGTCGGAGGGCCTACTATAGATTATACAGTACAATGGTCTACAACCCACAGATGCAGCATTTTTGTATCCTCTTTTTTTGCATAATGACATGCAGTTCCAAAAATATTTTTGTATCAGATATTGTTCCTACTATAATTTATGAAAATGGATCCCATCACAACAAAGGTTACTTTTTGCTGGTATAGTATATATAGACAAGAAGTTAGAGTAGGCTAAATATTTTAGAAACTGCAGGCCAAAAACTGAAAAGCTAATTTACCGAAGCCAGGTTAAAATTTTTAAGGTTTAAAAGGCAAGGGATGGGGTACAAGAACTGGTGGTCTATTATAAGGATTTTTAACCAGTGATGCGGGAAGACATAGAAATTTTCAAAGTACAAACTCAAAATACTGGGACAATAATGTGAAAAAGCAAAAAATAAAAACATAAATTAATCAAACTCATTAGAAACGAATAAATGAGAGCTGATTATATTTTCGTTCAAAAATATTTAATACTTTTTACAAAATAACATGACATGAATCAGTCATGAAAGTGACTAATACTAATACATTTCAAAAAATGATATATTGCAACACTCCTTTGTCATGGACAGTAAAATAAATAATAATCAAACATTATGAGTAAATGAAAGGCAAAGCTTTTATTTATAAGGCATAATTAGGATGTATTTAAATAATCTGGCAACTACTATATATCTGGTAGTGGTACGGATGGTTACGGTTAAGGCAAGGGATATTTATTTATATATTTGAATCAAGAGGTGTGGGGGGGATTGTTTTGAAAGCCTGAGGGCGGTTATATAAATACTATATTTTTAGGTAGTGTCTACTCGTCCCGCGACTGGACAAATAGTGCTGGAGATTTTCATGACATTTATTTAACATTAACATTGTCACTTTTTAACCATTTGATTTTGATCAATTCAATATGTGAAAATATGAAATTAACTTGAAGTTAATAGTATTTTAAAACACATTTATTAAGAAGTGAAGATAGAAAATAATACTATAAAAGTATCGAGAACTTATTCGTCTGGTCGCCAGACAATCAGACATGTCGACACTTAGACTTAGTTAGTAGGTAGGCCTTAGTATTTTTTAATGTTTGACTTTGACTTTTGGTGATACATTTTTTTTTAAACATTCACTACAATTTCATTTTGTACCCAGCTCAAAAAAACAACAAAGTGAAAGTTAAAGTACTCAAAGTAAAGATTTTATAGAATAAAATTATTAAAAGATAAACTATAAACTGATACTGATAGATAATGACAACTGAATAAGTCTCAATAAGTTTCAATAAGTCAATAAGTGAATAAGAATCAATTATAATGATTTAGACTTGACCGAAGCCGAATGGAATCAAGAACGTATTATTAAAAACAATTATAGTACACTTATTTAGTTTCTCTTATATTTTCTCATCATAATTATCTGGTTAAAATATGAATTTTATTTCAAGAAAACAAGATTTTAAGGAAAGCAAGACGGTAAAACAGCGTCTAGGTGACTTGGTTACAAGGTATTGTTTTTTTAAAACACATCTGTAACTCCATCTACCGAAATATAGGCATCATTTGAGAAAGTTGTGAGATAAAAGTCCCTTGCACATGAACGTGTATTTAAAATAATCAAGATATTGCGACCTATTTGTTATGCAAATAGATTAATTATACCCGAACAATTTGTGTCAATATAACATTGTTTCTATCTGGATTTGGTGCCCACTCCTATTTTTAGGTAGGATATATGTAAATAAATATTATGTAAATTTAATTTATAGCCTGCTTATTTAAATTTAATTGTTTTGTTGTTATACGGATGAAGGCATGTGCCCAAACGTTTACTTGTGTACTAAGTAAAATTATTATTAAAGCTTATCATATATTGTTATTTTGACACAAATTGTTCGTGTCTAATTAATCTATTTGCATAAGAAATAGGTCCAACACTCTTATAATTTGTTATGCAAACTAAATTTAATTATAAGCAGCACACACATATCTCTCTTTTGGATCAATATAACATAAAGAAATAATATGAATTTACTAATTATTATATTGAGGCCTATTTATTGTTTTTAAATACACAGGCAAACAACAACAACACATTTTTCCTAGTGCATAGTCATAGTAACTTGGGTTCTAGATCGAGGCAGTGTTTCTTTCAGGTGGATCTCGGATCTCAGCTGCTTCCTTCCTTAACGAGCAAAATGTGTATAACAATATAAACTAACGATTATACATTTTTTTATTAAAAGCTATTTAATTGTCTTTTTTAATAGTTTTAAAAAGAATAGTTTCTGGTGCCTTTAACCGATTAAAATTAGCGGAATCTATGAAATATCGCTGAGTTAGATATATTTGATGATCCGTATATTTGAGGGTAATCTTGTGGTTACCGGAAATTAGTTTGAAAGATATTTGGTCGACGGAAAATTAATCGACGGAAGTTTGGTCGAACGGAAATTTGATCGAACGGAAGTTTGATAGAACGGAAAATTGATCGAACGGATGTTTGGCCGAACGGAAATTTTATCGAACGGAAGTTTGGTCGAAAGGTATTTTGATCAAACGGAAGTTTGGTCGAACGGAATTTTGATCGAACGGAAGTTTGATCGAACGGAAATTGGTTCGAATGGAAGTTTGGTCGAACGGAAATTTGGTCGAATGGAAGTTTGTTCGAATTTAATTATTATTATTTTTTTAATAGCTGCCATTGAGAAATTTGTTGGAATGGTACTTATTTTCAAAAGATATTTAGTTTGATTATTCATATTATTTTTAAAAATAAATGTTAAGTCTAAGATTAACCTGTTAGAAATAGGCAGACCAATAGTGTCTCTCCTCGCTAGCTTTACTTAATGACCAATGAAAAGCCTAAGGATTCTGAATGTCTCTGATCACTAGCTTGACTTAATAAACAATGGTAAGACCCAGGAATGTCTCTCCTCAATAGCTTGACTTAATGACATATTTTAACGCCAAGGATTTTATCGGTGGGGTTTATGGAGGAGGTTGTGGCCCCAGCTGCACTTGTCTGTTTACTTGACTATAGTTTTGCATCATTCTAGTCTTAAACGTAATTCTTGTGTAGCCGTGTGGTGACGTGGCTTATTACAGTTTAAATAAGCAAACACTGTACTGCAGGTCTTTGAACTATAGCTTTTATTCTTGAGGTACAAGCCGTTGAACAGACAGTCCAATCTCTCACGCGTTAGCAGACTCGAATTAGCCATTTTCACACACAATCCAATGTCCACTCCATACTCCGTATCACAGCCAAACACGTACAAGGGCCCCGGGTTCAAATTTCCCCTGCTTATATAGTCACAAATTGTGTCCACGTCATGAGCTGTTTACCAGTCCCCCGTGGGACAGGCATACTGAGCCCAGTGAATGTGAACACGCCTGGCTTAAAACATCGTGCCACAGGCGCGTGATTTCTTTGCACCATAGGTGGCACCCTGCGACATAGGTGGCACCAAGTCACATAAAATATGATACATAAATCCCGTTACAAAAAGTGGCACTTTGCCACACTTATGAAAAATTAGCTTCCCCGTACCAAGCTTTGTTTACATAAATCCTTTGCATTTTGGTAACTTATAAATACTTCTTTAAAAATGTATTACGTAGTTCAATCTATTTTCAATCTATCAGTCCAAAATTGGGACGTCCGTCAATGTACCCGAATTTAAATGCCAGAGTGGATTGGAGAATTGGACAACCATAGAAAACGTACGAAAAAAAATTGTTCGTACCCCTACCACACCCTGCCAAAGTAATGGGCAGATCATATATTACGTACGCACTTAGAATTCATGACAGCGTTTTTTTTTTGTTTTTTTTTGGGGGGGGGGGCGTGGGGGGTCCCCAGAATGTACCTACATTATGCATAAATACAGCACTATAATTATCTTGAAAGGAACTAATAGAGCCAACTGTCATCCAATAATCTGTTATTAATGCTATAAAAATATCACCACAATGTTTCTCGGTTATCGTCATGCTAATGCTTTATTATGTTGTCAAAAGTAGCTGGCTAGATATCACTGTAATAATATTTAGCTTAGTGCCAAACACAATTCTCTGTCGTGCTGGTGACGTAATTATTTCGTTCGTCGACCAACCTCCCCCAACCGGGTCTCTTAAAATTTTAGTCTGACTGGATCTCGGCGGATAATAAAAAAAACATTTCAAAATCAAACATTGTAAACAGGTCTGCAGTAGTGTTTCATTTAAGAAGGGGGGATATTTTAGGTAGTTTTTTTGGGGGGTGTGGGGGGAATGCCAGTGAACAATTTCCAGAGGCTTAGTAAGGGGTTGCAGTTGTGTTGAAGCTCTGAGGTGGCAGTGTGTAATTTCTCAAAAACACTATGTAGAACGCTGTGTAGCAGTCACTCAAGTTGTTTTGACAGTCTGAGAAATTAACTTGAAAGAATTGCTCCGCCTTCTCGACTCACCCACTAGACTGCGTCAGCTGTGTACTACTGACAGCTATCTACTTGGTAGTGAAATTCTTACATAATGTCGAGCTCTTTGTTTAATAAAAAAAGAAAACTGCAAGAGTTTTTCGTGGGGGAAGAAGGAAGATGGGATCTCGACACTCAACACCCACAAAGATAGTGCATCAAAAGACTGGCGATGTTACCATTGGACTCATTAATGCGCCGTCATCTGTCTCTTTGTGTTCAGAGTTCACGTGCGCCTAAATGACAGCTGTGAGACCTCTCGAACATTTTCGCACATCGGAGCGCCGTGAGCATGCTATCATAGCATGGAAATGAGCGCTATATAAGTACTCCAATCAATCATATGTCCCAGGTCACCAAAAGAACTTCGATGGTATTTAATGGTTGAATATACTATGGGTTTTAGAGTTGAGGGGGTGGTAAAAAATTAATCTTGTCCCCTGACGCCCAACCTTCTAGCTACGCCCCTATCAGTGGCATCGAGAGGGGGGCATCCACAAAAAAATAAAAACTTCTACAGCCCTTTAATTAACATTAAAATTAACGTCAAAATTAAACATTACAATTAAGCATTAAAATTAAGCATTAAAGTTATCACCATGTCAAAAAAAAAACAAAAAAACAAAAAAAAAAAACAACTGTCTCGTTTATAATAACTTTTCTAAAATTGTCGTAGCCATATTGGGATCCCAATCCCAGAGAGGCCCCAATCGTATCCCGTTACACGATGGTATCCCATCGTGAGACCCGGAAGGATCCCGACGCCATTTGATATGGTAAATTTAATAGCCTCCTTATAATGTGTAAAAGTGACTTTTCTAGGTAATTATTTTTCGAAAAATTATACAACAAAACTCATTACTATAACTATGGTACATTTAAGCTGAGAGAGGGTTCCCTAGCTACGCCACTGAGTTATGGTACATTTAAGCTGAGAGAGGGTTCCCTAGCTACGCCACTGAGTTATGGTACATTTAAGCTGAGAGAGGGTTCCCTAGCTACGCCACTGAGTTATGGTACATTTAAGCTGAGAGAGGGTTCCCTAGCTACGCCACTGAGTTATGGTACATTTAAGCTGAGAGAGGGTTCCTTAGCTACGCCACTGAGTTATGGTACATTTAAGCTGAGAGAGGGTTCCCTAGCTACGCCACTGAGTTATGGTACATTGTCACGCCAGTTTGAAAATGTGTGATGTGTGTCCCGTGCGTTTGAAAGTTATGTTCAGTAAATAGAAATCAGTTAACTTCGCCAGAAAGACATGAACTATTTTGCAAATTCACTCACTAAGCTTGGTGGCCGAATGGTTAAAACTCAACCCTTTTAAGTAAAATTTTTCGTGGTGTTAACCTGGTCTATACCTTCTGTGTATATGTAGTTTACTATTATACCTATTACTGAACCTGTAAATAGTTCTACATATCTCTATCTAAAACTGTAACTAACTCTAACTATACCACTCTAACTAGGTTGCCTCTGGCAGGGTTCTGGTGAGTGCCTCCCGTGCCACAGGCTAAGGTGCCCCTGGCAGAGTTCTGGTGAGTGTCTACTTAATTAAGTTGCACATGGTCGTGTTGTTAAAAATACTTTTATGTCACATGATTTAAGCGTTTCAAAAATAGTCTGTCGCCAAGGTTCACATGTTCACATGTTTTTAGAGTTACAAAAACTGGACTGTGGCCAAGGTTCACATCTCTTCAGAGTTACAAAAGCTGGTCTGTCAAATGTTTGTAGAGTTACACAAATGTTCTGTAGCCAAGGATCCCATGTTTGTAGATTTAGATCTGGTCTGTCCCCAAGGTTCACATGTGTGCTTAAAATTGTGTGATGTAGATAATATTTATGCGAGTGCAGCTAGTGACAGAAAAGCAATTAAGAAAATAAACAATAAGGAATATTTCTTAAATTCCCTGGGTCGCAAAGTGTGTGCTGGCGCGCGCGGCGCTTGTGGCCGGCGGGTTCTGTGTTGTGCAGGACTGTTTATAACACAAAGGTGAGCAAATGAAACATCGTTAACTATTACGCTCTACGACAAAAAAATTCTTATATACAATTCACAGGAAAGACACGTTCAAGCTCAAGATACATATATATTTCACTAACACAAAACACATGCAAAAATTAAGAATACAAAACAAAAGTAATGAACACATACAGCAAAAGACACTACTCAACACTAAACTTATCTTATACTTATACAACCCACTCAATAATTGCGAACGCATCTCAGGGATGCAAGTAATCTTAATTAAATTTAACATTTCTGCGAACTGTTGTTTTTTTTTTAATTATATGAAAGTCTGTGTTAAATAGAGGTAAATTTTAAAATAAAATATATGTATAAAAATTCCAGAACAAAATAAAAATAAAATAAGTCTAAACTCCTATGCCTCGGTTACACAGATATATGTTGTATTTACTTATAATGTTTATTTCCCATACCCACTCCTTAGATAAGTTTCATAAAATGTTGAATGTAATTTTCCTGAGAAATGTCCAGTTTCCTAATGTCCATTAAATTTAAAATAATTTCTCTTTCTTCCCTGTCGTAAGATAAAAAATGTTAATATAAATATTTATAAATAGTTACCCTAAATATCAACGCCATCTTTTAAAAGCAAACATGACGAGATACGTCATCAGTATTTAAAAGGAGGGATTTTCCCATTTCACAATCTAATGTCAAGGACACGTTGGCTCTCCCCTGTGAAAGAACACATTGATTCTAATTTTAGAAAACAGACTACAAAAGGAAGATATAAGAAGTTCATTTTAAACCCAACACATGGCGTTAGCTTATTTAAATTGTGTTATTTATGTCATGGTTTATCATGGAGATATCACAATGAAACTTTTGATAAGAGGACAAAATTGTACGGGTCTGTTTCTTCTGTTTATCCAGAGTTTAATTTTGGTTTCATAAATAATGCGTCAAAAATTAATAGAAAGAAAAACCACGAAAATCTTCAGTATAAAATAGAAACATTCCATAACTTTCCCCAAGTTTTACAAAGTATGTTCTTCTTTAAATCTAATAAATCTTTAAAGATGAGAAGTTTTAGTGTTACTTGCATTATTTTATGTATCTTCATGATCATCATTTGTCATGGTAAGTGTCTCACAAAAATCTCTGTTTTGATCTATTTTTTTAAATAGTATATGTGGAGTTGACGTAATATCTCTGCTATTGACTCTTTTTGTTACTAGTTTTTTGGGGTAAAATTATTAAGAGCAAAACTCTCTGTTATTGATTTATTTCGTTATAATATTGTAGCGATGAACAAAATATATTTTTTAAAACTGAATGTCTAATTCGTGTATAATTTGGAGTAATAACAATGGCATATATATTTTGACTAGGTAATCAAGATAACAATAGTATATTTAAGATCCAATGTCATAAAAATGTGTAATATAATGTTATAACTGTACATTAATGATACGATTTAAAGTTTGCTTTGAAATAAATCTTCCAAATTATTTTGATAAAAAGAAAGACTACTATACTCACATTGATTTATAGAGTGGGTTTTATTTTGTGTTCTGCTTTCATGTTGTAGACTGTGTTGTAAAGTTTTTATGTTCTAGCTAGGGCTGTACACTATAAAGATTTAAAAGCTGTAGTTATGATTGCAAGGTTTTATGTTTGAGTTAGGGTCGAAAGGTTTTTATGTTTGAGTTAGGGTTGTAAGATTTCTTTGTTTGAATTTGTTTGTTTTTTTTTTCATTTTTTATTTTGTTTATTGATTTATTTGTATTTATTTATTAAAAACATATTCCAGTATAAAATAAAATACCGATGAAAGGGATTACACCAGAATTCCGGTTTGATCACTTTGTTCCGGTTTGACCACTTTGTTCCGGTTTGACATCTTTGTTCCGGTTTGACCACTTTGTTCCGGTTTGACCAATTTGTTCCGGTTCGACCACTTTGTTCCGGCTTGACTACTTTGTTCCGGTTTGACCACTTTGTTCCGGTTTGACCACTTTGTTCCGGTTTGACCACTTTGTTCCAGTTTTACCACTTTGTTCCGGCTTGACATCTTTGTTCAGGTCTAGCAAATCGACCCGTTGAATCTCCGAGTTTGAATGTTCTCCCGGTTCCATTTTCAGTTTGATAAATATTGATATGTCATGTCTTTATTTAGACATTTTCAGTTTGGCAAATATTGATGTGTCATGTCTTTCTTAGACATTCTCAGTTTCGTGTTTCGTGTAAACTGATAATGTCCAAAAATTTTCAGACTTCTCATTTCTAGTAAAAATGAATACGTAATGTCTTGCTTAGAAAGTCTCGATATCATAGTTATTGTCAGATCATAGTTATTGTCAGAACATAGTTATTGTCAGAACATAGTTATTGTCAGAACATAGTTATTGTCAGATCATAGTTATTCTCAGATCATAGTTATTGTCAGATCATAGTTATTGTCAGATCATAGTTATTGTCAGATCATAGTTATTGTCAGAACATAGTTATTGTCAGATCATAGTTATTGTCAGAACATAGTTATTGTCAGAACATAGTTATTGTCAGATCATAGTTATTGTCAGAACATAGTTATTGTCAGATCATAGTTATTGTCAGATCATAGTTATTGTCAGATCATAGTTATTGTCAGATCATAGTTATTGTCAGATCATAGTTATTGTCAGAACATAGTTATTGTCAGAACATAGTTATTGTCAGATCATAGTTATTGTCAGATTATAGTTATTGTCAGAAAATAGTTATTGTCAGATCATAGTTATTGTCAGATCATATTTATTGTCAGAACATAGTTATTGTCAGAACATAGTTATTGTTAGATCATAGTTATTGTCAGATCATAGTTATTGTCAGATCATAGCTATTGTCAGATCATAGCTATTGTCAGATCATAGTTATTGTCAGAACATAGTTATTGTCAGATCATAGTTATTGTCAGATCATAGTTATTGTCAGATCATAGTTATTGTCAGAACATAGTTATTGTCAGATCATAGTTATTGTCAGAACATAGTTATTGTCAGATCATAGTTATTGTCAGATCATAGTTATTGTCAGATCATAGTTATTGTCAGAACATAGTTATTGTCAGAACATAGTTATTGTCAGATCATAGTTATTGTCAGATCATAGTTATTGTCAGAACATAGTTATTGTCAGATCATAGTTATTGTCAGAACATAGTTATAGTCAGATCATAGTTATTGTCAGAACATAGTTATTGTCAGATCATAGTTATTGTCAGATCATAGTTATTGTCATATCATAGTTATTGTCAGATCATAGTTATTGTCAGATCATAGTTATTGTCAGATCATAGTTATTGTCAGATCATAGTTATTGTCAGAACATAGTTATTGTCAGAACATAGTTATTGTCAGATCATAGTTATTGTCAGATCATAGTTATTGTCAGAACATAGTTATTGTCAGAACATAGTTATTGTCAGAACATAGTTATTGTCAGATCATAGTTATTGTCAGAACATAGTTATTGTCAGAACATAGTTATTGTCAGATCATAGTTATTGTCAGATCATAGTTATTGTCAGATCATAGTTATTGTCAGAACATAGTTATTGTCAGAACATAGTTATTGTCAGAACATAGTTATTGTCAGATCATAGTTATTGTCAGATCATAGTTATTGTCAGAACATAGTTATTGTCAGAACATAGTTATTGTCAGAACATAGTTATTGTCAGAACATAGTTATTGTCAGAACATAGTTATTGTCAGAACATAGTTATTGTCAGAACATAGTTGGAAGTAAATTTATAATTAATGTAATCAAATTAAAATTCTATTTTTAGGGCCTGACAAATTCTTAATTTAAAACCTGTCAATTTCTATGCTCAAAGCCTGTCAAATTCTATACTTAAGCCTTTCAATTTCTATACTTAAGCCTTTCAGTTTCTATACTTAAGCCTTTCAGTTTCTATACTTAAGCCTTTCAGTTTCTATACTTAAGCCTTTCAGTTTCTATACTTAAGCCTTTCAGTTTCTATACTTAAGCCTTTCAGTTTCTATACTTAAGCCTTTCAGTTTCTATACTTAAGCCTTTCAGTTTCTATACTTAAGCCTTTCAGTTTCTATAATTAAGCCTTTCAGTTTCTATACTTAAGCCTTTCAGTTTCTATACTTAAGCCTTTCAGTTTCTATACTTAAGCCTTTCAGTTTCTATACTTAAGCCTTTCAGTTTCTATACTTAAGCCTTTCAAATTCTATACTTAAGCCTTTCAGTTTCTATACTTAAGCCTTTCAGTTTCTATACTTAAGCCTTTCAGTTTCTATACTTAAGCCTTTCAGTTTCTATACTTAAGCCTTTCAGTTTCTATACTTAAGCCTTTCAGTTTCTATACTTAAGCCTTTCAGTTTCTATACTTAAGCCTTTCAGTTTCTATACTTAAGCCTTTCAGTTTCTATACTTAAGCCTTTCAGTTTCTATACTTAAGCCTTTCAGTTTCTATACTTAAGCCTTTCAGTTTCTATACTTAAGCCTTTCAAATTCTATACTTAAGCCTTTCAGTTTCTATACTTAAGCCTTTCAGTTTCTATACTTAAGCCTTTCAGTTTCTATACTTAAGCCTTTCAGTTTCTATACTTAAGCCTTTCAGTTTCTATACTTAAGCCTTTCAGTTTCTATACTTAAGCCTTTCAGTTTTTATACTTAAGCCTTTCAGTTTCTATACTTAAGCCTTTCAGTTTCTATACTTAAGCCTTTCAGTTTCTATACTTAAGCCTTTCAGTTTCTATACTTAAGCCTTTCAGTTTCTATACTTAAGCCTTTCAGTTTCTATACTTAAGCCTTTCAAATTCTATATTTAAGCCTTTCAGTTTCTATACTTAAGCCTTTCAGTTTCTATACTTAAGCCTTTCAGTTTCTATACTTAAGCCTTTCAGTTTCTATACTTAAGCCTTTCAGTTTCTATACTTAAGCCTTTCAGTTTCTATACTTAAGCCTTTCAGTTTCTATACTTAAGCCTTTCAGTTTCTATACTTAAGCCTTTCAGTTTCTATACTTAAGCCTTTCAGTTTCTATACTTAAGCCTTTCAGTTTCTATACTTAAGCCTTTCAGTTTCTATACTT
>OZ024806.1:21404087-21809087 GCA_964017045.1 Omphiscola glabra
TTATTTAAAAGAATTCTGAAATAACTCAAATAGCTAATTTCTTAAATTATTTAAAAGAATTCTGAAATAACTCAAATAGTTAATTCCTTAAATTATTTAAAAGAATTCTGAAATAACTCAAATAGCTAATTCCTTTAATTATTTAAAAGAATTCTGAAATAACTCAAATAGCTAATTCCTTAAATTATTTAAAAGAATTCTGAAATAACTCAAATAGTTAATTTCTTAAATTATTTAAAAGAATTCTGAAATAACTCAAATAGCTAATTCCTTAAATTATTTAAAAGAATTCTGAAATAACTCAAATAGTTAATTTCTTAAATTATTTAAAAGAATTCTGAAATAACTCAAAAAGTTAATTCCTTAAATTATTTAAAAGAATTCTGAAATAACTCAAATAGTTAATTCCTTAAATTATTTAAAAGAATTCTGAAATAACTCAAATAGTTAATTCCTTAAATTATTTAAAAGAATTCTGAAATAACTCAAATAGCTAATTCCTTAAATTATTTTAAAGAATTCTGAAATAACTCAAATAGCAAATTTCTTAAATTATTTAAAAGAATTCTGAAATAACTCAAATAGTTAATTCCTTAAATTATTTAAAAGAATTCTGAAATAACTCAAATAGCTAATTCCTTAAATTATTTAAAAGAATTCTGAAATAACTCAAATAGCTAATTCCTTAAATTATTTAAAAGAATTCTGAAATAACTCAAATAGTTAATTTCTTAAATTATTTAAAAGAATTCTGAAATAACTCAAATAGCTAATTCCTTAAATTATTTAAAAGAATTCTGAAATAACTCAAATAGCTAATTCCTTAAATTATTTAAAAGAATTCTGAAATAACTCAAATAGTTAATTTCTTAAATTATTTAAAAGAATTCTGAAATAACTCAAATAGCTAATTCCTTAAATTATTTAAAAGAATTCTGAAATAACTCAAATAGTTAATTTCTTAAATTATTTAAAAGAATTCTGAAATAACTCAAATAGTTAATTCCTTAAATTATTTTAAAGAATTCTGAAATAACTCAAATAGCTAATTCCTTATATTATTTAAAAGAATTCTGAAATAACTCAAATAGTTAATTCCTTAAATTATTTAAAAGAATTCTGAAATAACTCAAATAGTTAATTTCTTAAATTATTTAAAAGAATTCTGAAATAATTCAAATAGCTAATTCCTTAAATTATTTAAAAGAATTCTGAAATAACTCAAAAAGTTAATTTCTTAAATTATTTAAAAGAATTCTGAAATAACTCAAATAGTTAATTCCTTAAATTATTTAAAAGAATTCTGAAATAACTCAAATAGTTAATTCCTTAAATTATTTAAAAGAATTCTGAAATAACTCAAATAGTTAATTCCTTAAATTATTTAAAAGAATTCTGAAATAACTCAAATAGCTAATTCCTTAAATTATTTAAAAGAATTCTGAAATAACTCAAATAGCTAATTTCTTAAATTATTTAAAAGAATTCTGAAATAACTCAAATAGTTTATTCCTTAAATTATTTAAAAGAATTCTGAAATAACTCAAATAGCTAATTCCTTAAATTATTTAAAAGAATTCTGAAATAACTCAAATAGTTAATTCCTTAAATTATTTAAAAGAATTCTGAAATAACTCAAATAGTTAATTTCTTAAATTATTTAAAAGAATTCTGAAATAACTCAAATAGCTAATTTCTTAAATTATTTAAAAGAATTCTGAAATAACTCAAATAGTTAATTTCTTAAATTATTTAAAAGAATTCTGAAATAACTCAAATAGTTAATTCCTTAAATTATTTAAAAGAATTCTGAAATAACTCAAATAGTTAATTCCTTAAATTATTTTAAAGAATTCTGAAATAACTCAAATAGTTAATTCCTTAACTTATTTAAAAGAATTCTGAAATAACTCAAATAGCTAATTCCTTAAATTATTTAAAAGAATTCTGAAATAACTCAAATAGCTAATTTCTTAAATTATTTAAAAGAATTCTGAAATAACTCAAATAGTTAATTCCTTAAATTATTTAAAAGAATTCTGAAATAACTCAAATAGCCAATTTCTTAGGTTGTTTAAATCAGAAAATAAAAATAACTTATGAAAATAATTTTCTAGAGACGGGTCAATGGCCAAATAAACTTCACAAGAAACTGGAATGACTACAAAAATGGTTTTGGGTCGTTGGATGGAGACTTTTGGATGGGCAATGAACTCATATCAAATATTACATCAAAGGTAAAGATATATCTTATTTTTTTAATATTTTAAAATTTTGAATCTTTTTTTGGAGAACTTTAAAGTTAAATTCTTAATATCATATCAAATATTACCATATCATAAAATATATCATATTATATCTTATTTATTGTGTCATATCATTTCTTCTTCTTCTATATATTAAGGGCCCACGATCAATTTATTGATCATTATGGCTCCTATGAATGTAGATGGGATTTGCAATGTCTCTGTGCCTGGTGTTGATGAGGATATTTCACTGGTTACAAGAGTAACTGTTTGAGGGTATCATGCACTAGGGTTTGGAAGGCCTGAGGCAATAGACGCAAATGAGTCATGTTTTTCTTATCATATCATGTCATTTCATATCATATCACATTATATCAAATTATTAAATATTATATCATATAGTTTTATATCTTTAAAATCATATCTGGTACAGTCCAAAATATGAGTTTTAATCCATCCCTCAAAAGATCACCATTGCATTCTTGACATAAAATTTTTGCCCTGTCCAATATTCATCATTTAAATCCTTATTTACAATTAACACAGTACAAAATATGTCTTTTAATTAATTAATTAACAGTTGGCAATCTTAAAATTGTACATAATAATATTTAAGGAAATATTTAAAAGCTTCAAATTGTTCCATAGATTGCCAAAGTTTAATGAAAAAAAAATATATATAAAGCAGTTAAATACATATGCAATGTACCTCACAAATTGTAAACTGGAGGAAATGCCCCTTTAGAAAGTCCCGGGGTTTAAAATGTGTCAAAATGATTGTCTAAATGTTTGCCCTTTGATAATCGTTTTAATAAATGTCACTTACTACTATACTTATGGAGAAATTAATCTCTTATTTAAGTATATGGCTCGTTCTGAAACAGTACATAACAAAAGACGATACCATATGTTAAATACAATAACAAAGACTACGATACCCAAACTAGAGTTTATTACAATTAATAACCATTTTTTAAAGTTAATAATGAATTACACAATGAAAAAAAAAAATCAAAATAAAATAAAATTGACGCTATTGACTTACAGTATAATGATTGGATTTTACCGGTACAATGATGAAGAATAAACAATGTTGTAAAAGGTACAATGATAAAAAAGTATTCCACGAACACGCATTAAACAAATCTCTGTCTCGTGTAGCAAATGTCTATCGAATAGTCCTCCCCAAAATATCTCGCTCTTCATTTTATAGCCTGCTTTATTGATATTTCTAGAAAGGTCTTACACATTGTTTTCCTTTCCTGATTTGTCTAGATTTTTCTACATAATTTTAATAATACAGGCTATAGATTTTATTTACTTGTAAACAAGGTTAAAGAGACTATTTTTATTTAGCCACACCCTAAAATGCGGTTCCGAGCTTGGGGTCAGCTAGCGTTTCATTACTCTTGTACTGATTGACATATGTCTATTCATTACTGTTTTGATTGACTTTTGTCGATTCATGACTCTAGTACTGATTGACTGATGTCTATTCATGACTCTGGTAATGTTTGAATGATTCTTTTCATGTTTCTTGTATTGATTGACTGTCTATTTATGACTCTTGTATTAATTAACTTATGTCTTTTCATACTCCCTTACTGATTGACTGATATCTATTCATGATTATTGCATGTAATGATTAATGTGTATTCATGAATCTTGTACTGATTGACTTATGTCTATTCATGACTCCCTTACTGATTGACTGATTTCTATTTATGACTCTTGTACTGACTGACTGATGTCTATTGATGACTCTTGTACACGTTGACTGATGTCTATTTATGACTCCTGTACTGATTACCTAAATTCTATTCATGACTCTTGTACTTATTGACTGAAGTCTGTATGTGACTCTTGTACTGAGTAACAGATTTGAGAAAATATGCTTAAGGTTCTGCTTAAAACGTTGTTTTTTTTTTAAACATGTAATTAATGCCACAGATATAGAGTTTATAATGAACTTACTTTAAATTTACAATGCTAAACAATAAGTGTTTGTATTGGAAATGTTTACTATGGACATTTTACGTGGTGAGGAGGAAAAATGTTTTGATAGGTAAAAGTTGTGTCAAGTGTTAAAGATCTGGTTACGACGTCAAGTCATTGCCCCATCTTCTCGGCTAGTAAACCATCATTACAATCACCTGGTTACAATGTCAAGTCCTTACCCCATCGCTCTGGCTAGTAAACCATTATTGCAATCATCTGGTTACAATGTCAAGTCATTACCCCATCGCTCTGGCTAGTAAACCATCATTACAATCATCTGGTTACAACGTCTAGTCATTACCCCATCGCTCTGGCTAGTAAACCATCATTACAATCATCTGGTTACAACGTCTAGTCATTACCCCATCTACTCGGCCAGTAAACCATTATTGCAATCATCAAATATTTTCTTTTAAATTGAAGACCTTAGTGCTAAAAGTATTTAAGTCACAAAATACACATTTTGAGATAATCAAGCTCATATATTTTTTTCGTCTATAAAATGTGATAATTTTAATAATTTTTCTTGTTTAATTAAGGTAGTTAAGCACATTTTAATGTTTTCAAATTTTTGCAGTGCACTTGGCTCAACCGTATAAGAAAAGATCACAGTTTATATTGATTTTGACAAAAATGTGACTTAAGTACTTTTAGCACTAATGTCTTCAATTGTATGTTTGTTTTTGTGTTGTTTTTTTTACTTCCCAATTTTATGTCGTTTACGTCAATGTCAACTATTTTTTTTCCTCTTACGTCACTACCAGGAAATCTACAAACTGAGGATTGACATGAGACAAGGAAGTAATGCGTACAGTGTTGAATATGATTCTTTTATGGTGAAGAATGAGTCAGACAAATACAGACTCAATCTCGGTGTTTTCAGTGGTAAAATAAGAGACTCACTCGGCAATCATAACAACATGGCTTTCTCTACGCATGACAGCGACAATGATGTTGACAGTAGCCGTCATTGTGCTGACGCTTACAAATCAGGGTGGTGGTACAAGGAGTGCTATGAATCGAATTTAAATGGTGCTTTGGGTTTAAATACGAACTTGGGTATACGTTGGTGGGATCCAACTGGAAACAATAATTTGAAAATCAGACGAAAATAAAATATAGATCTACTCAAGTAATCATTTCTTTGTATCTCAAATTGAATATTGCTTGACTGCGATTGCTAAAACTTTTATTTTTAAATTAATATTGAATAGAACTAACGTTATGTAATATTTTAAATTCTTAACACAATGAACATAACTTGTAGTCAAATTGAAACTGTACAAGAAAAAACTAATCAGCCGAATTACTTCAAATACATAATTCTACTACATTACATTGGAATCTCATTAACGATTGCTCCATTTCAAGATGAAATAAGTTAACTATCAAGTTTGATGAACAATTGTTGTATCTTTTATCGAACAATACATCGGGTTGTAAACATAGGCTTACGTCCGTAACGCAATTGACCGGCTTAGTACGTTTTTATTACCCCTAATTTCTCTGCGTGATGTGTTCCGAGTACAGTAAACCTAGTTTTTCTGACTGATCAGTTTAAAGTGCATTATACCTTGTTTGTCTAAGTGATGATTTCAAAGTGCAGTATACGTAGTGTTTCTTAGTCAATTGTTCAAAGTGTAGTGCACCTAATTTGTATAAGTGATTCGTTCAATAATACTACTTTTTGTCATATTTGCTTTGCTATTGATATTTTAGAATTTATTATAGTCTAAGAATAAAATACTTATTACTTAGAATCGTTTTTAGGTGTGGAAGTAAAGAACGAACTTCTTGTAAAACAAGATAATGGCCCTCATGTTTCCCTCATCTACACTTAAAATCAAAAGGTCGAAATCAACGATTTTTACTATTAACAAATTATTTAAAATGGAAGACAACAAAGACGACCAATGCGGATGTTTAGGTGAATGTGTTAAGAGGGTAGTGCTAGAGAAAGTAGTAACAATTGTGTTAGGTGGATGACAGAATGATGGTTGGTTGCATTTAGCAGATGCTTAGAAATAGTGTAAGCAAAACAAAACATTGTGTAAAAGGTGATAGCCGCACAGAAATTAATTGAAAAAAACACCGAGGACAAGTGCCAAATTTTTGGACACGTAATAGAGTAGAGTTTAGTTTGATTAATTTTACCTAGGAAGTTTAATCTATTGCTTGGTTCCTGAGAGTTCAGATGAATTACCTGCGAGGACTATGGTGCACAAAGTCATGTAGAGCATTGAAGTTAAAAATACGTGTCGTAATAACCTTATGTATTTTTTTATTAATACAGAAAAACAATAGATAAATGTAAAAGAAATATCATACATCTAAGGCATGACATAGTCACAGAACAAATTAAGCAATTTGTTTTCTTTATTTTACTCAATGATAAGCATTGACCAAAAAGTGTTTTTAATGTTAGTTTTATTTTATTAATAGATGCTTACATTGTCAGCTTATTAGTGCAAATAACAACGACGGACGAAATTGTGTTTGCTTTATATCTTCCATTTTTACTATAAAAAGAGTAATTGTAAAAAGCCACGGAAAACGAAAATGTCAATAGCATAAGCTACATATTATTGAATATAAATTATTTAATCACTTATGTAGAAGAGATATAATTGTCAAATTAGAGAAACACAATTTAAAATATTCACTTATTTCATGTTTATGTACATGTTGTTTTTCCATAAAAAATTTATACATTTATGAATATGAGTAACAATAACTGAATTAATACAAATTTAAACTATGATGTTTAAATATAAAGTAAAATTTCTTTATAAATGTTTAGCATCTAATCAACGAAAACATAGTTATGGGTTTCAGGGTAAAGCAAGTAAAAACCATCCAGGTATTACATTTTTTAATGTTATAGGAATGTCTTTTAATTTCCTTAATTTTATATTTTAATATATATCGATCAAATATAAAATAAAATAGACGAACACAAATCCATTTAGCATGTGTTATTGTTCTCTTTTAAAATTATAGTAATGATCTAAATAATTATAATAAAATCACAATCATTTGATACATATGTTACATTGTAGGCAATACGCTAGAAATGCACAATTTGTTAATGAAATGTATTTTTTTTTTTATTTCCAAAGTCATGATTATAAAACTTTGCTCTGGTTTAAGGAAATGTCTTTTTAAACTTGTCACAACGCAACTGTCACTATTTAACGTAATATCTTTTTAACTTTGTAACAACATATTTATTTTATCATAATGGCATTATAAATTTGTTAAGCCATAACTATTTTAGCATAATGTGCTTATAACTTTGTGACAACATAACTGTACCTATTTTAACATAAGTTTATCAAAACTTTGTTATAACATAACTGTAACTATTTAAAAATACTGTTATTAAAACTTTGTAACAACATAACTGTAACTATTATAACAGAATGTTATCATATCTTTGTTATAATATATCAATAACTGTTTTAAAATTATGTCATTGAAACTTTTTATGTTATTAAAACTTTGTAACAGAATAACTGTAAATATTTTAACAAAATATCAGTTTTTATTTATTTATTTTTTAAAGTTATTGTTCTTATTATTATTTTGCATCAAGAAGTAAAAAAACTTAACTATTTACACGCTTTGGAACCATCTTCACTGACATGTCGTTCAATCACATGAAAATTTGTTTAGGTATCCTATTGACTTCAGCTTGACTTAGAGCTACTCCATGAAGGAAAGTGTTGCAGAAAATAAGGGAAGTAAGTCTTAGAATAATTTCAGGTAATACCCAAATATTTTAAACTCCCTTTATAACTGTTTTTAAAACAAAATGACAAAGATATACCTGTAAAATAGCTTCTATTTTCAATAAATAATAAAATGCATTTTATTCTAGCAAACGTATTGTTCCATTCTTTGTTTGTATTTAATTTATCACAAGTTGTCTGTGTGTAATAAGTTTATAGTAGAGTAACAAAGACAGTGTTACGGTAACAAAAGTATAATGTAGTCAAAAAAGAGAAATCACTTTTTTAATAATAAATTGAACTTTTTGTCAACATGTTGTGTGCTACACAAGAAATCAAAATAAATAATCCCAATTAATAGTTTATCATGTGTTAGCAATTATTTTGATGCAAGGATTGTGTTCAATTTTTAAGCAAGGCCATTTACAAAATATCAGAAGAAAACCACGCAAAAAATGACCATAGAACAAACACGTTAAACATTTTTCTTAGTAAAAACACAAGATTTCCATGTCCTATAAAAACATAATTATAACATTTAATTACATTAACATACGTATAAAATGTCTTAGAACAAACACACGTTTAAAATGTCTTAGAACAAACACACGTAAAAAATGTCTTAGAACAAACACACGTATAAAATGACTTAGAACAAACACACGTATAAAATGTCTTAGAACAAACACACGTATAAAATGTCTTAGAACAAACACACATATAAAATGTCTTAGAACAAACACACGTATAAAATGTCTTAGAACAAACACACATATAAAATGTCTTAGAACAAACACACGTATAAAATGACTTAGAACAAACACACGTATAAAATGTCTTAGAACAAACACACGTATAAAATGTCTTAGAACAAACACACGTAAAAAATGTCTTAGAACAAACACACATATATAATGTACACATGGGGACATGGCATACACGCTCTTATTTTCATTTATTGTTTTGACAACGGTAAAAATAGAAGCGCTTTGAACTGACGTCGATGGCCGCATCCAGCCCGTGGGTCGTAGTTTGAGTGATCCATCAGCTATAACAAACCATACTAAGATGTTATGCTTTTTTTCTATGGAAATTTGTAGAAAGACAATCTAAGGAGTCGCCACATAAGAACTATTTAAATAATCGACCTATAGTAATTTGTTTTAAATTAAAAATTGAAACCTTAAATCTTAGTGAGAGGGCATCATCTATTTGCTATTATACCTAAAATCTTAGTAAGGGGGGCTTCCATTTGCTATGATACCTTAAATCTTAGTAAGGGGTTTCCATTTGCTATGATACCTTAAATCTTAGTATGGGGGCTTCCATTTGCTATACCTTAAATCTTAGTAAAGGGGCTTCCATGTGCTATACCTTAAATCTTAGTAAACGGCTTAAAATTTGCTATGATACCTTAAATCTTAGTAAGGGGGCTTCCATTTGCTATACCTTAAATCTTAGTAAGGGGGCTTCCATTTGCTATGCCTTAATCTTAGTAAGGGGGCTTCCATTTGCTATGATGCCTTAAATCTTAGTAAGGGAGCATTTGCTATGATAGCACTGAAAAGGGGTGGGGTCGATTTAGGAGAATACAAGTTGATCAAGTAGTGATTTGAAAGTTGTGAAAAGATTTTATTCACCAATCGCATCAAATGAATGATAGAAACTTTGCCAAAAATTACATCTTGTGAACTAAGCATTTGTTTAATATTTTAAATGTCGTCATTTCTTAAATACAATGTTTTAAACAAATATATACTCTAATTTAGATGATAAAATTATGCCTCGTTTCAAAATATATTTCTTTTAAAAGCTAATCAGACTAAGATGATTTTATAAACGCCTCTTTGTTTTGCGAGTAATGCCAAAAATCTACGAGCTATACGCAAGGAAAAAGCAGAATCAGATTCTGGGTAATGAATTCAATGCGACAGATACACTTAGAAACTTAGAAAACTACACCCCCAGATGCCCAAACTATAAAATAACATAAAATATATTTTTCGAGTGCCTAAATGCTGTGTTTAAAGATGTGATATAATTATTTTTGCGGTAAATAAAGTTTAACTTATTTACAATGGCAGCTATTTTAATAACTTTTGCAACCATTCTAAAGTGTGAGAAACCTGGCATAACAAAGTCAAAATAACTATAATTGGGTCCAACAAGAACACGTTTGACAAACATAGTGCATCAACCCCATAAGACCAGAAGAAAACGGCCTAATCCCAAGGCGAACAAGACTGCGAGTTCAATTAGGCCAAACAAGGTGGGCAACGCAGCCCCGACGATCTTACGCTCCACTGGTTGTGTACTTTTATTGTGTATTGTTAGTTGTAGAAGTTTATTACTATAAACTATAAATAATAAGTCAATTCTTCATTTGAATTACTGATGCCAGATTATTATTTTTATTGAAATTGAAATTAGATCATAAGTTTATTCATAGCATTAGAAGAAACGAACCGATGAAATGTTGTTTGGGTTTATTACTTTATGACCAAAAAAACACCGTACATTTGCGTCTAGTGAAACTGTTAATAACGTTGGTTTGTTTTATAATTATAAACCCAATTATGGCTGATACGGTGCTAGAATAGGATGTGTGTTTGCTATAAAAATATGAACACATCTATATGAGACACGGTTCTAGAATAGTCACTTGTTTATCACAAGGGACATTTCTGTTTCAGACGTATTGATCGTCTTCTTCCAAAACTTCCCCCATCAAGTCGACGCCCCTGGTTAGTGTTAAATGAGAATTACCGTCTTGTATTCTTTTATATGGACTTTGTTATACTGTATTTATCTTATTTTATTTCCAATGTTTGTTGTTTTTTTTTTTTAAATTTATAACTACATTTTTAGTCAGGAGAATAAATAAGCAACGAGACGAAATCAGCAATTCATTAAATTTAACAAGCAAAAATTCTCTAAAAGTAAATATTGTCAATTTCTCTGTTCTACTGGATTTTTTAATTCGTCAAGTTCTTTCACACGTTATAATACATCGTCCTATTCTTACTATCACTCAATAAACTCAATTCCTTTATCATAATATTGTAACTTTACTGCCTAATTATATACACAGGCTTTAATCTTCCTAAACACATGCATATAGCGCAGATCGCTATCTTACAGAAATAAAACACATCCTACTTCCACAAAGTTCCTTTCAAGACTGCCGCACGACTAAATTTACGTCACAATACAGCCTAGACAATACGTCACAATCATCATAAAAATACGTGACCAAGACAAGCGCGGGAAGAGCGTTCACTAACTTAAAAAACCATCGAACACACACCGCGCGTAATAAACATAATATTCAGTCCCATCTCTTATCACTGAACTCCCATACTCGATATATAGTGTTTTCGTTGTTATTTTTTATAAACAGAAACTCATTTGAATGAAAGCACAGAAAGAACATAGTTTTGTCCCTAATCCTGAAACCAAATATGTTAAGTTTTTAGGTTGTTTCGGTCAATTAACTGACAATCATCAAAACGTCCAATGTTCCAGGGGGTCTTAAACTAATGAGAGTCAAGTACCCTTTAAAATAAAGAAAGAGACAATCTAAACAATATATTTTATTAATTTCTCTTGTTTATATAACATGTAATAGAAGAGACAATCTTAATAATAGATTATTTTCGTTTCATACACAAATTACATGCACTCCATCCATAAGCGATAAAAATGAGCTTTCCATCCAGGAAAGGAAATAATAAAACATATTTCTCTTTCCTGATATGTTGTTATGCAGGCGACGTGTTTAATTCATTCTTTCCCCGTGAATGAACTCTACCTGACCCGAATCCCGATACCGCATTTATGATGTGGGTAGCTGAAATGGTCTCTCTCGAAATTGTCTACAATTAAATAAAATTAATAGTCCATTTCCTTTGAGCACTGTAGAGAATTTTCGTAGCAGCTGGAAGCGATTACAAAGTGTATTCTGTTTTTGGAATCATCTAAAGAAAACGACTATATAAGACCGATCGATTGAATTTATCACGAGATACTCGGAGCGTGTGCTATTTTTGCTACTAGACAGTGCTTTGTTTATTGTGTGTGTGTGTGTAGATAACTTTTCATCATTGCTCCCTTTTTTCACAGTGTGTTTTGTTCACCGCTTTACAGGTACAAGCCAAGCAGTATACTGTAAGTCAATAGTTTTAATTATATTTCTTTTGATTTTGCAATTCATTATAATTAACATAACAAACCTTATTAATTGTAATTAGACCTGGTTTGAGTATCGTATTCTTTGTTAGTGTATTAACATATTGTATCGTCTTCTGTTGTGTACTGATTTAGAACGAGCCGTACACTTAAATAAGAGATTAATTTCTCCATGCTTATAACAGTACGTAACACATGTCAGTGTAAAAAAATTTTTGTTTTTTTGTTTGGATTTGTATAAATCCAAAATATTGTGAATGTTAGTTTTGTTGGAAAAAAAAAAGTTGAGAAAGTTCCAGAAATAATCTAAAAGCACTCAATTTACTTAACTGGATCAGTTCAGGGACACGTCCCTTACTTAACTGGATCATTTCAGGGACACTTACCTCACTTAACTAGCTTAGTTCAGGGACAATTACCTCACTTAACTAGATCAGTACAAGGAGCATTTACCTCACTAAACTAGATCAGCCAGATTATTTCTGGGTCTTTCAAATAGAAACTCGGATGAAATAAAAGCCCGAATTTAGAAGGATAAGAAACGGATGCAGAATACACACCCCTAATCCCTGCTACATTGGGGTGAGATTACTTTTTCAAATGTCACAATATTACAAGATCACATGATTACAAGGTCACATGTTCACAAGGTCCCAGGATTACAAGGTCCCAGGATTACAAGGTCACAGGATTACAAGGTCACATGATTACAAAGTCACCGGATTACAAGGTCACAGGATTACAAGGTCACGGTATTACAAGGTCACAGGATTACAAAGTCACAGGATTACAAAGTCACAGGATTACAAGGTCACATAATTACAAGGTCACAGGATTACAAAGTCACAGGATCACAGGATCACAAGGTCACATGATTACAAAGTCACAGGATTACAAAGTCACAGGATTACAAAGTCACATGATTACAAAGTCACAGGATTACAAGGTCACATAATTACAAGGTCACAGGATTACAAACAAATTGATACCACTACCTGGGCTGATGTCGAGCAAACGAACAAAAAAAACTGTGAGGTTCTCAACGTTTAATTATAGCTAAATTAAGTAATCTGAATGTAAAGTTCATTCTGTGGAGACACTGGTCATATAATCAGAACCATGGAGGCTAAGAACACGGGGTTTATAAATCGCCAGTTTGTTTTCTTAACAGTCTTTGTAACAACGTAACAGATCCATCCCCCTTGTTTATCTACTCGATATTTTAGCTTACGATATTTCAGAAAAAGTTTCTGTGGTATATTTAAAATGAGCCTAACACGACTTGCGTCTGTTCGTATCATCAACCAATGAGATCCGACTTTACCGGGCGTACGTAGACATAAATCCACATTGAATCCTTAGAGTTTTCACTTAAGAATTAGATTTCTATCATATGTGGAAAAAAAACTAAATGAGAAAATAAATTAATAAAGGTTAAAACATAAAAGTAAAATGGTCTCCTGTAACACGTATAGGTTTTTTTGTAGATTCCATTGTTTGGTAAATTTCAATTCCTTAGCGCGCCCCTTACACTATTTTCTCAAGACACCTTGGGTTTTTTATTCTATTTTTACATCGAGGGGGTAAAAAAAAAGAATCACAATTTTAGAAGGAAAAAAACAACATAAATCTAAAGAGAAAAATAGATCTTTAATTTTCCATTCTAAATTTAATACTTTTTTCTTGACCAACGCTTTTAAAAATTGATATAATGCAAGTGCAATGCTATACTGTCCAGACAGCTTACTGTTATAACGATGGACTACGGATATTCTCTTTACTCACAGTAATACTTGAAGTCACAGACAGCTCATTGTCAGAACGATGGACTACGGCCATTGTCTTTACTCAAGAAAATACTTGATGTCACAGCTCGCTGTTAGAACTCACTGTTACTCAACAATTCTGGTTCCGAACCCTAGGCCCTAAGGGTGGCAAAGTGAGGTGGACATAAAAAGTTACTCAACAACTCTGGTCCTAAAACCTATTTACCAAAGGAGGCAACTGAACTCGGCCTTAAAAATTATTCAACAGCTCTGGTTACAAACCCTTGGTAACAAGGGATGCGACCACTTATTTTTTTCTTCGGTTGATTATTTCACATGTTCAGCTAAACACTTT
This sequence comes from Omphiscola glabra, assembly GCA_964017045.1. Classification (NCBI taxonomy): domain Eukaryota; kingdom Metazoa; phylum Mollusca; class Gastropoda; family Lymnaeidae; genus Omphiscola; species Omphiscola glabra. The sequence goes on from OZ024806.1 coordinate 21,418,372, forward strand.
GAACACAATATGAATATTTCTTGCCTCTCTTGAATGCATTAAGTCACGTGGTTCCAGATTTGTTTTCTCATAACAATAGGGGAGCTCTCTAGTGCTTATTTCATCATGTCATCATGTTATCACCCAATCATCTTATAATGTCTTCATCTAAAAGTCAGCTTCTCAAGTGTCATTTTTCCATTATTTTCTAATCTCATAATTTCATCCTGTCATTCTTTCAAAAATTCACAATAAAATCATCTCAAAATGTCATCATCTCATAAAGTCGCCCTCTCATATCATCATGACAAAATATAATTATATCATCTTCTAATAAAGTCATGGTACATCCCTCCGTGATTAGCGTATACCATAGGACATAATGTCATGGGACATCATCTCATGGTGCATTATGTCATAAGAAATCAACTCATAAGACATCATGTCATACATAGGACATCATCTCATAGGACATCATCTCATAGGACCTCATCTCATAGGACATCATGTCATAGGTCATCATGCCATACGACATCATCTCTTAAGATATCATCTCATAGGAAATTATCACATGGGACATCAACTTCCAACACGGTAGTTAATCTTTGCAAGAGGATATTATCACTACTCTTGTTAACTTAACCAAACAATATGAATATAGTCAATTTATTTAAGCCAAGGACTTGATTCCCTTTCCCAGCATAACAGGCCATTACTTACGTCCCTTGCAGGACGCCGATAGTTGTAACGGCTATTTAACTTCACTCACTGGGGCCAGGGTTTTGTACGCACTTTCATTGCATGAGATCGGTATTCATTGGGATTCAGTTTTACGGCTATTTGGGGGACAGTTCCAAACTACAGACGTTTGGTCTAACTAGAATATTTGACACAACAACAGTTGAAAAGTTCAATGAGGACAGCCACATTATTTCCACGTAACCCTTACCAATAGTATGCCAACATCTAAATGTAGTCATATAACCAAATGTAGTCATATAACCAAATGTAGTAATATAACTAAATGCAGTCATATAACTAAATGTAGTCATATAAAGAAATGCAGTCATATAACTAAATGTAATTAAATAACTAAATGTAGCTATGCAACTAAATGTATTAATATAAATATCGTAGTCATATAACTAAATGTAGTCATATAACTAAATGTAATCACATAACTAAATGTAGTCATCTAACTAAATGTATTTAAATAACTAAATGTAGCTTTACAACTAAATGTATTAATATAAATAATGTAGTCAAATAACTAAATGTAGTCAAATAACTAAATGTAGTCATCTAACTAAATATAGTTATATAACTAAATGTAGTCATATAACTAAATGTAGTCATATAACTAAATGTAGTCATATAACTATATGTAGTCATATAACTAAATGTAGTCATATAACTATATGTAGTCATATAACTAAATGAAGTCTTATAGCTGATTGTAGTTAAATAACTAAATGTAGTCATATAACTAAATGTAGACATATCACTAAATGTATTTAAATAACTAAATGTAGCTTAACAACTAAATGTATTAATATAAATAATGTAGTCAAATAACTAAATGTGGTCATATAACTAAATGTAGTCAATTAACTTAATTTAGTCAAATAACTACATGTAGTCATATAACTAAATATTGTTCTTTAACAGACAAATTACCCAAAAGGAACTAAAGTCTTGTTACGTCACGCAAAAAAAAAAAGACGATTTTTATATTTAAGAGAATGTCTGAATTACGAGTTGTTTGGATGAAATCGGGGTGGGGGGCGGCTGAAGGAGAGGGATTTGGGTGAGAGGTGGGCTGAAGGAGAGGGCTTTGGTGAGGGGGGAGATTTGAAGGAGAGAATTGATGGTGTGGGTCAATGTTAAAGGATTTCTTGTGCAGGTGACGCCATATTATATGGCATTTAATCTGAATCATTCTAAGGACAAGTGACTTCCATTGCTTAAACTTGGATCTTAACATATTCCGCCCTTTAAAAGAAACGGGTTATTTCCAACGCGAGCTCCTTGGCAGTGGGTCTAAAACATTATTATTGTGCTACAAATAACAAGTCGGACTACTGGAATGAGAACAAACTAATAGCAGCTGACATCGCTTCAAATAACAAGTCGGACTACTGGAATGAGAACAAACTAATAGCCGCTGACATCGCTTCGAATAACAAGGCGGACTACTGGAATGAGAACAAACTAATAGCCGCTGACATCGCTTCGAATAACAAGGCGGACTACTGGAATGAGAACAAACTAATAGCCGCTGACATCGCTTCGAATAACAAGTCGGACTACTGGAATGAGAACAAACTAATAGCACCTGACATCGCTTCGAATAACAAGTCGGACTACTGTAATGAGAACAAACTAATAGCAGCTGACATCGCTTCGAATAACAAGTCGGACTACTGGAATGAGAACAAACTAATAGCCGCTGACATCGCTTCGAATAACAAGTCGGACTACTGGAATGAGAACAAACTAATAGCAGCTGACATCGCTTAAAAAGATATTAGATGGATTGTTTCCCCATCAAACGAAATTGTATGTGTGGTATGGCTGTGTGCTATTAAACATTTTGTTGTTTGTTTGTCTATTTGTTGATTTCGTTTGAATGTCTTGTGTTCTTGATGATTTTTATGTGTTTGGGATGTCTGATGTATCGTATTGATTGTTGTGTTTCTACTTATTGTTTTGTGTAAAGATGTTGTCTGCTTGTTGTGTGAATGTATTGTCTGTATCTTCGGTGGTGTGTGAATGTCCTATCTGGTTTTTTTTTTATTTTTGTGGATGGTTTGTCTGTTTAGATAGGTTATCTGATTGTTGTTGGGTGGGTGGCCTGTTTGTTGTGTGGATGGGTGGTCTGTTTGTTGTGTGGATGGGTTGTCTGTTATTTGTGTGGATGGGATATTTGTTTGTTGTTTGATGGATGGTGTGTTTGTTGGATGGTGTGTGAATGAGTGGTATGTTTTTGTGTGGATGGGTGATTTGTTTGTTGTGTGAATGGGGATCTGATTTTGTGTGAATGGGTGATCTGTTTGTTGCGTAGATTGGTGATTTGTTTGTTGTGTAGATGGTTGATCTCTTTGTTGTGGGAATGGGTGGTCTGTTTGTTGTGTGAATGGCCGGTCTGTTTGTTGAGATATCTATGTTCAGACTTCACTTGATGCGGCAAATCCTAACATTTATTTTAGCAGTGTATGTCTTACGGTTTACCCTTGACACTGGCTTTTCTATAATAGACTTCATAGGTCCAGGGCGCAAGGTGCACCTGGTAGCGCCACCTATACACACCACACCATATGGCCTAACAGGTACCACGTGGCGTCACTCGAACAAGCGGCGTCACTCGCACTTATGGCGTCACCCTCACCCAGAAGCGTCACCCTCACTCATAGGCGTCACCGGCACCCGGAGCATCCCCCGCAACCCAATGCCATTAAGAAAAGGGTAAAGCAACTTGAAAAAAAATATTTTTAAAACTCGGTCAGTGGTCAAATGTTAAACCACATGCGCAAAGTGTTCATTGGAACAGCCAGGGAAAACCCATGGATTCGCGTTTGTTAGAGTTTACCGTCATAAACAAGTACGGTAGTCGATTTCTGAAATCTGTAGTCGTGACGTTAGGAGTATTCGATTATTATCTGTCCCTCTCTTTAGTCGTTTGTGTGGTGATTTTCTGGGCGGTATAGGATTTGTAGTGACGAAGACTTTTCGTGTATTCCTTGTAAGATTTCAAGACACAAGCTACGTCGACTATCAACGCATTTTTTACATATGGTAAGTAATTTACGTTAGTATTTCTTTTATCTCTGCACCTTTTTCTCGGACCGTAATATTTAAATTACTATTTATTTTATTGTGACTTACTTTGTGAATTACTCATTCATATAATTAGGTACCTGAAACAAAGTTTTCAAAAGAGTCCTATAGATTTATTTTATACTGTTATGTCAAGAAATCATGATTCTAAGAACATGGATACCAAACTTGTTCTTATAACTAAATTTGTAAAAAAAAAGTTATGAATGTTTAAATTTAGTATTTTGATATTTTGTTGCCACCAAAAAAAAATTGCCATTTTGGTGAGGCTATATCTGTAAAAGAAAACTCACTTAAACCCATTTACTTTCACCCAACACATAGCCACATACATAGAAAACAGATTTAACACATACCCACATATATAGATAAAACTCAAATACGTAAAACATACCCACATCTATAGAGATCAGACTCAACACTTACCCACATCAATAGAGAACAAACTCAACACTTACACACATCTATAGAGAACAGACTCAACACTTACCCACATCTATAGAGAACAGACTCAACACTTACCCACATCTATAGAGAACAGACTCAACACTTACCCACATCTATAGAGAACAGACTCAACACTTTTAAGGGAAGTAAAATACTCAAAATCTATGAATAGTCAAAATATCACCAAAAATTAACTGACAATAAAGCATATATGATAATTATATCAAAATGTACGAGAATTAAATATAATTGTGCTTAAACACCCTGGGTACCCATCACATAGATAATTTTACAAAACATTAAGTGTTATAAAAGTACACGTGTTCACTTGAAGAAAAGAATCAATCGTTTAAAAAACAAACAATTTTGCACAATAATCGAAAGCTTCACCCACAGGTAAGCGTATTATACCAACAAGCAGAATAACTCTAGTTCTACACATTTCAACAGGTAAGCGTATTATACCAACAAACAGAATAACCCTAGTTCTACACATTTCAACATTCACTGAGCACATTAACTATTTATATAACTACTTTACTAGAGAGAATGTTAACATGTATATCGAAAAATAAATATATTTTTTTGGAAATTTAAATAAGACTGCAACATCTCCCATAAACATGGGACAAACTCTTTTTAAAAAATCTAATTAAAGACCTAGTCAATGTGGACACAACGTCCAGTCTAAAACATGCTGGTCATTTAAAACGACTAATTATTGATCATGACAATGTAGTCACCATGCCCAGTCTAAAAGATATTGGCCATTCAAAACAACTAATTATAGACCTTGAACATGTAGACACAATTTTCAACCTAAAACATGTTGGTCATTTAAAAGATTTAATTATAGACCTAAACAATGTTGACACCATGTCCTAGCTAAAACATGTTAGTTATTTAAAACTTTTTTTTTTTTTTAAATGTGTTCACTAGTTTGACGGCCTACTCGGGGAAAATGAGCTTCTCATCCCTTGGGCTGAGTTTGGCCATGACCTTGTCGATACATGTTTTAATGACGATCTCTTTAGGTGAGTAAAATTGTCTGTAATGGTTAGGGTGAAATACTGAAGACTAAATTATACATGAATAAGAAGTAGACTAATATATGGATGTAATATCGTATGAATGACAAATAAATAGAGAAATATTTTATCGTATGATTGACAGATTTATAGATCGTTGTATGGTGGCATGACTGAGATATTAAAAGATAAATGTAAGGTCCTATCAATCAGATATTAATGGAAAGTTTCACGGTCGTATGAGAAAAAAATCAATTTAGAGGTCTTTAGACTGAGATGTTAATAGATTGTTGTATGGTAGAATGACAGACTGGTTAATAGACAGATGTATAATCAGATGACTGAAATATTAATAGATAGATGTATGATCGTATATCTGAGAAAAAACTATATGTATTATTTATGACTAAGATAGTAATAGATAGATGTATGCTCGTATGACTGAGATATAAATAGGTAACATGACTGAGTTATTAATAGATATATAAATCATCTTATTACTAAGTTATTAATAGGCATATTTATGGTCGTGTGACTGATATATCAATATATTATTTATGGTATTATGACATATATATTAATATATGTTTGTACGGTTGTATGACTGAAAGATTAATATATATATATATGTTGTATGCCTGAGACATTAAAAAATTGTTTATTATTTTATGACTGACATAATAATAGATAGGTGCATGGTTGTATGACTGACATATTAATAGGTAGATGATGATGACTGAGTACTTTTAGATCGCCTGTGTCCATGCGGTTTCAGCATGCTCACGTCACTCTGATGTTCTAAAAATCTATTTAAAGAAATAACTTTAAATGTTTCTTAAATGACTTTTTTATTATTTTTAATATGCATAAAATAGTGAGGCAAACTGTTTTACAATTTAGGCGCAATAGCTTCAAAAGAGCGCACTCCGTATGACTTCTTTCTGTGTCCATCCACACTGGGAACTCTCAGTAAGGACTGTGTTGAAGAGCACATGAGCAATAAACATTTTTAGAAATCAGTTTTTGAAGATATTAGATGTAGGGAGTATGAATGATATATTAATAGATAGATGTGTGGTAGTGTGACCGACAGAATATGAAATCGAAGTGTGTAGTATGACTGATAATTTAATATATATAGATGTATGCTAGTATGACTGAGATATTAAATGTAAAATGTATGGTCTTGTGACTGAGATACTTATAGATATATGCATGGTAGTATATCTAATATATTAATTGAAAAAATATGATCGAATAACTTAGATACTAAAAGATAATTGTATGATTGAGATAAGAATAGTTATATTTTAAATCATATTTAGATTTATGGTCACATGACTGAGATATTAATACATGTAAGGTCTTGTTATTGAGTTATTAATAGATATATGTATGTTTGTACGACTGGCAGACTAAAGCATAGATTAAATGAGATATTTATGGTCGTATGACTAATAGATAAATACATTATATGTATGGCGTATGACAGAGAGGATTATAGATATAACTTTGCTCGTATGACCGATATATTAATAGAGCGATATGTGGTAGTATGACTGAGATATTAATAATTAAATGCATTGTCCTACGACTGAGACATAAATACAGCGATGTGTGGTCCAAAGACTGGTATACAAATATATACATTTATGGTCATAAGACTGAGCTATTCATTAATAGATATATACCCTTATGACTGAGGTAGTAAAACATATATGCACGGTCGTATGACTGAGATATTAATAGATACATGTATGGTCCAACGAGATATCTCATTAAATGTATTAGACAGAATTATATTTATAGATGATTTGGATAGAAAATTAGATTAAAGCTCACTAAGGAAGAATTATTTTATAGCTGCCTGGGGTGGAAGAATTATAAGTATAGCTAACTAATGAAGAATTAAGAATTAAGTTTATAACTGACCAAGGACGAACTATAATTGTAAATGACTTGTTTATAATTTTATTTAAGATTTTTCTATCGTTTTGTTCCGCCAGTTCCCACTGCGACCAGTTCATTGATGTCCACTGAGAAGCTTACGCCCCTGATTGAACCATCTATGTCTATGCCACTGACAGTTGCTGTGTCTCAGACCGCTGTGTCTCAGTCCACTGTGTTGATGTCCACACCTGCATTAAATCAGGTATTTATTTTACACAAATTGAATTACACTTTGAAATGACGTATCCAACCAAGGAATCGACCTTATCATTTTTTTTCCACAAGTGATAGCAACCACTATCTAACATATATGTTATCATTGTTTAACCACATGTGATAGCAACCAATATCTAATATAAATTTTATTATTGTTTAACTACAAGTGATAGTACCCAATATCCAACACATATTTTGTCATTGGTTAACTACAAGTTATCGCAACCAATATCAAACATAATATGTTTTATCAGTGTTTAACTACAAGTCATAGCAAAAAAAATACCTAAAATATATTTTATCATGCATTTAAAATCTTCCGTTAAAAATAGAAACATAATGATTATATTATTGTGTCAAATTAGTGAAATAATGTGTAAGAGATATAATTATACTGCTTGAGTAAATCATTAATTACTTATTATAGTTTGATGTCACCATCATCTGACGGTGTTGAGCTCCATGTGTCTTCATTTATTGTGTACTATAAGACGAGAGCTGAACTCGCCATTTCGAATCCGCATGGAGGATTGGTCGTGGAGGTGGTGGGAGAAATAGTGTGGGAGTGGTGGGGGTGGTGGATGGAGTGGTTGTGGTGGATGGAGTGGGGGTGGAGTCGTGTGGGGGTGGTGGATGGAGTGGGGGTGGAGGATGGAGTGGAGGTGGATGATGGAGTGGGGGGTGGTGGATGGAGTGGGGGTGGTGGATGGAGTGGTGATGGAGTGGTGTGGGCGTGGTGGTTGAGTGGTGATGGAATAGTGGATGGAATGGTGTTGGAGTGGTAGGGGAATGGTGGTGAAATGGTGGATGGCGTAGAAACATTCAAAGTTTAATTTTCTGTTATTTAACGAATTTTCAAAATGAGAAATAAGTTTAAACAATAATTTAAACTTCATAAATTATAATAAAATTATTGAAAGCCAAATAATGAGGTGGGCGTTGCTTATACCACCAATCTACTAAAGAAGGTGTGGGGAGTGTCCAGACCGCGAGATCATTTGAAGTGGCCAGCGAGATCATTTGGCCTGCAGCAGAATAAATATAATTTTAAATATTTATAAAGAGTTTTTTTTTTTCATGACAACATACATTTATAATAAATGAATCATAATAAAAACATAAATTTTGAAAGACAAGGAAGGGCCACCAAGATCGCCAGTCAAATTCGTTCCATGAAAACTACGTCATCCTGACATTGCTGAGATGTGCGTGAATTACTTGCGCAGAGTGAACAAAAATTGATGGAGCCGTGATATTTGAATGCCTGTTTTAGCTCGCCAAACATTACCGACAGCGATGCGTGACCTTCCCAACTACTAAAGATACTTGACAAAACATGAACTCAAGTAACTCATATTTAAAAAAACAAAATTGTTGCTACACCCCTTCCCCAACGATACGTCTCTAGGCGCATTTTATTTCATGCCCATGAACTATATTGATATTTTAATGTTGCAACCACTTTTAAACCGAATATTTATTACACCTTATTTAAATTTAGACGACTTTATTTTATGAAAAGGAAAAGAAAAAATTTCGCGCCAAACAAAGTTGCGTTTATGAAAAAAAGCAATTAGTTAGCGTAATTATAGGAAATTATATTTTGCGAGCTATCCGGAAATGGAATTCGTCACACCCCAAAAAAATAATTTTTTCAATCAAGTTGATGATGATGATGATTGAATACTTTTATAGCGCATGTGTCCCTGCTATTTTATCATCCTCAACGCGCTCTGAGGTCCTAAAATGCATGTAAAGACATAAGTCTTAAAATTTTTCTTAATTGACATTTTATCATTTAAAATTTCCCTCAAAGATTTAGGCAAATCGTTCAATATTTTAGGCCCAATAGCTTCAAAATAGGGCACTCCAAATGACTTCTTTCTGTGTTCATCTACATTGAAGACTCTCATTAAGGACTGTGTGGAAGAGCGCAGGTTCTGTAAGGATACGTGTTTAGAAATCGATTTTTGAAAATATTAAGGTACAGAGCCTTCTATACAGCTTTGCGCCAGTGACATAATTGTGTGGTCAATGCTCGCAATCAATGTATTTTTAATAAACTATCGGGGTGGGGGTGGACGAGGGGCGTAAACATTTTTCTTGTTTGGGTCGCGGGCTCTGATATTTTATGGCACGCGAATGACGTTTTCCCAACCCTGTAGTGAAGTCACTTGACAAAACAACATTGAAATAGCGCATTTATAAGATTCCCTATTATCGCAACAGCCTTCGATTTCAAACGTGTTTATTTAACTATAGTATACTTTTAAATGTAGTCGTTTGTAGGAATGTTGAGTTAAGATCAGATACAAATGTAAACAAATCGAAACAATTTTTTGTAAAGATCCAGTAGCGGCATCCTTGCTAGAGTTGCTGGAAGTCTAAGCAAAGAAAATTGCATTTGATGTTAGAAATTGAAAAAAGCATTTTCTCTTTATGTGGTATTTGCATCTATATTATATAAAGCTAGAGTCCAGTGTTAAAACTGAGTTTCAGCCAAAAGCTCATCCTAGGGGGCGCCACAACCATAAGGGATTTAGTTTATGTATTTGTGTGAGATCGGAGTCAAAGCAAGCCTTGCGCGCCACTGTGTCTAAATAGAATACTGCACCCCTGATCCCAACCAAACGGTGTATTTCCTAATCTCTCCCGCCCAATTAATGTTTCAGTGACACACTCCTTTTTTTACTAGGGCGTTAACATCTCAAACAGTCGATGGCTGTGTTTTTGGGAGGTGTTTGGAAGCGTGTTTGGGCGCTCGTATTGGTGTATTTCATTACGTGTGTAGGAGTGTATTTGGTAGTGTATTAGGGCACGTTTTGGGACGTGATTTTAAGAGTATGTTGGGGTGTGTGTGTCTGATACTGTGATTGGCAGTATATTTGGGTCTGTATGCCAGGAATTTTACAAGGAATAGAAGAAACCCCCTTCGACCTTGCTGGAATAAAATCTCAAGCAATGCGACATTTCCTTTCGTAAAAGTTAGATAAGAAATCATATACAAAACCGGATTACTAAAACGAATAAATTCCAAGGGTCCCTGTCTTGCAGACTTGCCATAGTTGTATGTAATAATTATATTAATAAATGACACCACTTGTTCTGATTAAATGTTGGTAACTGTTATTTTAAGGTTTAGTAATAATTCAAAATTATAGAAAAAAAAGTTACTATATATTTTCAATTTTGCGACCTGGTACCAGTGTGCGACTACGCACTTGGAAAAAAGTAACTTACACAGACATACGCTAACATAAGCTGACATATGCAGTGATACTATGACAAACGATGATGTACGATGACATACGATAACACATGCTACTATAGGATGACATATTATAACATACGCTGCAATACGGTGAAATTCGCTGATATACGATGACATACGGTGACGTACGATGACATACGCTATGATAGGTGACATTATCGTACATACGACAACATACGTAAACAGGTGACATATGCAGAACTACGATAACATCCGCTGTCATTCGATGACATGCGATGTGGTAAGGTGACATAGGATGTCATAAATTGACACACGCCGTGACACGATGAAATAAGCTGACATACTCTGTGACAAGCTCGATATTACGTTGAAAGTACAACAAAGTAACTGTTAAAAATGCAATCAACAAACCAATGTACAAATAAATGAACTTAAATTAAACTAGAACAGCAATGGGAAGAGAGCTGAAATATCCGAATTAAGCGCCTTCAAATATGTTTATTATCTCTGACATTGTTGCACATTTTCATTATCTCTGATATTGTCGTGCATGCAATTTTCTTCAATAATAATTACATACGCTGTTCATTCTAATAAAATGTATTTGATAAAATCACTATGTCTTGACCCAATCATGGTGATGTTAATCATCGACAAATGCTTATTATAAAAGCCAGCATTAGTATAAAGCAAATATTATGATAATCAAGGGTTAATAGAATGTTCATAATTTAGAATATTTTTTGGATATGGCTTTACAGTGAGATGAATGTCTCAACTTAAGTTAATAAGCCACGCAACTGACGGGCACTTCAACTGACGGGCACTTCAAATGACGTGCTATTTAACGTATGGTTACAACAACTGACGGGCACTTCGACTGGCACTTCAAATGACGTACTATTTAAATTATGGGTACAACAACTGACGGGCAATTAAACTCGTTTGCATATCAAGTAACGGGCACTTTAACTGACGGGCGATATAAATTATGGGCACATAAACTGCCGGGCACTTCAACTGACATGTACTTTACCTTATGAGCGCATCAACTGAGGGGCACTTTCATTCATTTGCACATCAACTGAAGGCTATTCAACTGACGGGCACTTCAACTGATGGGCACTTCAATTTATAGGCACATAAACTGACGGGCACTTGAACTCATGGAAAATTAAACTGACGGGCACTTTAACTTATGAGCACTTCAACTGACGGTCAATTTATTTTTTGGACACTTCAACTCACGGGTACTTAAACTGACAGACACTTCAACTCACGGGCACTTAAACTGACAGACACTTCAACTCACGGGCACTTAAACTGACAGACACTTCAACTCACGGGCACTTAAACTGACAGACACTTCAACTCACGGGCACTTAAACTGACAGACACTTCAACTCATGGGCACTTAAACTGACAGACACTTCAACTCACGGGCACTTTTACTCACGAGCACATAAACTGACAGACACTTTAAATCATGGGCACATCTATTGACGGGCACTTCAACTCATGGGCACATCAACTAACGGGCACTTTAACTCAATGACACATCAACTGACGGGCACTTTAACTCATGGGCACATCAACTGACGGGCACTTTATCTCATGGGCACATCAACTGACGGGCACTTTATCTCATGGGCACATCAACTGACGGGCACTTTATCTCATGGGCACATCAACTGACGGGCACTTTATCTCATGGGCACATCAACTGACGGGCACTTTATCTCATGGGCACATCAACTGACGAGTTTGTAAACTGATGGTCACATAATTGAAATGTACCTAGATTGATGGGGACTGACTAACACCTAAACTGAAGGGAACCTAGCGTGATGACAACCTTAAAAGACGGGGATAACAACTGACACTGAGATAGCAACTGATGGATATAACAACTGACATGGAGATAACAAGAGATTGAGATAATAACTGAAAGAGATAACACGTGACGAAGATAACAACGGATGAAGAAAGCAACTGATGGTGATAACAACTGATGGATATAACAACTAATAGAGATCATAACTGACAGAAACCTTGAATAATGATGAAGTTAAATAATTATGATTGTCCCCCCCCCCCCAACAACACTTTAAATAATTGTATATAAGCTATATTATAAGCCCATGGTTTTAAGAAAGTATAATTAATAAGTTACTACACATTAAGAAAATATCATCAGATATTATACATGTTAAACTAGCTCACCGTGTACGTTGAGTTTAATACAATTTAGAGTTTAATAAAATTTCGAGATAATTTCCTTTTTTTACAACTATGTTTTTAACTGATGCTGTCTATAAAGAGTTTACATTTCTAAAGTTGCATTTTTAAGTATCTATAAATACTCGAAGGAAATTAAGCAGATTGTGGAATGTTATCATAGTTTAACTACAAGTGATAACAACCAATATCTAACACATATTTTTATCATTGTTTAACTACAAGTGATAGCAAACAATATCTAACATAAATTGTTTGTTGTACTTTTGATGTTATCGACATTTGACGGTGTGGGGCTCCATATCACTTCATTGTATGTGTTCTAGAAAGAGTGAACTGCACTGACCATGGCGACTCCGCAGATCATCAGAAACACATCTGAAAAAAGATGTTACAAAGTGAATAAATATATGGTGAGAATTGTTAATAAGTTTAATCAAATCTTAAAGCTGTTTTTTTCTGGTCAGAAACTGGATGGAGTATGACGTATGAGCATTTATTGACCAGTGGGAAAGGTTGACAGATTTTTCGTTAAAATTCTATTATTGACTTCCTTTATTTCTAAGCAGATTGCTTTGATAAGTCTTACGTTTGGAATACAATCTTACAATCCCTCCTTGTCCCAGCGTACAAGTCAGCACTTCAAATTAATAATCTTCTTCATCGCTTCATCAATTATTCAAAACACATTTTATTTTTTACAACGGCTCCAGTAAGACATCTTTTACTGATACTGCAAGAACAAGCTTTTGTGGTTGACACCGTCTTCATTCAGATACACTCTTAGAGAGACGAACAAGCACCAACCAAACAAATGAACAAGACATTTTGTTTCCATGAAAATATTTATTTACTTTGAAGACATTATGCAATTGCTTTTATCAACAACAAAAACACACACACAAATTCACAAATAAAGAGCACAGTGTAACGTGAAAGTGGGCTTAACTCAGGTAAAGATTACAGTTGACACACAGAATGCTCTTAAACAACAACGTCTGGGACCAAACTGTGTCGTAGATAAAATTCCATTGTATATATATATATATATATATATATATATATATATATATATATATATATATATATATATATATATACATATATATATATATATTATATATTATTATATATACACACATATATATGGATAAAAACTACAAAACGAAATGTGTGGTTAGATACCTGTTGGTGGTTGTCTGTCAGACGCTGCAATGTCAGAAGCTGCACTCGTTTCTTTTAATATCATTTCACACAAAGCGCATCTTTTGTTGTGTTATAGTATGGCGCTTCTTATTAAATGATAAAGGAAAAAGAGTTTTTTTTACAAACGTGAACTAGAAGTTAGACTTTATACAATCGTTGGTTTTTATAATAATGTTTTGTTTTTTGGTTTTTCTGTTTTCTTATTCCCGTATCTGTAAAGTTAACCATTTCTTATCATGCCAGACTTCCATAGTAAACGTGCAGTCTAAAAAAATATATATATATATAGATGAATTCAATAGATTTTGCGTTTAAATCAGGCGATATCGGTGATTTTTTATTAATATTCTTTTGGTGTTGAGACCGTCGCTCTGTTAGAGATAAAAAAGAAAAAAAATTCATGCCTCGTCTACAGGAAATGTTATACCGTGCGTCTAGGGTTCCACCATATCAATATCGCGCACCTAGCACTCTCATCTCCAGAAAACTGACGTACGATATTTCCATAACGTACGTCTAAGTTCCACAGTGCCTCTCTTTCGTGCACGATGCTCTTCCATGGAAAAGATTAAAGTTTTCATTAGGTATAATCTAGTACACAGAACACGCTTTACAGTTCTTATTAGCCTAGCCTTCTAAACCTCTTCAACAAAGTTTTCTAACACAAGTCATCTATGCCAAGTCCTCTAAACCAAGTGATCTAAATCAAGTCTTTGAAACCAAATCTTCTAAATCTCAACTTCTAAGCCAAGTCTTCTTAACCAAGTCTTCTAAACCAAGTCTTCTTAACCAAGTCTTCTAAACCAAGTCTTCTCAACCAAGTCTTCTAAACCAAGTCTTCTCAAGCGCCCGCCCCTATCCCTACTCTTCCTTTTCTAAACTTTAAGCCCTTGAAAATGTTGTAATGTATTTTTTTTAAATCTAGCCTTGTACTTGTACACTGTCTTTCTTTTGTACACTGTCTTTCTTTTGTACACTGTCTTTCTTTTGTACACTGTCTTTCTTTTGTACACTGTCTTTCTTTTGTACACTGTCTTTCTTTTGTACACTGTCTTTCTTTTGTACACTGTCTTTCTTTTGTACACTATCTTTCTTTTGTACACTGTCTTTCTTTTGTACACTGTCTTTCTTTTGTACACTGTCTTTCTTTTGTACACTGTCTTTCTTCGGTTATTAATCTGCTTATAAAAAAAGCCCATCTCATTGAATATGTTTATATATTTGTAAAACGTCCATTTTTTTTAGGAATTTGAATTTAAAAAAGAAGTTTACTTTGATTACAATTATTTTGTCCCGCAAAGCAATTTAAATTGAAGTCATAAAACCAAATGCGTCACATGTGTTTAATTAAGTAATGTACAGAAGTAACACCTTTTTTTTTTTTTTTTTATTATTATTTTTTACTCCCAAGCAATACGACGTCCTCCAAGATACTTTGTCCGTCCACATCTTCACCAGAATCAAACATACCAACCTATCTTATCTCCCTTATCTTCACGCTGTCCAAATGCTCTTAGCGTATCTTCTACTCCGTAACACTAGATTGCTTCTTTTATTTCTTCAGTTAACTTCTTCGACTGAATGAAAACTTGGTTGAGAAATCAAATCAGATTACAATTATTATTGAAAGCGTGTAATGTATAAAGACTTACAACATTAAAATAATGATGCTGTCCATTAAATAAATTAACTTAAGACAAGAAACAAATCAAGAAATGCTCATGATATTTACCAATAAACTCTGTTAAGAGCAACTCTTTAGTCAATCCCTTCAGTCCATGATCATTGGTGAGTTTATAGCGGCCTCCAATTTTTGCTGTTTCACCCAAGAAGATCCTGATAGAACAGTTCTTCATAATATAGAATGGACCTAAAGCGACTGCAATTCGATAAGTTTGCCCTGTACTGTGCGAACATGAAATTATGTAACGAGACCTCCCTGTTTGTGCACAAGATTCCACCGGTACGGTGAAAAACTGAAAATAAACATCAGTAAATTGGAGTTACGATTTATTTCAATTGTGTTGGGGAATGAAAATAAAAAAAAGCTGTCTCTTCACAGCTAAAGACAGGAGTCTACCTGTTGAAATAGTTTTGAGTCATATTTATATATAGATAAATTTTTAATATATGGCTTTGTTCCGTCTTTGCGAGATGGTGGCCTAGCTATTGTCACTTTATCAAATGGCTTGCAACACAGTTACTGTAAAGTCAGTCTTAGCTTCATTTTCACTTCTGGTTAAAAGTGTCCTTCCGTAATGATCTTTTTTTGTTTCTAGGTCTTTTTTCGCGAATCTTTTGCTTTTTTGACATCATCACACACAACTGTTCGCCAGCTGCCACGATGCTCAGCGATGCTCTCACATTCTGTGATTTGTATACTGCCTTCCCTCTTGCTACTTTTGCAAACGTCCTTAAAATTGTGCCATTGGCGTCTAATAAGTCTTGGCTCCTCGATTACATCAGATCCTTTTGAATATTTCTTTCCTCAATGCAACTTATATGGCCTAACCAGCAAAGGAGTGCATTGCTAAGAGCGGAGAGCATGCTGAGCAATTCGACACGTCGAAAAACTCTGTGTTAGCCACCTTGTCCGCCATTTGAATTAGTAAAATGCCACGAAGACATATTTGGTGGAAGCTCCTGAGTTTCCGCTTATGACTGTCATATTTGGGGCATAATTGCAGCTGCTTTCCCGGGCGTGATCGAGAGATATTTGATCGACGTTGCGTGAATTTCTAAACTCCCGAGAGATACTGGCCCGCAATAATTATATTTGATAGAAAACTGCGTTTATTCCATCGTGACATTCGTTTTCTGTAGATTAATGGTCTGCCCGAATTTTTTTACAAGGATCCGAGAGATGATTAACTTACCGCCGATGACCTTCTTCTGTGTGCGATATTAAGCCAGCATCGTCAGAAAAGAACAGTTCATACGTTAGCACCTATTTACCTTGGTCTTTGCATGAAGATGAGTGATATTGAATAGATTACCATCAGATCTGATATGGATGTACACGAAGGCAAATGGAGGAGGCCCCCCCCCAAAAAAAAAGCAAATGTAGAAAAGCGTTGGTATCAGGACATATCCATGTTTTACTACTCTGTTGACTGATAATGGAGCAGAGACTGCGCCATGTATGGTTTCTGTGCTGTGCATGTTATCGTAAAATGACTACATGATTGTGAGCAGTGGTGGTTAACAACCTTTTCTATGCAAGATTACTGATCAGGCCTCTCCGACTTACCAAGTCGAGATCAGAACTATGAAAGCAATATATAGAAGCCCATGCTGTTAACGACATTTCTTCTGCAACTGAAGTAACGAGAATATAAAGTATATGCTTGAAAGACCACCCCAGAAGCCATACTTTCCCTGAGTGTATATGCGGCTAGCCAGACTCGGCAAACGTTTAAGGGCAACACGGCAAACGTCTTCCCAACTAAACCAAGGAGAGAGATTCCTCGTTAATTATTACAATCGCATCCATCACCTTTAGTTTGTAACATTTTAAGATGTTAAGTTCTATCAAGTCCTGGGGATCGTGACTTGCTTTCCATCAGAGGGAGAGGAGCTTATGTAAGGGCTGAAGCGGTATAGGTTTTACATTTTTGAGGACTTCCGGAGCAATACCATTCATCGCTTGAGCCTTCACACTGGCAACGTAAATAATCACCCTTTTGAGCTCCTGCAAAGTTGGCTCTTCATCTAATTCTTCAATTACATATACATACTAACTAATATACCCGGCGTTTACTGGGGTTGCATTCAAACAAGAAAATATTCCTACAACCTTTTAATAAACATTGATATTAAGGGCCGAACTAAAAACAAAAAACACCACCATAGTAAAATAAAAAATAATTGTTTTGTGCCCAATATCGATAAAACAACACAAAAAACATGTAAAATAACGTTTGTAAATCTTTCCTTCTCCGATTGGATCCTGCTGCCGTTTCCGTTTCACTATAGGATTCCGATCCCTGCAGAATTCCGATTCCGGTGGGATCGCGATACCTGCACGATTCCGATCCTTTGTGTGTTCTCGATCGCGTCGGGATCCAGTTTCCCGGTTAGATCCCTATCCCATTTGCAACCCGATCCCTTTCGTCCCCAATTTGCTGTGGGACCCAAATCGCACGCTGATCTCGGTGTGATACCATTCCGGTTTTATCCGGGTCCCGGTGGGATCACAATCCCGCCGGGATTGTGATCCTTATGGGATCTCGATCTTTTGGGTTTACTATCTTGTTGGTATCCCGTTTCCTGGTGGTATCCCGATAACGGTTGCATATTACTTCCGGCGTGATCTCGTTTTCCTGTGGGATCCCGATACCCGTTGGATCCCGATAACGGTGGGATCCCTATCTCTGTGGTTTCTTGACCTTTGTGGGTTCTAAATCCAGGTTGGATCCCCTTTTCCGATGGTGTCTCGTGTGCCGATAAGATCCCGATCCTAACTGCATCCCGATACTTTGGGACTACAATCCCCTTGGGATCCAGTTTGCTGTTACATCATCATCCCGTTAGTATTCCGATACCAGTGGGACCCCGATCCCCGTGGGATACCATCCCTGTTTAATCTCGTATCATGTATCCTGTTTTTGCTGCTAGAAAAAAGTTATTATAAGCAGCATCAGTGGAACAATAACAAGAAACTACCAGAGGGATTTAACAGAACAAGAACCAACAGGAACCTTATATAGCCAGCCATTGCACTAATTGGCATTCGCAAACGATATAGCGCTACTGAGTAGAAACAGTAATGACATAACGAATTCAGGGAACTTGAAAATGCCTCAGTCAAAGCTGGTCTTGATGTAAATGAACCAAAGACAAAATGTATGATAATGCCACGAAACTTCCACGCTGATGACAACATCATAATTTGAGAGAGTGCTACGTTCAAATATTTAGAGGCAACTATAAACGGGCACAATGAAATACTATTATAGGTGAAAGAAAGGGTAACAGCAGGCTATCCGTTCCTATTTCAGCTTACAAAGTAGTAACACTAGTATAGGACCAAAAGTAGCTTACGCTGGTAAGATTTGGACTCTTACCAGAAAGCAGAGAACCTTTTCAGTACATTTAATTAATTTGAAAGCAAATACAGTTTTAAAATAGTAGTTAAACTCAATTTGAGAATGCATTTTTATTAATTAAACGGCAATCTATTGTAAATATATCTTACAGGAAAATTGAAACATTCTTATATAACTAAGATAATGCAGATCACTTTCACCATCGAGAAAAGAAAATAAAAAGAAATTTTACGCATTAAACACAAGATTCTTTTTAAAGCATCTCATATAGCGCAGTTGTCGGGAATTTTAGTACATGACATCAGTGGCATCATATTTCCTTCAAATTCCCCTTTAAGTTTAGATTCTACCCCCCGCAAGTACAAGATACGCTACAGAAACGTAACACGGGCAACACAAGATGCGGAACAGTATTATGGTGCCACCGCCAGCACAAAATATACAACAGTTAGGTGATGCTCCAGTCAGCACAAGATATGCAACAGTAAGGTGGTGCCCGAGTCAGCACAAGATATGCAACAGTAAGGTGGTGCCCGAGTCAGCACAAGATATGCAACAGCAAGGTGGTGCCCGAGTCAGCAAAAGATATGCGCCAGTACAGTGGTGCCCGAGTCAGCACAAGATATGCAACATTAAGGTGGTGCCCGAGTCAGCAAAAGATATGCGCCAGTACAGTGGTGCCCGAGTCAGCACAAGATATGCAACATTAAGGTGGTGCCCGAGTCAGCAAAAGATATGCGCCAGTACAGTCGTACCTTAGGCAGCAAAGAACCGTACAATGGGCGTCTTTTTTTTTGTACGTCTACATTAAACCCTAACGTCCAAATATGCTACGCGACGGAGCGTTGGTTTATGAAGGGTACTTTAACTAATGAAATAGCAACATTTAACATAGCATTGCCCCTTTGCTGTCTACAAATACCGACGTCTTTCTAAAGTCTTCGCTGATAAACGGGTAGCTAAGATTATAGGACTTGGGGAGTTTGTTTCCTTTATTGTTCAGCTCTCCCGCTTATTTGATGACATTTTACGTGTGTTGATACACCAGATGCTCATCAGTAGACAACACCACGCCCTCTCTAATGCGTTCATCATGCCAATAAAGTTTAACACCCCCCCCCCCCCCGGTGCTATATGCAAACTTGGAAGAAAATATCAGTAGCATTTAACATCTAAAGACTGTTTATTGATTTCTTTATTAGCTCACCTTAATGTTTTAAGATTGGTTATTATTAGCTTCTTTATTAGCTCACCTTAATGTTTTAAGATTGGTTATTATTAGCTTCTTTATTAGCTCACCTTAATGTTTTAAGATTGGTTATTATTAGCTTCTTTACTAGCTCACCTTAATGTTTTAAGATTGGTTATTATTAGCTTCTTTATTAGCTCACCTTAATGTTTTAAGATTGGTTATTATTAGCTTCTTTATTATCTCACCTTAATGTTTTAAGATTGGTTATTATTAGCTTCTTTATTAGCTCACCTTAATGTTTTAAGATTGGTTATTATTAGCTTCTTTATTAGCTTACCTTAATGTTTTAAGATTGGTTATTATTAGCTTCTTTACTAGCTCACCTTAATGTTTTAAGATTGGTTATTATTAGCTTCTTTATTAGCTCACCTTAATGTTTTAAGATTGGTTATTATTAGCTTCTTTATTAGCTCACCTTAATGTTTTAAGATTGGTTATTATTAGCTTCTTTATTAGCTCACCTTAATGTTTTAAGATTGGTTATTATTAGCTTCTTTATTAGCTCACCTTAATGTTTTAAGATTGGTTATTATTAGCTTCTTTATTAGCTCACCTTAATGCTTTAAGATAGGTTATTATTAGCTTCTTTATTAGCTCACCTTAATGTTTTAAGATTGGTTATTATTAGCTTCTTTATTAGCTCACCTTAATGTTTTAAGATTGGTTATTATTAGCTTCTTTATTAGCTCACCTTAATGTTTTAAGATTGGTTATTATTAGCTTCTTTATTAGCTCACCTTAATGTTTTAAGATTGGTTATTATTAGCTTCTTTATTAGCTCACCTTAATGTTTTAAGATTGGTTATTATTAGCTTCTTTATTAGCTCACCTTAATGTTTTAAGATTGGTTATTATTAGCTTCTTTATTAGCTCACCTTAATGTTTTAAGATTGGTTATTATTAGCTTCTTTATTAGCTCACCTTAATGTTTTAAGATTGGTTATTATTAGCTTCTTTATTAGCTCACCTTAATGTTTTAAGATTGGTTATTATTAGCTTCTTTACTAGCTCACCTTAATGTTTTAAGATTGGTTATTATTAGCTTCTTTATTAGCTCACCTTAATGTTTTAAGATTGGTTATTATTAGCTTCTTTATTAGCTCACCTTAATGTTTTAAGATTGGTTATTATTAGCTTCTTTATTAGCTCACCTTAATGTTTTAAGATTGGTTATTATTAGCTTCTTTATTAGCTCACCTTAATGTTTTAAGATTGGTTATTATTAGCTTCTTTATTAGCTCACCTTAATGTTTTAAGATTGGTTATTATTAGCTTCTTTATTAGCTCACCTTAATGTTTTAAGATTGGTTATTATTAGCTTCTTTATTAGCTCACCTTAATGTTTTAAGATTGGTTATTATTAGCTTCTTTATTAGCTCACCTTAATGTTTTAAGATTGGTTATTATTAGCTTCTTTATTAGCTCACCTTAATGTTTTAAGATTGGTTATTATTAGCTTCTTTATTATCTCACCTTAATGTTTTAAGATTGGTTATTATTAGCTTCTTTATTAGCTCACCTTAATGTTTTAAGTTTGGTTATTATTAGCTTCTTTATTAGCTCACCTTAATGTTTTAAGATTGGTTATTATTAGCTTCTTTATTAGCTCACCTTAATGTTTTAAGATTGGTTATTATTAGCTTCTTTATTAGCTCCCCTTAATGTTTTAAGTTTGGTTATTGATTTCTTTGTCAGCTCCCCTTAATGTTTTAAGTTTGGTTATTGATTTCTTTAATAATCAAATGCAAAATATCCTTTGAATTTACCAACATCCAGCTTCCATCTTTAGGCCCACTAAAATGTAAACCGTGTTCATTTGCGAGATGTGGACATTTAAATTGAAGTATGATGCAAGGGGGGATATTTTCCAACGTTTCTCCCTCGTCCAGAATGATCCGACCAGTGACACAAACCCAAGTACGACAATATCGGCTGTTTTTAGTTTTCGGCTCAAATCCATCGTGTATGATTTTCACACAATTCATCTCTGCAATGTGTAGAAGAAATGTAGAAATGTAAGATTAGTTAAAGAAAGTTCATACCTTGAAGATAAAATATGTTACGCACAGAAACTTTGGTTTTATGGATGGTATTATAACTAATGAAATAACGTATTTAACATAATATTCGTCCCTTGCTGTCTTCAAATACCGATGTCTTTCTAAAGTCTTCGGTGATAAAAGTGTAGCTAAAATTGACGACTTGTGTATTAATGTCCCTTTCTTTTTTTTTGGGTCTCCCCCTTATTTGTTAACATTTAACGTTTGTAGATACCCCAGATGCTCATCAAAACGCGACAAGACGCCATTATAAGATAAATCTGTGAATACAAATAGTTTGTATAAATTTTTTTTTAATTATTTCTCGAAACAGTGTCTAAAAACTCAGTTTTCCGTAAAAATACTTTATAAAATGTAACAAAGTACTTTCTAAGAATCCCAAACAGTGCACCTACCCCTGAAGGCTCGCAAACGCAGAAGAAAAGCAAATATTACGCACAAAACGCATTTGCGTTTTTTAAAATAAACTTTTATTCAAAGTAGTTGTCTGGAGCTTTATTTCGTTAACTGGTGGCTCATAATTCCACAATTTAAAACAATGTTTTGTACCAGTAACATGTCTATTTGCACAGTTTCAGCTCAATAAGTTTAACGGGAAGTGAGCGACTTAGCCATTCTAAGTTTTTGCCAGCTAGCCACTTACACAGGTGAAGTTAATTTCATGGATTTATCAAACATATTTATAAAAACGAATATTATATATTGTTAATTAGAAGACAATACTTGTCATTCACTTATTATGGAACCACGTGTAAGCCACTAAAAATGACATCACCTGACAGTCATTCATAATATCACCACTTATAAGCAATGTATTATGACACCTCTTGTCAGTCACTCATTATGCTACTGCTTATCTTATGACATCAATAATCATTCCCTAATTATGACACTACTTATTTGTCACTTATTATGACAACAGCTCTTTATGACACCCGTTGTCAGTCACTCATTATGACACCATTTGTCAGTCACTCTTTATGACGCCACTTGTCGGTCACTCTTTATAATACCACTTGTCAGTCACTCATCATAACACCAGTGTCAGTCACTCATTTTGACACCATTTGTCAGTCACTCTTTATAATACCACTTGTCAGTCACTCATCATAACACCAGTTGTCAGTCACTCATTTTGACACCAGGTGTCAGTCACTCTTTATAACACCACTTGTCAGTCACTCTTCATGACACCAATTGTCAGTCAATCATTATGACACCATTTGTAAGTCACTCATTATGACACCACTTGTCAGTCACTCATTATGAAAACATTTCCCAGCTATTCATTATGAATCCATTTTTCTGTCACTCATTATAACACCCCTTGTCAGTAAATCATTATGACCAACCTTCTCAGGCACTCATTAGGACACCTCATTTAGTCATTAATTATGACATAAATTTTCAGTCACTTATTTTGACACCACTTGTCAATCGCTCATTATGACATTTTTTTTTACATTCTCATTTATGACACAACTTTTCAATCACTCTTTATGAAAGCGCTTCTCAGTCATTCATTGTGATACCATTTGTCAGTCACTAATAATTACATCACTTATCAGTCACTTAATATGAAACCACTTGTCAGTCACTCATTATGACCAAACGTGTCAGTTAATTATTATAATTTTTTTTTGTTAATTACTCTTTATGACACCACTTATCATTCAGCCTTTATGATAACACTTGTCATTCGCTGATTATGACATCACTTGTAAGTCACTTATTATGACAAGACATTTTAGTCATTAATTATGAAACCACTTGTCCGTCCTTCAGTATGATACATTTTGTTAGAAAGGCCTTTTTGACACAACTTCTCAGTCACTCTTTATGACACCACTTCTCATTCATTTATTATGATATCATTTGTCAGTCGCTAAATATGACACCACTTTTAAGGCACTCTATATGACAACACCTGTTAGTCACTCATTATTCAGCCATGTCTACACGCAATGAAGCATTATTATTTTATAAATCTCTAATTTGTATTTAGTTTCAGACATGCCTACATTTAGAGTATATATAATATATGTATTTGCCTGACGACATACTAATTACTTATATTTCACTTGCCGTGTGGACTGTGAATTATAGCAATCACAAGAAACAAAAACCCATAGTTTTTCATTTCCAATTCCTTCAATGCTTTCTTTATCCTGAAAATATTAACAGTATCAGATAAAATGTAAATTTAAACATAATTGCATTTGTGTTATGAGCTGTCCAAGTCTTGTGTCTAGGCATTTCTCCGAGTGTATTTCTTTGGACAGCTGTCCAAGTCTTGTGTCTAGGCATTTCTCCGAGTGTATTTCTTTGTGTACGCAGTTCTCCAAATCTTATTGTGTACGCAGCTATCCAAGTATATTTGTGTACGTAGTTGTCAAAGTCTATTTGTGTAGGCAGCTGATTAAGTCTTTTTGTGTACACAGCTTTCCAAAGTCAATCTGTGTAGGCAGCTTTCCAAAGTCAATCTGTGTAGGCAGCTTTCCAAAGTCAATCTGTGTAGGCAGCTTTCCAAAGTCAATCTGTGTACGCAGCTTTCCAAAGTCAATCTGTGTACGCAGCTTTCCTAAGTCAATCTGTGTAGGCAGCTTTCCAAAGTCAATCTGTGTACGCAGCTTTCCTAAGTCAATCTGTGTAGGCAGCTTTCCAAAGTCAATCTGTGTAGGCAGCTTTCCAAAGTCAATCTGTGTAGGCAGCCGTCCAAGTTTATTTTTTAAAGACATGTGCACAGTCGTTGCGTGCATCTAATTCCCTTTGTCAGGGTAACTTTCCCACTAATTGCACTAATTACTCCTGTTTAGCTCTAGTCATAGATAACCGTTAAACATTATGTTTTTTAAGATAAGGTCGGATGTTACCGCTGTTTAAACAAAAACTTTTGCAACGTTGTGTTGTTGTTGTTTAGTTTTTAAATCATTCTTTGCAGGATGCAAATCATAGTTCGAATCATTCAAAAATATTTACAACGAATCGGGTTCATTTTGAATTAACAACAATTAAAATGTTAACATACATGCATAAATTATTTTAAAAATAATTGAAAAACACTTCATACATTAAATGTTGTTTGCTGACGGGCATCTCATAATGATGAAGTTACTAGAAACTGGTTTGCTAAGGAGCATCTCATAATGATGAAGTTACTAGAAACTGGTTTGCTGATGGGCATCTCATAATGATGAAGTTACTAGAAACTGGTTTGCTAAGGAGCATCTCATAATGATGAAGTTACTAAAAACTGGTTTGCTGATGGCATCTCATGATGTTGAAGTTACTAGAAACTGGTTTAACGACCTTTGGAAACCGAACCTCAAAACAAAGCGTGAAGGGATTTTTGCAAAATAATAAACAAAGGAAATTATTGATTTTACAGTTTTTCTTTGAGGCTTTATTTTTTGTTGGTATCAAATTTAATTTTAATTGGTTTTAGTCCATTTAAAAAAATAAAATATAAGTAGCTAAAAGTATCAAATTACTTATTAATTTAGTACATTTTCTAATTTTTCATGTTGTTCTATTGTTAAACAGTATAATAGCAAATGAATTACATTTTAATATAAATGTATAAAGAGATTACCGAGGTATTTTTCCCCAAAAAATTGTTTGTGTGTTGTTTTTGCGAATGAAATCTAAAGCCTTGCTGTTGTTGCGGCCATCGCAGTGATTAAGTGATGACGTTTTAAACAAATTGTGTTCTGTAAAAAAAATGGATTGCGATTTTTCGATTGCTCAAAAATTTTAATTAATGATAATTTGTGTTCGGGTATCTACAGGCGCTAAATTTGTAAATGAACAGATTAACAAAATCAAAACCGCGATGTATAATACTACAATCTCTAAAGCAGAGTGGGGAGATCATTTAATCTTGCCGGCCAGTTAAGTTCAAATTCCAATAAATATAGGATTTAAATAATAAAAATATCAATTTTAAAATACAAACAAGGACCCGCCAGATGGCCAGTTGCATTCAAACAATGAACATTACGTCATCCCGAGAATGCCAAGATGCGCTGGGATTACATGCGCAGAGTACTGGTTTTATAATACTTGGGTAAATGGGGGAGGGGCGTAAACATTTTTAGTGTGCTTGGGGCTCTGTTATGATTTTTTTCACTGTTATGATTTTTTTCACCTTCAAATGACCATATAAATATACAAATAGACCTCGACGTTGTTTACTTGTATTTCGACGTGTTTTACTTGTATTTTTGCGTTTTTACCTGTATTTTTGCGTTTTCAATTGTATTTTCACATTTTTTACCTTTTGTTTCGTTTTGACTTTTATTTCCACGTATTTTAGTTGTCTTTTACGTTTTTTACTTGTATTTCCGCGTTTTTACTTGTATTTCTACGTTTTTACTTTTACTTCACCATTTTTAATTGTTTTTTCACTTTTTTCACTTGTATTTCAAGTCTTCTTTTTTGTATTTCCACGTCCTTTACTTGCATATTAACGTCTTTTACTTGTATTAACACGTTTTTACTTTTATTTTCACGTTTTCAGTTGTATATCGACGTCTTTTACTTAGATTTCCAATTCCTTTTTTGGATAGAAAATAACATATGGTTTTGTGCATATCATTTCCGCTTTCCCAGTATTTTTGGTTGTCATGGTTTAGCTAAATTAATCTTGATCAGATGACGACGCTTTCAAATGAGAGGAAAAAGGTATTCAGAGTAATGGTGTGGATTTATTTTAAAAATTAAATCATTATGTCTGTTTTAGTAAAGGCTACGTAACCATCTGCTTTCGAGTTTAAAAACAGCAAACACTATTTTGGAACCAAACCATATTGGTAAAAGTAGGTGGAACCACTGGCAAGCTATAATATTTCTGTATAAATTGGAGTATACTATATCAATTATCGAAAAAAATATGTAATTTATATTATATGTGCACCATTGTCTGCTAAGCTACACATGTCACAGACATATCGCGTCATTACATTTTCTGTGAGTTTTCTCAGGCATGTATGGCCGTCTTGGCGTGTGATGGGGGGCGGTCCAGTTCAGGAAGTGTGTGTTGTGAGTTTAAGGGAAATGGGAGTTGTGAATGAATGTGAACGAACGTGAACTAATTTTTTTCATATCACGAGTACATGGTCTGTGAGGATATGAAAGGGGAGATAACGAGTTGGCAGGGTGAGAGAGATTATTATTCAGAGTGAGAGAGAGAGAGAGGATATTATTGACTTGTGGAGTCCAACGGAGTGTGTGGTTTGGTCGTTTCGTGAAATAGGATGTTATTTTTATAAGGATAAATTAGTTGTGATTTCAGATACTTTTTGAACGCTGACACCACAAAAAGGAATTAAATATAGTTTGATGAATTGTTGGACTGCCTTGTGTTTTTTCCTTTCAAACCATCAGCTCTTTAGGAACTCGGAGAATTTCCAAATATCAGCTCTGCAGTCTGGACTATTGTCTGTGAATATAGAAGGGACCTACCTCCTAGACAACATACCTTCGGTCAAAACATACATCTCATTGAATAGTCGGTTTCCTTATAATTATGTAGAATTACCTGGAGAATTCTTTAAAGGAAACCATTGTGTTTCTCTAGAAAGATCGGTAGAACAGACTATAAAACGGGACGAGGGTTATATTTGTAGTAGCTATGATTGATCACGAAATAATTTGAACGTGTGTTATTTTTGCTACGAGACAAGAGATTTGTTTACTGTGTGGTCTACCTTACTGCAGCATGCTCTGACTGATAGGTTATCCGCAGTTTTTGTGTCCTAGAACACAGAACAGCGCGGGTAATGTTAAATCCTTAATACTTATGGCTTATGAATGTGTCCTCTCAGCCTACCGTAAAAAGTTGAGTGAGCTGTGGAAACGGGATGGTCAAACTCATGTCGAGTTCCTCCGGGGAAAAAAACGATTCCTGGATAAATGCCTGCACGCAAAGAACACTGACTCAGACTTCAAAAATTTCAAGAACCTCATTCTATAGGAAGAGTTTCAGAATTGTGTTTGTGAACAGGTACAAACACATATTGCAGACCGTGGTGAAGGCGGCGCATATACGGCAGCAGTGTTAGCTGATGATTTCACCAGCTCGCATCAACTCTCAAAGAACCCATTTGACACCCAAAAAAAAGGCACAACAGAGCAAGAGGATCGACTTATAGCTAACGTCCACAAAAATCATATAAGCCCGGTATGAAATAAACGAGTGCAAAAGACGCATGTGCCTACGGTAAAAAGGAAAGACATACGAGGGATGAATGTTGGAAACTCAAGAAGAAAACTAAGAAAAACCACACAACCTGGTACAACACACAAAGTCTCCGCTTATGCGTCTCATCATACATATGGAAACACATTTTCAAAAGTCAAAAGTTTTGGCTCTCCAGATGTCCATACAAACTTCAAAGAGGTTTGTCACGACTCATCAAAGAGTATCACTATGAACAAAAAAGCTAGTTTTACCGACTCAAACCAAGTTCCTGCTGCGACTGCGAGTTTTATGAGCTTGTCGCCAAGATTTATTTCCTCCAAAAGAGGTCCCCCCCCCCCCAGAAGGCGTCTTACCGACGAATTTTGTGCAAGTTTTGACGACTCTACACAGAGTTTTACTTCCTCTACCCTAGCCGAATGTTCTCAAGACTTCAACAAGAGTTTACTCACCAAGGTCAAAATTATACATCAGAAAATATTGATGTCATTTTAGTCTTCATGCCTTTTATATCGGAAGGATTTGTATCATTGCCAGGGGATTCTTCCAGTCTACAACCAATCAAAATCTTACGAGATACAGATGTTTCACACTCCTTTATACTTGGGGGTATACTTCCATTTTCTGGATCTGCTGCTACTGGGAGCAACATCCTGTTACAATGCGAAGAGCTGGGATGCATTGATGTACCTTTACATCTCATCAATCTCAAATCTTAGCGGGCCGGAAGGTGATAGCCGAACCCATCGCTACTCATGCACCCTGTTTCACTGAATCTCATGAAGAATAAATATATCCAGCATGTGCTGTTACCAGGGACATGATGTCGAAGATCTCTGAAAAAGAGATTTCAACAAAAAATATTAAAGTAATTATTGAGAAGCAGAAGAGTGATCAACAAGAAGCTGAGCGTACCTAGTTTTTTTACTTCTTACACGATTACATACTTATTAGGAAATTTTCATCAGATAGTATTCCCTGCACTTTTCCGTAAAAAAGGCCTAAACTCAACTCATGATTCACCACCTTCAATCTGTTTGGGAGTAAACAAGACATATCACAAAATCGCAAAGCACTTCTTTTGACCCAATATCAAGAAAGAAATGGTTGACTACTGCAGATCATGTCATACTCGTCAGGTGGTAGGAAAATTAAATTAGAAGATACCAGCAGCTTCTCTTCAAACCATTCCAGAGCTTGAAGAACCGTTCAGTCGTGTCATAATAGACTGTGTTGTACTTCTGCCAAAGACAAAATCAGGTCACCAATACTTGCTTACAATCATGTGTACGTCAACAATGTTCCAAGAAGCTATTAATCTTCGCAATATCAAGACTTCGAATATCGTCAAAGCCTTGACGAAGTTTTTTGCATTGCTTGGTCTTCCGAAGTCTGTAAAGTCTGACGAAGGAACCATTTTCAAGGCTGGACTATTCAAACAAAAGATAAATCAATTCGGTATAGAACACTGCTTGTCTAGTGTATATCATCCTGAGTCGCTGGGAGCACTTGAGCGATTCCAAAAGACATTAAAGAACATTATTAGAACATGCTGCCTATAACAAGAGAAAGACTGGGATGAAGAAATCAACCAGCTACTGTTAGCCGCAAGAGAAGCAGTTCAATAATCCCTTGGATTCTGTCCCTTCGAACCATACGATTCGCGGCCCCCTTTAACTTTAAAAAGACACGCAGATGTCATCGACATCTATTGCATTGTAGACTAATTGTTTACATAGACTTCTTTCCCGTGCTGTAAACCCTGTTTGATCCAAGTTGGCTACACTGCGCCATCTTAGAGTGGCGTACCATTTGCAGTCCCCCTTTGACCTTGGCTGCAAGTAACACATCCATAGTCTGTTCGTTTTAAATATGGTAGAAAATTGAAGAGAAAGTCGGAAAGTAGTTCAAAGCGTATTCTGTTTCTGGAATCATCTGAAACCGACTGTATAAGGCCTATACATTGAATGACAGGAGCAGGGATACATTTTATCCCGAGATACTTTATCGCGTTACTTTTGCTACATGACTGCCTTGTTTACTGTGTGCAATTTTTTTCATCATTGCTCATTTTTTGCACATTTTGTTTTACTAACATTGTACCGGTACAAGCCAAACAATATACTGTAAGTCGATAGTTTTAATTACATTTTTTTTAAATTTTGTTATTCATTATAATAAACATATTGAAACTTATTATTTGAAATTAGCCCTGGTTTGAGTATACACTGAAATGAGAAGTTAATAAGAGATTAATTTTTATCCATATTGATAACGGTTCGTAACAATTCTTGGACTTTTTTTATTCCGTAAATTTAACTAAATCACATTTAAAAGATTATCAATCTATGATGAAAGTTTGGTAAAACAAAAAGTCCAAATTCAGTCAGTTTGCTTCAGGGGACAAAGTGCTTGTACTTTTACCGATATCAGGATAGGCACTACAAGCTAGATATTTTGGTCCTTATGTAGTTGAGTCCAAACTTTATGATTTAAATTACACTGTGTTAACACCAGTTCGTAAAAGAAAGAAACATTGTTGTCACATTAATATGTTAAAAGAATATGTAGAAAGAAAATGTAATAAAAATTGTCCATCCTCACAAACTAATGTTAACACAGTCTCAACTGTAACTTAAGTACTTTAAAAAAAAACTGTTACTGAAACCTGTGCTAGTGCCCCAGAACAAGTTTTTTATTAAAATTTAAAAATTCAGAAATACGGGGTAACTTAGATAAGAAACTAGGACATGTGTCATTGTCAGAGAAAGATGCTGTTAAGTCTGTTATTACAGATTTTGTTGCCATTTTTCCCTGACGTGCCTAATAAAATCAACATTGCTGAACATGATGTTTACATTGGTAATGCATTTCTGGTCAATCAATACCCTTATAGAGTCAATACGGAAAAACTTGAAATAATCCGGTCTGAAATAAATATACATGCTTGACAATGATATCATTGAACCGAGCTCTAGTAACTCGAGAGCTAAATAGTATTTTAGTCCTAAAGCCTGACAAAAGTTACAGGTTTTGCAATGACTTCGGTAAAGTTAATTCAGTTACACAGTCTGATTACTTTCCGATTCCAAGCAGAACCGATCTTATAGATCGATAGGCGATGCCAAATATGTGACCCAGGTAGACCAACTATCAGGTTATTTGCAGGTTCTTCCATCTGACAAAGCAAACGAAATATATGCTTTCTGTACCCCAGATGGTTTATACCAATATAAAGTAATGCCGTTCGGAACGAATCATGGCCCAGCTACATTCCAACATCTAGTTAATTACACTATTGCTGACCAGGAAAATTGGAGCGCCTATATTGAGAATGTAGTTATGTACAATCTAGATTTTCCAATTATGTAAACCAGTTAAGACCTCCACTTTAAAAACAAAATTTATTGAAGGCAAATATAAATGTAAATTTAAATAAGTGTTAATTAATTATTTTGTCATGCAACTGTGGAATATTTAGGTCACATTGTGGGTCAAGGTGATGTTAAACCTATTCAAGCTAATATAAATGATATTATGTCATTTTTACCGCACACTATAGAAAACAGATTAACTTAAACCAAGTTGCGTTCCGTGGGGTACATTCATTTCATTACGTGATGCAGTTTTACTGATGGAAATGTAAAAAATCCAATGAACTTTGAACAATGTTCATACTACCGGCAACATTTACAGGAAGTCCACGGCACATGGATGAATACTTCCAAGCCTTAATGGCATACGTTAGCCCATATGCCCACCCATACTATTTTTATTACCTTCAAATGCAATAATACGTTGGAAGAAATACAAGAAATTTAGTTAATTGGACAGTCATCATCGGATCGTTAGGATATTTCCGCGCGTGTTTAAACAGAAATTGAAACATTTAATAGATTTCATTTTTAAGCATCTTAATTCTGGAGAGACACGCCATTGGAACAAATAACAATGATGATTGCCACATGCAGGCGTTTTGATTTTTTTTTATCGCAAAGTCACATCAGATCAAATTGATCAAGTCATTTCAGCTGAAATAACAGTTGTCGTCATTGATCAATTCTTCTTTGATATCCAAAAACATGACACATGGAACATGTGGCTAACTTAACACCAATTCACCATCAGTGTCTGATGGGACATTCACGAAACGATTTTCAAGAGACTTACTAACAATGCGCAATGTCCATTCTGTCGTAGACGATAAGCTGAAGATAGGAATATCCATCACTTTTAAAAGAAAGAACAAAGATGTGAAGGTCGATAATCGTTGGGTTGTAACGTATTCACCGTTACTCTCAGAAAGGCTAAAACCATATATCAATGTCGAGTATTTATATTCTGTGAAATTGATCCGGGGCAATTATAAACATGTTAACAAAGGAATTGATATCGTAATTTTTGGAGTGGAAAAAGCAACTGGATCCATTGATCAAGTCTATCAAGTATCAACTTGGAAGCTACATTAATAGCAATACGCAGTATATCCAATCCATGAATGACACCAAACATTTGTTCATTTGGCAGTTTATATTGGAAATGGAAGAGCGTATACTTCAAAAATGTAAATGCACGTGTAAGAGCATTGTAACCTCTGCCAACAACGTTAACTGCATTATTCTCATTGTGCGGGAATGATATGTTTTCAAAGACGCTACTTTACTCTGAAGTGCCAACATATTACACATGGAATGCATCAGCGAACACATTTCAATGTCGCAAACAAAGTAAAGCTTTGAAAGAACATTCCAATTTAAATTTAACCGATGCAAAAGGCCGTCTGTACAATGTTCACAAAATCAATTTCGAATACTTTTCTTGCGATTACATTTAATCATTCTTCCAATAACTGAGAACAGTAAAGTTCATGTATGTGCCATTTATCCTTAAAGCTTGCCAAAAATAAAGTTCTTCTTGAAAACGATGCATAATAGGACACTCTCCTTTATCATGCATCGAATACTGCTCAATCATAGCAAAAATGCACATCATATCGACGACATGCTTTCCATCCGTTTGAAAAGATCTTTCGTAAAAATACAAAGGCTTCATGAATGTAGACATCCTACATCGTTTGCATGTAACGCTTCAACAAAATACGGACATTCACTTCCCATCAAAAGTGTATAATGAGCCGTTGGTTTCGATAGAGGACATGTGTTTTTGCAATTGCTAACAAATCGCTCGTACATTGAGAGATGACTGCTTCGAATCGATCTGCAAAAGACCTTTTCCATCATTATTAATCAACAATAAACACATTCTCCTGTCGACGAATTTGGTGTCTTCAAAATTCGAAATTGTGTCCATGACAACTTTATATTTTATTACATAATTGTGCGTGCATTTACGTGCCAAAGCGAATTAATTTTTTTTCGTAGATGCTCCCGGAGGCAAGGTAATTGTTTTTCTTATTGCACGTATTTAGGCTACCATGCAGTTACGAAAAGAATATTGCACAAGCAATCGCATCACTTGAAATTGCAGGAACTCTTTTACATGTGACCAAACAGCACATTCAGCACTGAAAAATTGCCAACAAGCAATAGCAACAAAAACTCTGAAATGGGTAATGTACTAAAATCATGTCTACTCATTACATATAATTAATGCACTATAGCGCAGAAAAAAACAAAAAACATTGGAAGAACTTCATCGTACATTAAAAGATTTAAGAGGAAATGAACAGCTCTTAGGATGCGCAATTATTTTATTGTCTGGTGATTTTATACAAAGTCTACCAGTTATACCACGTTCATCAGCTGCTTATGAATTAAATGCATGTCTGAAATCATCCGTTTTATAGCGACACGTACAGAAATTGACTTTGAAATCAAATATTAGTGTAAAACTACAACATGATGCATACGCTGGAAGATTCTCAAAGCAGTTGTTTAAGACTGGGCATGGAAAAATTGCAATCCATCAATCCACGCAATGTATCACATTGGCAACAAACTTCTGTAAAATCACTGCTACCAGAAACGAATTGATTCTCAAGGTTTTCCCAATTCTTGCAGATAACAGAAAAAACATCATCAGTGGCTCAATGAACGTGCTATATTAGCAGCCAAAAACAACGATGTCAATGCCATCAACTTAAGCATTCAAAGCTAAATACCATGTGAATCGACAAGGTATAAGTTCATCGATACTGTTATGAATCAAGACGAAGTTGTCAAATTTGCAAATGAATTCTTGAATTTACTTGATTTCCTATTGCCTATTATTCTTCTGCAAAAGATAAATCCACCAATACTTTGCAATTGTACAGTTCTTTAGTTGAAAAAGATGATGAACAATAATCATCGAAGCTACTATTTTAAATAGAAAATTAAATGGACAAGATTTACTGTTGCGACACATCCCAATGTTTCCCACCGATATGTCATTCCAATTCAAACTCTGCAGTTTCCGGTGCGACTTACATTTTTAATGACTAGCAAAAAAGCACAGGGACAATCGCTACAAGTGTGTGGAAACAAATTTGAGAAATCCATGCATAGCCCATGGACAGCCGTATGTGGCATACTCAAGAGTCGGAAAAACATATGATTAATTGGTGTATGCACTAGACAGATATTTTTAGATTGTTTATATTTTTTTCAAATCGTTTGGATAAAAGATAAGTAGAAATTAATTTTAAATACAATTGGATACCAATATTAATTGATAAATTGAGTGAGCGATTGATTTTTTAAATTTTATTTTTAAAGAGAAAATTAAAAGTATCCTGACATTTAGTGTCAAGTAAGACGATTGAAAAAGAAGAATTATGAACTGGTTTTTTTTTTTTTTCGATTTTTAAACTTGTGTGTACATATTTACATATTTTACCTTTATTTATTTGTATAAATATTTTTATTTTTTCAAAAATAATCATAGAAAATATGTATTTTTAGTAGCTGAGCATTATTTTACTAAAGGTGACATGCTGTCAATGATTTGTCATTTACCTTTTGCGTTTAATGATGCCATTAATATTAAGTTGTAGTTAAATATAGAAAATAACGAAACAAACTGCACTTTCGAGGTGCATTTGAAAGTAATCTAATTTAGCGCAGTTATTGGGAATTTTATATCCAATCAAAAGAGATAACATATTTTTAAAGATTTGTTTACGGCTTAAAATTTGATAGAGCGTATTGTCTTCGGCAACTACTCTGTATGACAAGTTTCATCTCAATAGATTGACAGGAAGTGGGTGGTTAGCCGGTCGAAAATTTTGCCAGCAAGCCACGATCAAAAAGCTACGTTAAATTAAAGGGGGGAAAACAGATTACCGAAACATGTTTCCATATATTAACAAAGAATGAAGAATCATTCCTTTGGCATACTTTAACAAACAGATACATATCATTGCTGGTGCATAGCTTAACAAACAATTAAATATCATAGCAAGTGATTATTTGAAAAAAAAAACAATTAAATATCATTGCTTTGTCAGACTTATAGATAACAGTTTTTGGTACGAACAGTCAATAACCAGTTCAATAGCTCGGTTGACTAAAGGTAATTCAATTATTTAAACCAACCGTTAATTCATGTCAAATATCTCTATATTAAAAATAAGCTCCAAAAATGTAACACTTTATTACTAACGCTCCATCCTTGCAATCCATACCATAACAAAGCAAACAATGTCATTTTCCATTCCATAATACGTAACACATTTTAAAGTATATAGCAACAGCTACACAAATACTCTCAGCGCCAAACACGAACATATAATTAACATTTTACTGTATCCTATACATTTCGGTGTGAAAAATTCAGGACACGTATTGCAGAAATCATGTGTAGTTATCTATTCTCACCTGTACGTAAAAACATCAAAACCTTCATCCCCCACTGGTGCGACAGAGAGAAAGAGACAGAGAGAGAGAGAGAGAGTAAGAAAGAGAGAGAGAGTAAGAAAGAGACAGAGAGAGAGAGAGAGTAAGAAAGAGACAGAGAGAGAGAGAGAGTAAGAAAGAGAGAGAGAGAGAGAGTAAGAAAGAGAGAGAGAGAGAGAGTAAGAAAGAGACAGAGAGAGAGAGAGAGTAAGAAAGAGAGAGAGATAGAGAAAAGTGAGAGAAAGATATATAGAGAGGAAAGTGAGAGAGAGACAAATAAGGCAGGTAAAGGAAAATAGAAAGAGAGTGACAAAGATACGGTAGGAGAAAGTTTTAGTTTTAAGTATATTTTTGTTCCAAATTTTAAAAAAAAAATTAAATAAAATTGTTATATAAAATTGGTTTTATTAATAAGCTTCTAAAAAGTGTGTGTAATATTTACAAAATTCATAGAATCTGGCAACTGATCAACCAGAGATGAGACACAGTACAATCGCTGACCACAATGACTTGACGTGCTTGCTATGGTTTTCACCGGCAGTGTTCATATTTGGACAAGATACTGTCATTGGAAATATAACATGTAACTTTT
This sequence comes from Omphiscola glabra, assembly GCA_964017045.1. Taxonomy (NCBI): domain Eukaryota; kingdom Metazoa; phylum Mollusca; class Gastropoda; family Lymnaeidae; genus Omphiscola; species Omphiscola glabra. Next base: position 21,455,491 of record OZ024806.1, read on the forward strand.
GTGCGTCGAAAAAACGTTTTATGGGCTATGGTAAGTTTTTGCCTTTATCATTTTTTATATTTATTTTTTGGTGAGTAAAATTTTAAGTTTAAAAATGTAAATAGTCATCCAATATATCAATATAATTATATATCCATACATTCATCTACCTACCAAATCTACTTACCAACCAGTTTAACCAACTAACTTACCAGCCTGCCAACTCTTTCCTACCTATACAACTATCTGCATACATACACATCCTACCACCACCCATCCACCCACACACCTACATACAAATCAAATTATATACCCATTTATACCTCAAAACAATCCATCCATTTACTCATCCACCTATTCATTCAATCAAACACAAATCCATCCATACCCAAACTTCAAAGGTTCGAACCATCAACCCGTCCACACATACATCTGACCAACAATCCATTAACCCACACATCCATCCAAACAACCATCCATCCATCCATACTTCCATCTATACACATGCCATCCATCCATCGACATATACTCCAATCCATATATCCTGGTTCCAACAAATATTTTTGAAGAAATTATGACGTTTTTTCGAACTGAAGTTTGTTTGAAATTTAATTTAGGACTACAAAATGCATATTTATTAAAATGTGTGCATATTTCACGTTTCTAATTTTTCATTAGAAACAAGCTTTTGTCCCCAAAACTTCAGTCTTAATAGACTTTTTCCCCCCAAAATTTCTGTCCTAACAAACTTCTTTCCCAACAAACTTATGTCCCAACAAACTTCTTTCCCAGCAAACGTATGTCCTAACGAACTTATTTCCCAACAAACGTATGTCCCAACAAACTTCTTTCCCAACAAACGTATGTCCAAACAAACTTCTTTCCCAATAAACGTATGTCACAACAAACTTCTTTCACAGCAAACGTATGTCCCAAAAAAATTCGTTCCCAATAAACGTATGTCCCAACAAACTTCTTTCTCAGCAAACGTATGTCCCAACAAACTTCTTTCTCAGCAAACGTATGTCCCAACAAACTTCTTTCACAGCAAACGTATGTCCCAACAAAATTCTTTCTCAGCAAACGTATGTCCCAACAAACTTATTTCAAAGCAAACGTATGTCCCAACAAATTTCTTTCCCAACAAACGTATGTCCCAACAAACTACTTTCACAGCAAACGTATGTCCCAACAAATTTCTTTCACAGCAAACGTATGTCCCAACAAATTTCTGTCACAACAAATGTATGCCCCAAAAAATTTCTGTCCCTAAAAATGTATGTTCCATCAACCTTCTGTCAAACAATTTTACAGTGAAAAAAACTATTTTAGTACAAAATTCCGTATAGATCGATTTATTTCGTCCACAGGTCAATGAATTATTTGTTCATTCTGGTATTTTTAAAAAAAAAAATTTTAGGAGTTCCTAGAAACGGTAGGTTGCAGATTTCCACCAACGGCACAGTCTTTATGAGATTAAATGAAAATGACCACGAAACATTTTTGTATGAAGAGGACATTATTATAAAGAAAGGGACACATATTCATATGGTGTTGACATTTTTCCAGTATCTCGAATACGGTGAGTTACTTCAATTTATAACTATTAAAATGTTTCCCCCCTCCCTTCGCATTACTAAAAGAACTTTGTTCAATGCAAATTTTGGCTATGATTGGTTTCCCCAAAGATATCAAAGCGGTAATATCATAAACCTAATTAAATTGTGATGTTTTTAGTTTAAATATTTTTTGATGTTAATCACCTGTCAATGTCTCTCTTTGATCTCTCTCGCTCTCTCCATTGTTCTCTCTCTTTCTCATTCTATTTATATCTCTTACTCCATCTCTTTCTCTCTCTTTCTCTTTCGCTGTCTTTCTATCCCTCTTTCTCTCTCTATTTTTCTCTTTCTCGTATCTGAATGTGAGTTAACATTTTTGTCAAGGGTCATTAAAATGTTTACACAGCTAGCCGATATACGAACAAAAGAAAAGTGCGTGTAGCAAAATTATTCTGTATAATACTTGCAAGCCAGAAAGAAAGCTCTGGGAAAAGACGATAAACTAATTTTAGTATTCCAAGCTATTTATGGGTGAGTAGCGTGCAAAATAGAAAGACAGCCTATATATTTAATTACTAAAACAAATATCAAAGAAGGCGACGTTAGCAAAAACATATATCAGACCTAGTGCGCACATATTTGAATCTCACAAACTAAGCAGCAAAAAATGTTGGTTAGATTTGTAAAACTGACATTTTGCTTTCAAGATAACATCGTTTGGTTTGTAATAGCAGCATCTTATCAGGAATATTGTTTTCAAATGTTCATCAGTCAATCTCGTTTGAAATGTTAACTTCACATATTTCATTTTTGAAAATGTTCGCTCACAAACTTAAGTTTTTCCATACACATATGCATTACCAGCGGCACATTTCTTCAGTTTCGGAAACTGAACATCAGGTAAGAAGCGTTAAAATTCAACAAGTTTTCCTTTTCTGAGCTTCTCTTTAACAAGTCATTAGCTTGCAAGTCAATGAGCTACAACTGTAGTGACACATCATCAAGGTTACAATCAAACGGATTCTATAACAGAATAATGCCCCTCCCAGTTCAGTCAAGACCTGAAAATCTCTCCTAGAATGTTTTTTTGAGTCACCGATAATAGTTTCTGAAAATTGAGGTTGATATCCTCCTTGAATTTAGCGTAAAACTCTTGGAAAAGTGAAAATGAGAAAAAGTTTTCACCTTCCAGTTGTGCTTCAAACAATGAGAGCTTTCGTAGAAATCCTTTGGCGTTTCGGTAGAGATAAAATATGAGATTATCCTTTCCTTGAACTTTGAAGTTCAGTTCATTTACGTGAGATGTGATGTCGAAAAAAAATGACAATTTTTACAGCTAGGTAGGATGGGAAAGCTGTGGATCAGTTCAATGTTTTTTCTTCGTTTTTACAAACTAAACACTAATTTATCGCTACTGAGCCAACTCGTTGCTTTGTGATGAGGCAAGTCACAGAATTCAGGATCAATTGTTACATTTAATATATTTGTAATTTTTAATGATAATACTTAAACTTTTGCTAAAATAAAAGCGGAAATATAATAATTTTTTGCGCATGTAAATTTATTCGATGTCCGTAAATAATAGAAAATAACTACGATTGTTTTTAAGAGTAATAACGTATAAAAATATTTGTGTTTCTTGGGCGCCATGTCAGCATAGCTCATTTTTATATATGTAAACATAAAGTTATTGATCTTATTCAGTGTTATAAAGTGACTTTCAAACGTTTAGATACAGTGGTTAGTGGTGATCCTTATGATTAACTCTCGTACTCACAGATGTTTTTACACACCTTCTCTCCATCTAACATGCCCACACATATCCTTTATCTGAAAGTAGGAACCGTAGTTATGCTCCTCCGCAATTTTATGCCATCAAAAGATCTTTGCAATGTAACAAGACTCATCGTTACCCGAATTCACACAAAAATAATTGAGTTCAAAATGATCGTTATCCAAATTTCTGAAACTTTCTTCGACACAAATCTCCCTTTCAAATTTAAATGCTCACAATTTCTACTCAGACTGTCCTATTTATGACTATCAACAAGTCCCTAGGACAAACGTTGGAAAAGATTTGCGTTCATCTAAAACAACCAGTCTACAGCCATAGTCAGTTGTACCTGACTTTTTCTAGAATTATATATTTCGACTCATTTTCTGTCGTCTCCAGCAAAAAACACCTATTCACAACTGCGCCTCTCATGAAGTATTTCTTTCTTCTTGACTCATGAATTCTATTCGCCCCGTCTTCCGTTTCTATTCTTAAACCGTCGTTTGCTACGGCGGGCATCAACTAGTTAAAAATAAACCCTTTAAAATTCTTCAATCAGAAATAGTATTTCTTGGAAGAGATGTAGCTCTCTAAAATTAAAAGTTGACATTTCTAACAGTGTAAAGAAATAGCCTTGAACAAATTAAAACATCAAGAAAAGATTGTATGCAGCAAACAAATTTACTGATTTTTGTAGGGAAAAAAACGAAACATCGTTCCAAAATGTAAAGCCAATAACAGAAGTGAAACATTTGTCGTTTGGACGGCAAGGACACATTTAAAATTGAACCTTTTTTTGGCATAATTAACGCCATGGTCACTAATTTCAACAAAAGAATGCAAGTCTATTCGGATGATTGATTAACGTTTTCATTTGTGGAATTTTATTCAGAGGATGGGTCGTTCCAGACGAATGGAAACAATGCAGGTTCTATTTAAAGCATTTACATTAACTTCGCTCGTATCGTGTGTTTCTTTCGGAACGGGTTTTTGTGGCAAAATCTTCGGACGGCTAATCTACCAACTTCCCTTCAACTTATCGAGCTGAAAATTGGCATATTGTCTAGTTGTTGACGATAACGCATCCTTTAATATGTTCAATACTTCCCCCCACCCCGAAAATAAAAACCGCGTCCTTTAAAAATCTGTTTTTTTTTCCTTGTTTTTTAAGGGGAAGATGAAAGAAATATGATGCATCTAATTTCAGGAAATAAAATTACCTATAACTGCGCTACATCAGATTTGAAAATTGTTACAAGTGCTTTAGCTGCGTAATATTTTATTATTTTATTCTGAAATAATTTGAGAAATAAATCTGCGGTGTAAAAGCGGATGGGAATTAGAATATTAATTTAAAATAATAAAATAGTATAAATTTCATTTAAAGGATTTATACAGAAAAATTTATTTTTATTTTTTGTTTAACTTATAACAACTTCCATTGACTGAAAATAATTAAGTAGTTACCCTTCAAAAAATACACACAAAATATACCGCTATTACCTTCAAGGTGAATTTCAAAATGTTTGTAGTGCACTGTCGGCAGGTGTCCATTCAGTGCCTGTCAGTACAACGTGGGAAATAGATAAAACACTGATAAGTAAGGATTGGAGAGTTAAACTCTATGTAACATAGAGCAAGCGTTCTTGACAAGTCTTGACTTTTAAAGACATTGATTCCTTCTCTACTTGCACCTCCAACTTACAACTGTCTTTTCACTTTCCTGTTCTTACTGTATTCCTTTCGTTAAAATATATAATAATTTGTAATTTTTTTTTTTACTGTGTTTCTACATTATTTTGTTTGTTTTGTTTGCGCCAGGCCTCCGAAAAGTTAATATATCTCTGATATAACCCATTTACTGGATATACTTTAAGTAACGTTTTTTTAATGAGAAATGATTAATTTCCTAATTCATCATATAATGTGTACGGCTATATGATGCGTTGTGTGGTATTTTATCACTGTTGGTCAAAAAGGAAAACTATTCAATTTAAAAGAGAAAAAAGTCATATCTTTAGTTATAATGTAAAAGATAATCCGTGACATGTGGTTAGTGATTTGTTACAAAATCCAAATAAGTTCTTGGATATTTGAAATTTCGTTCAATGAAATTGTAGACATTTTTTTTTAAAAAGAGAATTTTTTTCTCAATCAAATAATTTTTTGTATGTGTTTCCAATATTTTATTAAGTCATTAAATTAATGAAAATGTGCATTTCCCTTAATACAACTCTCTCCTACTAAAGGAAAAGCCTGCAGTAAAAATGACCTGCTTGAATGCACTGCCTCAAGGGAACAGTGCAAGTGCAGTGTTAGTATCCACAGAGTAACGTGTTATCGAAACAATGCACCATGTGTCGGGCTCCCTGTTTATTTAGAGACGGAGGACTGGTATGACTGGAACATGGACAATGGACGGTTTTGCGAAGATCAGACATGTGGTCTGGCCTTTCACGACGAGGGCTGCTCTACTTCTTTAACAATGAATAACACATCTGTGACTGCATCAACATCCCTTGTCGACACAAGCTTCTCGCCAATGTTATCGAACGTCTTAGTCTCACCAAGTCAGGTAAATTTACATGTGACATTTCTATTCTATACTATGACAAATGAAAATTCCTTTAAAGAAGTAGATCATAATGAAAATATTCATGATTTGATTGATGGTGACACCACAGTAGAAGATCAAGTATCTGACATGTGATGCACCATAATCTGAGTTTAATAAGAGGTTTGCGAAAGACATGTCGAAATGTAGGTAGTCCTTGTAATCACTTATATTTAAATGATTATCGCATTCATCAATCAGGTCACTGTTGACCATACGACCTGTTGGGAGAACTCGTATCCAGACATTAATGGCCATAAAGATGGCGACCAGCTAAAAAGTGGTGAGATACTATGCCGCTGGTGTCAAAAATTATTTACCATGTCCCATTTGTTTTTAAAATGTCTCTGTTTTACTTCATAAAATAAAATACGCCCTTGGTTACAAATATTAAACGCATTACTCAAATTGCTGGTGAGCTCCCATTCACCTTTTGTAAAAAACAGATGCACTGGCCACTCCTAAATTGCAAGTTACTGTTTCGTTTTTTAATATGTTACCTTTATTGATCTAGCGACATCAATGTACTGGTGGTACCGGTGCATGGCGTTAGTCATTAGTGGTAAGGGTACATGCCTCGTGATACAGTTAATGGTCCTTTTGAATACTGATAGCGCCACATGACTAGTTTTACCGGCATATTATTAGTGGTACATAGCGCTAGTGACTACTGGTACCAGTACATGATTAATGATACTGGTACATGGCTCTAATGACTAGTGGGAACATTTACATGGCTAGTGGTGCCGGTACATGGCCAGTGGTGCCGGTACATGGCCAGTGGTGCCGGTACATGGCCAGTGGTGCCGGTACATGGCCATTGGTGCAGGTACATGGGCAGTGGTGCCGGTACATGGCCAGTGGTGCCGTACATAACCAGTGGTGCCGGTACATGGCCAGTGGTGCCGGTACATGGCCAGTGGTGCCGGTACATGGCTAGTGGTGCCGGGTGGTGCCGGTACATGGCTAGTGGTGCCAGTACATGGCTAGTGGTGCCGGTACATGGCCTTTGGTGCCGGTACATGGCTAGTGGTGCCGGTACATGGCTAGTGGTGCCAGGTGGTGCCGGTACATGGCTAGTGGTGCCGGTACATAACATTTGATCATTTTTTTGGCACTCCAAGCCCGTCAACCTCCAGAAAGACACTCCAAGCCCGTCAACCTCCAGAAAGATACTAAAACCACAAGACACGTCAAAAAAGACACTACAACCCCGTCAACCTCCAGAAAGACACTCCAAGCCCGTCAGCCTCCAGATAGACACTAAAACCCCCAGGAACCGTCCAAAAAGACACTCCAAACCCGTCAACCTCCAGAAAGACACTCCAAGCCCGTCAACCTTCAGAAAGACACTAAAACCCCAGGACACGTCCAAAAAGACACTACAACCCCGTCAACCTCCAGAAAGACACTCCAAGCCCGTCAGCCTCCAGATAGACATTAAAACCCCAGGACACGTCCAAAAAGACACTCCAAACCCGTCAACCTCCAGAAAGACACTCCAAGCCCGTCAACCTCCAGAAAGACACCCCAACCCCGTCAACCTCCAGAAAGACACTCCAAACCGTCAGCCTCCAGATAGACACTAAAACCCCAGGACACGTCCAAAAAGACACTCCAAACACGTCAACCTCCAGAAAGATACTAAAACCACAAGACACGTCCAAAAAGACACTCCAACCCCGTCAACCTCCAGAAAGACACTCCAAGCCCGTCAACCTCCAGAAAGATACTAAAACCACAAGACACGTCCAAAAAGACACTACAACCCCGTCAACCTCCAGAAAGACACTCCAAGCCAGTCAGCCTCCAGATAGACACTAAAACCCCAGGACACGTCCTAAAAGACACTCCAAACCCGTAAACCTCCAGAAAGACACTCCAAGCCCGTCAACCTCCAGAAAGACAATAAAACCCCAGGACACGTCCAAAAAGACACTACAACCCCGTCAACCTCCAGAAAGACACTCCAAGCCCGTCAGCCTCCAGATAGACATTAAAACCCCAGGACACGTCCAAAAAGACACTCCAAACCCGTCAACCTCCAGAAAGACACTCCAAGCCCGTCAACCTTCAGAAAGACACTAAAACCCCAGGACACGTCCAAAAAGACACTACAACCCCGTCAACCTCCAGAAAGACACTCCAAGCCCGTCAGCCTCCAGATAGACATTAAAACCCCAGGACACGTCCAAAAAGACACTCCAAACCCGTCAACCTCCAGAAAGACACTCCAAGCCCGTCAACCTCCAGAAAGACACCCCAACCCCGTCAACCTCCAGAAAGACACTCCAAACCCGTCAGCCTCCAGATAGACACTAAAACCCCAGGACACGTCCAAAAAGACACTCCAAACACGTCAACCTCCAGAAAGATACTAAAACCACAAGACACGTCCAAAAAGACACTCCAACCCCGTCAACCTCCAGAAAGACACTCCAAGCCCGTCAACCTCCAGAAAGATACTAAAACCACAAGACACGTCCAAAAAGACACTACAACCCCGTCAACCTCCAGAAAGACACTCCAAGCCAGTCAGCCTCCAGATAGACACTAAAACCCCAGGACACGTCCTAAAAGACACTCCAAACCCGTCAACCTCCAGAAAGACACTCCAAGCCCGTCAACCTCCAGAAAGACAATAAAACCCCAGGACACGTCCAAAAAGACACTACAACCCCGTCAACCTCCAGAAAGACACTCCAAGCCCGTCAGCCTCCAGATAGACATTAAAACCCCAGGACACGTCCAAAAAGACACTCCAAACCCGTCAACCTCCAAAAAGACACTCCAAGCCCGTCAACCTCCAGAAAGACACTCCAAGCCCGTCAACCTCCAGAAAGACACTAAAACCCCAAGACACGTCCAAAAAGACACTCCAACCCCGTCAACCTCCAGAAAGACACTAAAATCCCGGGACACGTCCAAAAAAGACACCCCAAGCCCGTCAAGACATAGCCCTTGTATCACATGACAAAACAAAGAAGATTTTGCTTTTAAGTGGGAGAAGTAACTTGATCAAACAGCATCCATCTATTTAAACAAAAATGCGCCCGTTGTTAGACCACTTTGCTATAAAAAAAATCAAAGACCTATTTGACAATGATACAAAGTGTTGAAGCTTTTTGTTTTTAGAATCAAATTAATTACAATACATGCATTTATTTAATTGACGCATTTAGTAAATATAAGTGCAACAAAAAAAAGGTAATGATAATTAAAAAAGAAAGAATAATTCTTAAATTTATGCCCTGAACAGAAACAGTTTGATCGACCTCACGATGATTATAAGTCAAAGAGAGAAACTGAACATATGACTTGACTTACCTGACTGAGTGATTGTGAGTGTTAAAAGGAAACCGGTGTTGTCCACTTTTGTAGTTCTGACGGAATTTATAGGAGTCGGGTGCTTTGAGCACTCATTGACATTGTGTTTTTCAACGACTCATATTTACCTTTGGGGGTCGGGGGTCGGGGGTTGGGGGGGGGTCGGATTCGTGTCACTTGAGATCTACAATTTTAGATGAATACAATTATCAAGGAAGGTCAAATGTCATGTGCGCATGTGTCGCACACGTGAAAATCAATCAATCTCACTTCGGCTCTTCACCTTTCATGGATGGACGCAGCATGTTTTAAAACTTAGTTACCAGCTACAATGGCGGCGTGGTAAAAGTTCAAAGTTATCATTCCATCAGGTTTGTTACCATGTTAAGCACGTCGATGATAGGAGCCAGAGTGATCAATTCATTGATCGTGGGCCCTGGAAACATAGAAGAAGACAACTGTCATCATTAAAAAAAAGCCTTTTAAATAAAAAAAATTCCGATAAATTTGTTTCATAATGTTCCTCTTATGATAAGCTCTAAATACTCACTTTAGTCCGCCAGTAACAGAGTTCGAATGTCTCCCGATTCGAAAGGATCAGTGAATTTATTACTCGAAAGAGACGGTTTACAGCAATCTCAGAGAGACACAATTCGGTTGCGTAGATAGGGGACGATCGACCCCGTGCAGCCCCCACTTCATTTTGTATATTTTGATGGGTGGTTTATTCTGACAACTTTAGAGTTTGTTTTATTGTGGTTGTGTGGTGGTGGTAAAGGAGGCAAACATCTTGTCATGTCCCGGGCGGCACTTACCATACCGACGCCACTGATTCAAAATCCCTAAGCTTCTAAACCAGGTCTGCAAAACTCAAAATGTAAAGCGGGCCGAAATACTTTATGAAAAACTTGTGCAGGCCGAAAGAAAATATGAATGACTTGTGCGGGTAAAAAGAAAATAGGACAAGGGGGAAAGCTTATAAGAAAATGATAAGAATAAAGAATATTTAGTTACTCCGCAGGTCGCAAAGCGGGAGCTGGCGGGCCGCATGCAGTCCGCGCATCGTATGTTGTGCAGGCATGTCCTAAACTGTACTCTGAATAGCTATAGAATTCGTCGGAAAGTTTTCATGATCTAGATCCAATGTCACAATTTCAAAAAAAAAGAACAACTTAGACTTGTCAACGTGAAAGAAACAAAAAAGTTTAACAAAAGTTTTTAATAAGCAAAATATTATTTTTCTTTGAACATCAACTCCAAAAGGAATCTCTTATACATATTTCTCTTCTGGTACGACTCGTGGATTGACGATTCCTGATGAATTTCTCTATAGGTTTGGCCGCTATTGTCCGCTATTATCGCAACAATGTGGCATAGTATCTGCCATTGCAATAGCCATCAAACCGGTTGTGAAATTAAGGGATTTATAGTGCTTGACAAAACGAAGAACATCACAAAAATCGCAAACATCATAAACATCACAAATACCACCCACATCAAAAGCATCACAAATACCACGAACATCACAAACATCACAAAAATCACAGCTTCACAAGAATCACAAACACCACAAACATCACAAACATCACAAGCACCACAAGCATCACAAACACCACAAACATCAAAAACATCACAAGCATCACAAACACCACAAACATCACAAACATCAAAGCTTTACAAGAATCATAAACACCACAAACACCACAAACATCACAAACATCAAAACACCACAAACACCACAAACATCAAAACACCACAAACATCACAAATATCACAAGCATCACAAACACCACAAACATCACACATTTCATCAATACTGGATTTAACATTAGGGAAGTAAGAAATTAAATTCGTGTTAAAATATTGCACAACACTTTTTTATATATTATATTTTTTTATGGCGCCTTTACGCCAATGTTTACCAGAAACAGTGTCGGCTTTCTTCAGTATAAAGTAGCTGTGTTACACGTACGTATCCCATCACATATAGATTTCATTTCTGATTGCATTCAGCCACGCGTTGAAGACTGGATTATATTTCCGGTCGGGACACTCTTTAAAAAAAAATAATATTTACCTTTGTCTTTTATACAAGTTTTATTTAGTTAGTTTTTTGCTCTTTAGAAGATATTGCAACTCACATACGTCACATTTTCAAACTAATCCCTTGACAAATAAATAAAATCATAGAGACCTCGTAAATAAACGACTATACTTTATCACCATCATTTTGAAAGAATAAATATTTAGTTTTTTTTTAATTTCACATCTCAGGGACGTAGAAAGGGTGCAGAGGGGGCGTTCAGCCGCGGGCGGCACTTTTTTCTTTATATGGAGGTGCGTCCTTTTTTTTTTTTTGGCCAACTGCACAGTTTTTCGGGGAAGGAGGTGGGGAATTTATCTTGGCCCGCCCGGGTGGCACTAACTCGAGCCACGCACGCCACTTGGGTAACGCTTAAGTCACAAGAATTTTTACGCATGTACCCATGTAATGAAATAGGAAAATTGTTCACCTAACAAGTTTGTACTCATGTTTCCCAATCATTGGAGTTTGGTGGACCATTGGACAAGTTTCAAAATCGCAACAGGGACCGAAGCCAGGTTAATTTATAATATTTTCTAATTTATCTGACATCTGACAATAAATATTTATGTTGATCGGACCGGCAACATAAGGCTCATGGCCCGGCAACATAAGTCTCATTAGTCGGCAACATAAGGCTCGCGGGCCTGCGCGCGGACCACCATTTCGGGAAGGCCGATGTATACTACCGTGATGTCCGGGGATGGCATGTTCCAGCTTGAATCGAGCACGTCAGGATTAATGACGCCCACGTTGGTGACATCATGCCACCAATCAGTCAACCATAACATCAAGTGTGAGATCATGCAGGTGGAGCGAACGTAAAAGTAGTCATATTACATAGGTGGTTCTAGGAAATTTTGGGGGTGGGGGTGTTCATCCAAATATTTTTTTTTTTTTTTAATAAACATTGCATTCAGGACGAAACCATATTTTGGAGGCCTTAAATGTTCTTGTTATTCATTGTGCCTATATTGATACATGTTTTTATGTTGGTTTTCGTATTTGCTTTGATTTGAAATTGTCACAAATATAATTTGGGAAAGGAAAAAAAAAGTGGGGGGTACATTTCAAGCTTTATAAACTAAGGTGGAATAAATAATAACTAGCTATAGCCCCCAAACATTGGCGACAGCAATGCGTGAACTTCCCATCTACTAAAGTTACTTGACAAATATGAACTCAAGTCACGTACATATAAGAATCCCAATTTTTGCTACACCCTTCGCACCATGATATGTCTTTGCACACTTTTATTTCACGCCAATGAACTATATTAAATATTCTGTTCCAACCACTTTTAAAACGAATATTTTTTACACCATACTTAAATTGAGACGATTTCATTTTCCGAAAAGAAAATATTTCACGCCAAACGCAGTTGCGTTATGTATTTTAAAAAAATCATTTAGCCTAATTATTGGGACAGTCAGCATTGGTGGCAGAACGATCACCAATCTACGTTTTGCGGATGACATAGACGGACTGGCGGGAAGCGAGGAAGAGCTAGCCAACCTAGTAAAGAGTCTCGACAAGACTTCATCGTCCTTAGACATGCAAATCAGGGCAGAAAAGACAAAAATGATGACGAAAAGCACTAATGGCATCACCACTGAAATTAAGGTCGGGGAGGAAAGATTAGAGACAGTTGGCAGCTTCAAATACCTCGGAGCAATAGTATCGGAACAAGGCTCCAGGCCCGAATTAATGGTCAGGATTGCGCAGACCACGACAGCACTAAAGAGGCTCAAGAAAATATGGAACGACAAAAATATAGCCCCCAGCACCAAAATCAGGCTGATGCGCTCATTAATCCTCTCCATTTTCTTATATGCCTGTGAGTCCTGGACATTAACAGCAGAACTTGAAAGGAAAATAAAGACGATGGAGATGAGATGTTACAGAGGCATTCTTGGCATCTGGTATAGAGACCACAACACCAATGAGCATATAAAAGAAAGGATACGTCAGGCAATTGGGCAATACGATGACCTTCTGACGTCTGTTAAAAAGCGCAAACTTGAGTGGTATGGCCACGTAACCAGAAAACAAGGGCTCGCCAAAGAGATCTTGCAGGGCACTACTAGAGGAGAGAGAAGAGGAAGACAAAGAAAAAGATGGGAAGATAATATCAAAGAATGGACTGGATTACAACTAGGCGATGCTATGCGTAGGGCAGAAGACCGAGAGGAATGGAGAAGAATAGTGTACATGTCATCTGTGGCGCCCCAACGGTCGAAGGACTACGGGACCTGATGATGATTGGGAATTAAATTTTGCGCGCTATTTAACTTATTATTGAGCCGGAAATGGAAGCAGTAAATTAGGAAGCCATCCACGAGTCGTACAAGAAGAGAATATGTATAAGAGATTCCTTTTGGAGTTAATGTTCAAAGAAAAATAATATTTTGCTTATTAAAAACTTTTTTGTTTCTTTCATGTTGACAAGTCCACGTTGTTCTTTTTTTTTTTTTTTTTTGAAATTGTGACATTGCGTCTAGATCATGAAAACTTTCCGACGAATTCTATAGCTATTCAGAGTACAGTTTAGGACATGCCTGCACAACATACGATGCGCGGAATGCATGCGGCCCGCCAGCTCCCGCTTTGCGACCCGCGGAGTAACTAAATATTCTTTATTCTTATCATTTTCTTATAAGCTTTCCCCCTTGTCCTATTTTCTTTTTACCCGCACAAGTCATTCCTATTTTCTTTCGGCCTGCACAAGTTTTTCATAAAGTATTTCGGCCCGCTTTACATTTTGAGTTTTGCAGACCTGGTTTAGAAGCTTAGGGATTTTGAATCAGTGGCGTCGGTACCACCACCCCCAACCACAATAAAACAAACACTAAAGTTGTCAGAATATGCCACCCCTCAAAATATACAAAATAAAGTGGGGGCTGCACGGGTTGATCGTCCCCTATCTACGCAACCGAATTGTGTCTCTCTGAGATTGCTGTAAACCGTCTTTTTCGAGTAATAAATTCACTGATCCTTTCGAATCGGGAGACATTCGAACTCTGTTACTGGCGGACTAAAGTGAGTATTTAGAGCTTATCATAAGAGGAACATTATGAAACAAATTTATCGGAAAAATATTTATTTAAAGGCTTTTTTTTAATGATGACAGTTGTCTTCTTCTATGTTTCCAGGGCCCACGATCAATGAATTGATCACTCTGGCTCCTATCATCGACGTGGTTAACATGGTAACAAACCTGATGGAATGATAACTTTGAACTTTTACCACGCCGGCATTGTAGCTGGTAACTAAGTTTTAAAACGTGCTGCGTCCATCCATGAAAGGTGAAGAGCCGAAGTGAGATTGATTGATTTTCACGTGTGCGACACATGCGCAAATGACATTTGACCTTCCTTGATAATTGTATTCATCTAAAATTGTAGATCTCAAGTGACACGAATCCGGCCCCCCCCCCACCCCCGACCCCCAAAGGTAAATAACAGTCGTTGAAAAACACAATGTCAATGATTGCTCAAAGCACCCGACTCCTATAAATTCCGTCAGGACTACAAAAGTGGACAACACCGGTTTCCTTTTAACACTCACAATCACTCAGTCAGGTAAGTCAAGTCATATGTTCTGAGTTTCTCTCTTTGACTTATAATCATCGTGAGGTCGATCAAACTGTTTCTGTTCAGGGCATACATTTAAGAATTATTATTTCTTTTTTAAATATCATTACCCTTTTTTTTTTGTTGCACTTATATTGACTAAATGCGTCAATTAAATAAATGCATGTATTGTAATTAATTTGATTCTAAAAGCATAAAGCTTCAACACTTTGTATCATTGTCAAATAGGTCTTTGATTTTTTTTTATAGCAAAGTGGTCTAACAACGGGCGCATTTTTGTTTAAATAGATGGATGCTGTTTGATCAAGTTACTTCTCCCACTTAAAAGCAAAATCTTCTTTGTTTTGTCATGTGATACAGGGGCTATGTCTTGACGGGCTTGGGGTGTCTTTTTTGGACGTGTCCCGGGGTTTTAGTGTCTTTCTGGAGGTTGACGAGGTTGGAGTGTCTTTTTGGACGTGTCCTGGGGTTTTAGTGTCTTTCTAGTGGTTGACGGGGTTGGAGTGTCTTTTTGGACGTGTCCTGGGGTTTTAGTGTCTTTCGGAGGTTGATGGGGTTGGAGTGTCTTTTTGGACGCGTCCTGGGGTTTTAGTGTCTTTCTGGAGGTTGACGGGCTTGGAGTGTCTTTCTGGAGGTTGACTGGTTTGGAGTGTCTTTTTGGACGTGTCCTGGGGTTTAAGTGTCTATCTGGAGGCTGACGGGCTTGGAGTGTCTTCTGGAGGTTGACGGGGTTGTAGTGTCTTTTTGGACGTGTCCAGGGGTTTTAGTGTCTTTCGGAGGTTGATGGGGTTGGAGTGTCTTTTTGGACGCGTCCTGGGGTTTTAGTGTCTTTCTGGAGGTTGACGGGCTTGGAGTGTCTTTCTGGAGGTTGACTGGTTTGGAGTGTCTTTTTGGACGTGTCCTGGGGTTTAAGTTCTATCTGGAGGCTGACGGGCTTGGAGTGTCTTCTGGAGGTTGACGGGGTTGTAGTGTCTTTTTGGACGTGTCCAGGGGTTTTAGTGTCTTTCTGGAGGTTGACGGGCTTGGAGTGTCTTTCTGGAGGTTGACGGGGTTGTAGTGTCTTTTTGGACGTGTCCTGGGGTTTTAGTATCTTTCTGGAGGTTGACGGGTTTGGAGTGTCTTTCTGGAGGTTGACGGGGTTGGAGTGTCTTTCTGGAGGTTGACGGGGTTGGGGTGTCTTTCGGGAGGTTGACGGGGTTGGGGTGTCTTTCGGGAGGTTGACGTGGTTGTAGTGTCTTTCTGGAGGTTGACGGGGTTGGAGTGTCTTTCTGGAGGTTGACGGGCTTGGAGTGACTTTCAGGAGGATAGATCTTGATTGTGAATCTTTTTAACTATTCAAATATACTCACATTATTATTTGCAGACAAATTAAAAGAAATTTAAAAGATATCTTTTTATTAGTAAATTATCATTGGCGCGATGTTTCCCCAGATGGAAGTCTCATTACCGGAAAAAAAAATTTAACTTAAAAAGTGGCAAGGTGAGAATATCAGTTCTTAACAGCAGTCCCAAAACCCCTCTTTCTTTTCACCGTACAATTTTAAACTACAATTGTTACAAAAGAATGAATAGTGTTCCACTGACATGTACAGGAAAACTTGACCGTAATGATGAAGCTGTCAAGTTGTCTAAGAAATCTGGGGTTGTCATTTCTCCTGCTCATCGTCCTGGTTCAATGCGAGGCAAGGGATTTGGAGGACAGGGACGTGAACCTCGACGACGACACCCAACTTTCTGAGAGATTCTCTGAAGAGGTTTGTGCTTTTAAAAAAATCCGTTCTAAAAATAAAAATAATAAAAAGAAATGGTTTAAAAATCTGATTAAAGATTCCATTTATCCTATGTCACACATAACATCAGTGTACACATTTATCCTATGTAAACTGTTTTGAGTCTTGCAACATGTCTTTCAACACAAAGTTTGGCACATCTTAAACTTACCATTACCAAAATGACGTATCCAGAGGTCTGAAATCAAATATAAGGCCTTCTTTATGTTTTTGGGCCGTAAATGCTATTAGAAGCATTTTTGGTTTGTTTTATAAAAACATCTCATTTCATTTAAAGGTAAAATATTTAATTTGGGAAAAGGAAATAGTTAAATTTCATATCTGTTGTTTGCCACAAACATATTCACCACCAATTAAATACCGTGTTGCCTGTATTTAATACTTTCTTTCTGTCCCAATTTATTTTCTGTTGTTTGCTCGTTGACGAAGGCTTCCTGCCGACTTGTTCGTTGTTTCATTGCGTTCCCTTTTGCGGGTGTTCCCATATTTTTTTTACTCATTTCAGTTTTTGCTAACCTGATTTCAGCCTCTCCCCCTTATTACAAAATTTAATACCGCCAGTTATCATGATGCATAAGAAAATTATATCTTTTTAAAAATTTAATTGGATCAGTCAATAATCGGGGGAAAATGTGAAACAGAACTACTTGTTCCTATCTTAGTCTTGATAACAAAAAAAGTTAACAAAAGGTTGACTCGAAATCAAAGTGACTGATACGAATATTTTGAGGGGAGGAAGTAGCAGTGGCGTACCTGACTAAGGCCGCCCGGGACAATCACACCATTTGCACCCCCTTTAACAGATTGGGTGAGGGGTCAACTGCTAATGGGATCTTAATACGGCGTTGGCAATGATCGCCTCGTGAGTTATTACATATGGCTACTTCACTATGCAGACATTGTCCACTATGCAGACATTGTCCACTATGCAGACATTGTCCACTCTGCAAACACCGCCACTATACAGACACCGCCACTATGCAGACACCGCCACTATGCAGACACCGCCACTATGCAGACACTGCCACTATACAGACATTGTCCACTATGCAGACACCGCATCTATGAAGGCATTGTCCACTATACAGACACCGTCCACTACTATGCAGAGAATCAACAAGTGAATTATTTATCGCTGCTGCCACACTTCAAACAACTTAAACTGATTTTATTGTAACTTTGAAACGTGCATGCTTTGTATGCACTGAATTCACTATAGCATAAGAATAAAATGGACTGAATATGCTCCCAACTTAACGCCCACATCACATTCTTTTCAGCACATTCTTTTCAGCACATTCTTTTCAGCACATTATTTTCAGCATATTATTTTCAGCACATTATTTTCAGCACATTCTTTTTAGCACATTCTTTTCAGCACATTCTTTTCAGCACATTCATTTCAGCACATTCGTTTCCCACACATATATTAATGGCTTATTTTTATTTATAGTTTCTTAACGATCAAATACATTTATTTAATTTTATACCCCCTCCTCTCCTTAAGTTAAGCAACCACAGACACTCAAAGAGAGGGCATCATATTAAAATATACTATCCACATCACTGGGGGCGCAGCATTGGTGTAAGATCTGATGTAAGTTATTACACCGCTTACCAGCTTGAACTCAGCTTTCTTTTTTTAATGACCACCCAGGGTGGGAGGGCATGAGTGTAGTAAATGTTAAATCAGGGCAAAAGGGCTTCCTAAAAAAAAATTGTCGCTGCTTCCATCCTTCTTGCTGATGTATGTCAGGCGGGTGGATTTCTAACTAGCACTTACTTCAGAATCAACTGGTGTCCATTTTAGTATTCATTAAAGCCATCATATAGTTTGAAGTGGTCGGTACAGTACCTACGAATGTGCTTCACTTGTGAAAGATGTAAATGTGTTGGCACGCGTGTTGTTTTCTATATTCGTTTCGATGATAAGTCGGAGGTGCGGACTCGACCTTTGACATTTTTCAGTGAATAGCAAATCTTTGGGTGAAGAGAGAGAGGGGAAAATCTGAGAATGCTCTATCACATTTCGAAGCATTCATTTAATTTTTTTATCTAACCATAGACTGCAATGAGCTTAACACGGAATTTAAGGCAAAACGGAGAAAGTGTAATTTTGAATAATGCATGTATAAATATTATTCATTCTTTTTGCCTAGCACACGTTTTGAACATCCAAGCTTCAATTGCGCAATTTGGTTTGCAAATATTTATTGAATGAAAATAATGATTATGAAACGCTTTCATTATATTGAATTCCGGGAAATCCCAAAATCCACATTTGATATCTTACCATGGTGTCGGCGAGACATTGTCTCAGTTGGCTTAAATAAACGATTTTGACCTTTTTAGAAGGGACCACATAAAATGCAACTGTAAATGATCCGTAAAAATGGGAAGGGGGGGGGGTGGGTTGGAGAGCGTGTAGGCATTTATGCACCAAGGTGATGAGATGAAGAAGTGAAGGAATGTGAGCTAATGGTAGAATAAAGTTGTGGATGAAAATTATCAGTTAATAATAAAATAAGGGTACACAGCTGTCTTACAAGTCAGATAACAAGAGCAGTGAAAGTGACCTCCCCTCACTCAGCTTATTGAACACTATCATGGTATGCAACTAATTCAATGGGCGAAGTCTTTGCTGAGACAGCCTTAAATTCTAACATATTTCATTTATGACAAGTGACAGCAGTAACAAATCGGATCACCCTATTCTTACTTTTTCTTACTCCAGACAGAAGCAAAAAAAAGAGAATTGATTGACTCCTTAAGAGCCCTTGCTGGCGCATTTGCGAAAGAATCTCGAAATGTAGGTAGAAAAGTTGCGCAAATTTTTAATTTTATTTTTTATTTAATTTTTTTTTTTTGGTTGCTTTTTAAAAATATTTGCAGTATTACATGAATAATAACGCGTGTGTGTTCGGATGTGGTGTGTTGATACTGTATAAAAAAGTACACAAATAATGTATTTATTTGTACACACTACCATCAAGTAACCCGTGCACAGTGTTAAAATATCATGATAAAAATGGCTGCGGATATTCTATTTTTAGCAATGCTAATAAGGGGAGAGAATGCAATCGGATTAGCAAAATAGGAAATGAGCTGTTTTGTTGCGTTCCTTTTTTTCCAGGTTTGACCCTTACTTTTTTTTTTTACTCATGTCCTATTTTTAGCAATGTCTGCTGGTCAAATTTAAATTAATCTAAGACTTAAACGCTGAAATGATCTAAATAGCAACCATGGCAATAACAAAAGTTGCTGGGTTTTTTTTAAACAACAGCATGAACCATTTTTATGGTAATAAGAAACAGTAGCAATAACACCATTATCACCAACAGCTCAGAGAGTAATTAGTGTCATTGGGCTCGTATGGTCTTTTTTGGTGAGACCGGTACGCGCGTGTCAGCCTAACTGTAAGCTACTTGGTATGTTCACTTAGGGTGCAGATGAACTCCGGGGCAAGGCCATTGAAGGAATCCTATGTGGGGGTTGGGTAACTTGGGAGTGACACTTGATTGACCGCACTGGGTGAACTATATCCTAGTGACGCCACTGTGTCAGCACCGATAATTTCAGGACCTGCGTATTATTGTCACAGTTATTGTGTACATATTAGTATCACGTTTCGTGTGTACATATTACTAACACAGTTCTTGTGTACGTATTAGTATCACAGTTATTGAGAACATAATAGTATCATGGTTCTTGTGCACATATTATAATAACAGTTCTTGTGTACAATATGCGTCACGGTTCTTGTGTACATATAACTATCAAGGTTCTTGTGTACATATTAGTATCACGGTTCTTGTAAACATCTTAGTATCACAGTTCTTGTGTACATATTATTATCGATGAAGGGATGTCTCTATTGACAAAAAGGAAATTTTGCAATAAAAATATTTAGTGTGTGTCTTACCCTGTATTTTTTACCTTAAGTCACTGCGCTTTTTATAGATGGCTTATTTTAATGATTGTTTTTGTCCAGGTTGTGGCTGATGTTGACAGACGTCATTGGTTCAACAATGCAGAAAGAGACGCCCCGGTTAGTACACATATTTTCGCAAACATTTTGAGTACCAACCCCCCCACCCAAACACCCCTGTTCTTCTACTTCACCCCCCCACCCAAACACCCCTGTTATTCTACTTCACCCCACCCCCCACCCAAACACCCCTGTTATTCTACTTCACCCCACCCACACCCACCCCACCCAAACACCCCTGTTATTCTACATCACGCCACAATTGTCTGTTTTTCGACTTTAAACTGAAAATAAAAAATAAAATTGTGTTGAAATTCAGCAAGCTGCTTTATTTCGTTGTATGAATTTGGCCAATCAAGTTCGGCCGTGAGAAAGCCGCTCATAGGCAACCGTTTCGTCCCGCCACTACCAACGTCCCGACCGAAAGACTCCCTGGGCGGTGGGGAGTGGTAACGCAACACCAACCCCCCGGAGTGGAAGCAAAGCCGTCCTGACCCACAGAGAGTGGACTGCGGACGCTTTAAACGCAGCGTCCTCGGTCGACCGGGCCTCCCCTAGGTCAAGGGGGAAGTTCCCGGCGCCCTCCCGCACGGGCTGGAGTCGGGTTAAGTCCTTCAGTGCTCTGGACTGTGTGGGGGGCGCCGGGGGGGCATTAAGAGCTCACGCTCGACGGCCCACCGACTCCATCTCTTATGCGACATTTTCAGTTCGGTCTATGGCCGCCTGACAGACAGCCAAATATCTTAGCTGAATTAAAAATCCAATCCATAAATTAATTACATTTCATTGTTAATTTTTTTTCCTCCAATACTCGCTTTCAGATTGAAGTAGATTATTAAAAAAAAAATTAACAAACATGTTTTCTCTTGCAAATTCATGTTCTTGATGATGCAAAATAATAATTATTATTAATATGGACTAAATCTCCAAAGTTTTTTCACGTATCTCTGTTACTTGTCATACATCTTGTTGTCCTGTTTGCTGATGAAGTCTCTAAGCCGCCATGTCCAAATCTTTTGTCCTGTCGATTAATTCAAGTTCAGCATACCTTGTTCTTATATCTCTCGATGGTGCAAGTGGTTTATTCTTTTATGAAAAACAAATGGTTCTCGGATTATTTTAATTATAGAGAAACAATCAAATGTGCAAATCAGAAAATCTGATAAATTACGATCACCACACATTTTTTAATGCGGAAATATATTGAGTTACTGTGTTAAAGCGAGTATTATAGTCGCAGTAAATGTGCAGTAAAGCCACACTCAGATTGAATGTTTATTTGAGGTTTAAAAAAATAAAATATTAGTACTAAAGCTATAAGAACCTAATGTGAATTATTTTCTTGTCATTCGGCATGATAGCGGAGTATTTAGCAGGGAATATTTAAATCGTGGCCAATAAGACTGAATGAGCATTATATTTTAAAAAATGCGTGCGTTGTTAAACTGGGTTTTGAGTTTCTGTTTATGCGAGTTTTTAAAAAGTCTAATTGAAAACGAAACGTATAAACCTGAGGACCGAGTAATAAAAAATAACAATAAATATTAATTTAAAATAGCTCTAAGAACATAACAATAAACTCGTTGTGTTGTTGTTGTTGTTGTTTCTCTGTGCTAAGCATCTCGTTAAAAGCTTAAACAGATATTTTTTGTCACAGTGATTTTGTGAAGTTTGTTTTGTTTCGTATCACGGTTGTTTTTAATGACTTTTCAGGTTGCTGACTTTAACAATTCTGTTGTTATTTGTTGTTTTTTTGGTTGTATAAATACCCACCAGAAATTCGATCAAATGAAAAAACAATATTTACTATAAAAAAGTTACGTACTTAAAATAAATTAATTGTGAAATCAAATGTTGTTTTTAGGCATAATAAATTAGTCTAACGAAGACTAAGATAATATAAAGTCAGTAATTATAGTATTGACCCAAGAACATCGTTGTCTAACTCATTTACTTGTAGAACTCATCTGAAATTTAAAACGTGGGATGAAAGCCGTACTGAGTTTGACAATGTAATGTTAACAAATAAAATAAGAATTATCGTGGTAAGTTTGTCTGGAACTAGCGCTAAGGAAAGCAACCTTTGCAAAAAAATCGAACCATTTACAGAATATGGCATTTACTTCTTTTGTTTCTCTCGTAGTTCGATAGTTATGTGTTACAACACAGTGCTTCAAAAAGAAATTTAGTTTTACAATATAGTGCGTTCAAAAAGAAATTTAGTGTTACAATATAGTGCGTTTTAAAAGAAATTTGACGAAAATATGACCGTGTGAACTGAACATTAGCAAAAAGAGATAATTTTTTAAGCATCGTTAAGATAGGGCTGTATATTTTTTTAAATGTACTTTTTCTTGCTTTTTAAACTTCTTTACTTTAATCAATGATAAACATGTTGCATGCGTCATTCTTGACGGACGAAAAGGAAGGGTTAACGACTTATTAACACTTACAAACATTCTCTGACTATTACTATTCTAGGCAGCACCAAAACCAGGGATGGACATCTTAAAGGCCGTCATTGGTGCAGTTGCGAAAGCAGCTCTAAAGGTGAGTTGGAAATTGGCATCAATATTATTATTGTTTTCATTCATTTTATTTTTAAATTTTAACATTGTTAGCAGTATGACCAGGGAAAGGAGGGAGGGGAAGGGATTGTTCTGATGTCGTGGGTTGATGCCGTTTTAAAAGTAAACGCCATCTTGCACGCCAGTATTTTTCAACAGTGACATTTAGAAATAATGCTTATTTAATTTTGATACACAATCCACTTGTAAGCTGTAATCCATTAAAAAAATTATGTTAAAATCTTTTTCTTAAAATAACAGTATTTAATCCAGGGTGTGCCACCCACCCTTATTTTTAGGATGACAATTTCAATTTCCCTGAAGAATTGTCTTTGGCCTATGATTAATGATATGGTTCGGTCAAAATAGTTATTTTAACTTTTTTTAATTATTTTGTGTTTCGAATGATCTCACATTTGAAATAAAGTTGGCAAGCTTGATGTTTGTATATTTATTAATCTTTGTCTTTTCGTCCAGAATGCTGCTGCCAGCGCTGAAGCAGCGCCTTAATTGCTGAAGAGGCTGCAAACAGAGAGGCCAAAGTGAGTGTTAAAGTGAGCTGTTTGATCTTGACGAGCACTGTCAATCAAGTTTAATGTTGATCTTGTCGAGCAGTTTCAATCAAGTTTAATGTTGATCGATAAACAACCGATTCAGAAACATTTTTATTTTTTTTAAATCATAATTTATTATGTATCTTCCCCACGATGGAAAAATAATTTCACTAATGGCCGCCCGTGTCCTTAAGACAAAAAAGTCTGGCCAACTGAATCTTTCATTTTCTCTATATTATATTTTATTTGAAGCTGCTGCCATTTTTCTTTTTGTTAAATTGGGGCTGGTGTGATGTTTGTGTATGGATTTTTAATTTTTATACCGTTTTCAAAACTATAGTTCTGAAGAATGCGTACACAAACAAATACGGAAAAAACCCCCATCATGCAAATCAACAATAACCAATCAACTTTGTTTTATTTCAAATCAGTTCAGTGCCGTCTAAAGGCAGGGGCACAGTATACAGTTGCCCAGCGCCTAACGCTTGTTAAGAGCCTCCCGATTCTTGGGGGACTCAAACTTCTAGGTGGCCCATGCTTCTATGGGGGTCTAACGCTTATAGGGAGCCCAACGCTTCTATGGTGCCTAAAGCTTCTAGGGCACGGGTGGGCAAACTTTTTGTGCGGAGGGCCACATTGACAAAGTTAAAGCTATTGGGGGGCAGCATGTATATTATGTCCAATTTTTAAATATCGATAAACATTTCCCTATATTAAAATCGGTAGTTTCGCATTTTAACATTACATGACAAAGGTCAAGGACTGTTTTAAAAAATAGAAAATTAGAAAGAAATTTGATCAAAAATGTTTTAAAAATCTTAACGGTGCATGAAATTCTGTAATATTCAACAAAATAACTTTAAAAAATAGTATTTTTTTTAAATTGCTAAATGCCTTCGAGGGCCACATAATATCAGTTGCCGGGCCGCATGCGGCCCGCGGGCAGTAGTTTGCCCACCCCTGTTCTAGGGGCATTATTTTTAATTTCTTTTTATTTTTTTGTGAGGGACAAACTTTAGGGACGGAAATTATTTCTTTAAAAAAAATTTGTTAATCATCCTTCCACCTAAGCCTATGTCTGCCTGTGAGAAGTTTTCCTCTTGGGTTTTTGTGGTGCACCCTCTTCACTCCTCCTTCATATGGTATTCCTTCTGAGCGTCCCGCCAAACAAACCCCGTCCTTTTTTATTTCTCCTTATATTCTGGGATCCTGATATTGAGTTTACAATTCCTCGTTGGTTATTTTACTAGGTTTCTCAAATCTGTAAGAATAGTATGTTCCTCGGGTATTGATGCTGGCTTCAACAACGTCGTCGGCAAAGATATCAATAACCAGATCAGTCCAACAATTCCATCATGTGTTTTAATTTTTTTTCAGGCTAGAGGCGAGCTTGATGATATTTAGCTGCTTCCAATTCTATCAAGTGTTATCATGGTCTACCCACTGATGGGCTTATAGCTAAGGACTTACTTCGCCTGAAAGCATTTTTTCGATTGAAATTAAAATTTAAAAATTTGAAATAAAAACATTTTTTTATTAAATTATCAAAATCTAAAATACAATTTAAATGTCTTCAAATTCATTTTGTTTCTTTTTTCATCGCATAAATGTATATTTTTTAAAGTGATGTTTAGAGAATGAAAATATTTTTAATCAAGATAAAAGTGAAGAATGCATCTTCGGTCTGGGACCCATTCACTCAGAAGACAATCGACATGTTGGAGGCAGTACAGCGACGGGCAGCACGCTTTGTCCTGAACCTCTACAGGAATACCTCTAGTGTTGGCAGCATGCTGGAAACACTGGGCTGGTCACTATTGGAGGAACGACGACGACAGTCCAGGCTCTCCATGATTTACAAGATAAATAATTGACTAGTCCACTGCTCTGGCATTAAACAGAAACTCGTCCCTCTCCCCCATAGACAGCAACGGGGCCATGACAGGCAGTTCCGGCTCATACCAGCGAGAAGCCAGTATAGGAACTGCTCATTCCTACCAAAGACAATCAGGGACTGAAACAAGCTTCCAAAAGGAACAGTTGAGGTAACAAAACTTGATTCATTTGCGTCTATTGCCTCAGGCCTTCCAACCTTTAGTGCATGATACTATTGTAACCAGTTAAATATCCTCATCAACACCAGGCACAGAGACATTGCAAATCCCATCTACATTCATAGGAGCCATAATGATCAATAAATTGATCGTGGGCCCTTAAAATATAGAAGAAGAAGATATTTGTGAAGAATGCCTCAGATAGTGTTGAAGAATGCCTCAGATAGAGGTCAAGAATGCTTCAGATAAAAGTCAAGAATGATTCAGATAGAGGTGAATAAAGCCTCAGAAAGAGGTGAAGAATGCTTCAGATGGAGATCAAGAATGCTTCAGATAGAGATGAAGAATGCCTCAGATAAATGTGAAGAATTCCTCAGATAAATGTGAAGAATGCTTCAGATAGAGGTCAATAATGCTTCAGATAGAGGTGAAGAATACCTCAGATAGAGGTGAAGAATGCCTCAGATTGAGGTCAAGAATGCTTCAGATAGAGGTCAAGAATGCCTCAGATAGAGGTGAAGAATGCCTCAGATAGAGGTGAAGAATGCTTCAGATAGAGATGAAGGTTTCACTGAATATCAGAAAGACTGCCCTAAAATTAATATCAATCTTCTTATAAGTTTCTCTATATCAATCGGACGAACTCATGATCTTCTCTAGCATTCTAGTATATTTGGAATAAATAAAAACTATGATTCTTGTACTTAATTATGACGGCAATTTGTGGCCATATGGTTATTTAGCATGTTTCCATACACCCCCCCCCCTTTTTTTTAAACCTAATAAAATAACCAACAACACCAAACAATATCACACAATATCTATACTAAATATATTCTGAACTTTATAATTATACATAATATTCTGAAAAGAATTTGCCATGACTCACAAACTACTTGAATAAATGTTATCTCTAAACCCTAACGGTCTTTTTCTTCTATATTTTGAGGGCCTGAAATCAATGTATTGATCATCCTGGCGTTATAATGAAGATAATAATATTTACACCTCTCCATGTGATGCAGCTATAATTGACACAGTTTTATAATATTTTACTACGAATAAGTCGGTAGGATGATGATTATTCGTTTAACATCCTGGTGGCGCCCAGCCTCTGTTTAGACCTGTCCTGGTGGCGCCTAGCCTCTGCTTAGACCTGTCCTGGTGGTACCCAGCCACTGTTTAGACCTGTCCTGGTAGCGCCCAGCCTCTGTTTAGACCTGTCCTGGTGGCGACCAGCCTCTGTTTAGACCTGTCCTGGCTGCGACCAGCCTCTGTTTAGACCTGTCCTTCGTGCGACTTGGTCGACGATCCTCTGTTTGCGTAACGATACAAAAATAAGCAATATATTTCTAAAGTTACCTCGCAGAGTGTGTACAATTACGCGAAACTAAAGTTCGATGAAGACTAGATCAAAGATCCTTTGTATACCTGCTAAATGTCCAGTTTATCAAGACGTAAAATACTTTGCTAATTGGGTTAGAGATTTTCTTTCAAAGTATTCATTTTATTCTCTTCCCTGTGAATACATTATTTCGATCAGTGAGCTTTACTTTGTAATTATTTTGACCAAATTTTGATGTACCGACCTCCAATTAGTCAAACAATTGAAAAAGTGATCTTCTTTATTATATATATTAGAATGAGCTATAGTGACATAACGCTTAATGCCCGAAAATATTTTGATACGTTTGGACTCTTAAAAACAATCATAGTTTTTTTCTATGATTTTACGGAAATCGAATAAATTTACATGCGCAAAAAAATTATATTTCCGCTTTTATTTTAGCAAAAGTTTAAGTATTATTATTATAAATTGCAAATACATATAAAAAAACAACTAAGGAACAATCTTAAGCATTTTATATGCGTTTAAAAGTTATGAAAAGAAAAATAAATAGAAAAAATATTATCAAAGAAATACACAGTAATCACATTTATCGGGAAAACCTAAACATCAGTTGTTGTTAGTGCGTTCTTTAGCGCGTTGTCAATAAGGCGAAAAATTTATTAGTTCTAAATAATCATGCAAATGACGTCATAGAGCGAATTGCCTATTTAGCCAAAGATAAAATTTCTCTAATTTAATAAAAGAGCGTGACAAAATTGATAATGTACATTCCCCTTCTTAAAGTTAAATTATTAAATAGCATTGATCGCTTCTTTGAGTTTTCTAAACTTAAATAATAATTTAGCTTTGTGCTTTTTAACATTTAATAAGTGTGTACTTTTTATTTATTCCAAAAATAAACTTTGATGAAATTTATAAAGTAGTAGACATTTAAAAATAACTTTCATAAGAAAATGTTGTTTAATTAAATTGGTGCAGCAAAACTAAATAGCCAAATAGCATTTTTAATCTAGATAATAAAAAAGCATATTAAATGAAAAAAAAAATATATATTTTTTTGCTTAAGCAAGGGGGCTAAAATCCAGTTGATGATTTATTTATTTTTTCAAAACTCTGTGGGCGGGGAGTGCACGTTATCCTAGTAAACATGCATGAACTCAATTTCCTACCATCGATAAAAATGTATCGGAGAAGGTTAATTATTGATCAAATTGATTCTGAGGCTTATCTTGTGCTTTTTCTTCTTCTTATGTTTGAGGGCCCACGATCAATTCATTGATCATTCTGGCTCCTGGTTTGAATTCAAAGTTTGCCTTCTCTTAGATGAGTTACCGCCCAAGGCTAACGAGTCCCATCCACCCGGGCTGCTGGTGGTGTGTTGCTTGATTGGGCTTTGGTGGGGATTGAACTCCATCAACTTGAGATTTGCTCACTTTAGACCACTCGGCCACCCAGCACATCTTATCTTGTGCTGCATTGGGCAAAATGAATGTATATTTCAATCCAATGACATTTCAGTTGTAAAAAAAAGCTATATTCTCATTTTACATATGAACATTTGTAAACCAAATAAGAAAATCATTGACGTTAACAAAATGTTTATACTTTTACATAATTATACCCATGGATATCAAAACCCAATCACTTTAGACAAGTGAAAATTTAATTTTCAAAATAGATATTTTATTATATAGAGAGATAGAAAGAAAGACAGACAGACAAATACACAGATAGATGATAGATAGATAGAGATGTAGATATATGATAGGTAGACGGATGGATGGATGGATGAAAGGATGGATGGATGAAAGGGTGGGTGGGTGATGGACGAATGGATGGATAGATAGGTAGGTAGGTTGGTAGGTAGGTAAGTAGGTAGATAGATAGATGGGTAAGTAGGTAGGTAGGGATATAGGTAGATATATAGATATATGGGTAGATAGGTACAGACCTGTTAACTCTTACGATTTTGGCGTACAATGTACGATTTTGAGGTGTATATATTATATATACTGTGTGTTTTTTTACTATTAAGATAATGTATTGAACGATTTTGTGATCATATTGTACGATTTTAAGATTTTGAGGTTAAACAGGTCGATGGATAGGTAGATAGTTAGGTAGATCGGTATAAAGGTAGGTGGTTAGGTAGGTAGGTAGGTAGGTAGGTAGGTAGGTAGGAAGTTAGGTAGGTAGGTAGGTAGATAATTAGGTAGTTAGATAGGTAGGTAGTTAGGTAGGTAGGTGGGCAGGTAGGAAGGCAGGCAGGCAGGCATGTAGATGGTAGATAGTTAGATGATAGATAGATAGGTAGATAGATAGACAGACAGACAGACAAACAAACAGACAGGCAGTCAGACAAACAGAGGGACAGAAAGAGAGAGAAAGAGAGACAGTCAGAGAGACATACAGAGAGACAGACAAAGAGACAGACAGAGAGACAGACTGAGAGACAGACGGAGAGACAAACAGAGAGACAGACAGAGATACAGATAGAGAGAGAGAAACAGAGAGACAGACAGAGAAACAGACAGACAGAGAGATAGACAGAGTGACAGGCAGAGAGACAGACAGAGAGACAGACATTGAGACAGAGAGATAGACAGAGAGACAGCCTGAGAGACAGCTTGAGAGACAAACATAGAGACAGAGAGACATATAGACCGGCAGAGAAACAGAGAGACAGACACAGCGACAGAGAGAGACATACAGAGAGACATACAGAGAGACAGAGAGACAGACAGAGAGACAGAGAGACATACAAAGAGACAGACAGACATACAGAGAGACAGACAGAGAGACAGACAGAATGGCAGAGAGACAGGCGGAGAGACAGACAGGCAGAGAGACAGACAGTCAGATCATCCTTGAATAAGTGCAACAATGCTATCTTAATTCGGTAAACTATATCTATACATATATAAAAATTAATATATATAAGTATATCCCGTATGTGCTTCTTTACCATTTCTCCAAAAGTGATGAAAAGTTTGTTAATTGTAAAAAAATACAAATGTTTCTGAATTATTACACACATTTTACAATATTCCGTTTTGGGACCGGGGACCTAAATTCTTTTTCCCCCCTTTTATGAGCTAAATATAATTTCCGTATGCGTTCCTATACCATTCATCCGATTGTGATAAAACTTTGGTAAGTTGTTGTGCGCACCAAAGGTTTCTGAATTAGCTTATCCGTTTTGAAATATTCCTTTTGGGGCCGGAGCCCCAAATTATTTTTTTCTTATATGAGCTGTACAAATATAATTTCAAACAGTGCTATCGTAAGGGCAGCTAGAAATCAATCAAATACAAACGACATTTCAGTTTGTGTGTGACATAAGTACAACCATTTAAAAATTTTGCGTTTGTGGCCGGGGGCCTTATTTCAAAAATAATAAATTTTTGAGCTATCTAAATGTAATTTAAAACAGAGCTACTGCATGGATGAATCAATCGCTACAAGTGTGTGGACTAAATTTTGAAAATCCATGTTTCTCACGTAGAAAGCTGTATGTTGCCTGCTCATGCATCGAAAAAACGTCTATCTGTGTACAAAGCAGACGGAAAAAACAATAAATATTTTCTATTTAAAAATTACTTTAAAACGTAATTAAAACACAAACACTTTTTTCATTGAGTGGCATTGCAACGCTGGGTTCTCGCTAGTTGAGAATAAAAAAATAACTCTAAAACACGAAATACAATGTAAATATTTGTTTTTATTTCCGATATAGGGCTTACTTTTTTCATCCTTTTTCAGGAAATTTTGTAATCCCGTTAAGATTTACTTTTTTTTTTATAATAAAAACCGACTTCACTGTATAACTGTCTCCTGTCTAAGCTGGTGACAACAGTTTGTTCAAATTAAAATGCGTTTCATTTGTTCAATAGGCGATGCAATAGCTCGATTTTTCTGTATCAGAACGTTATGATTTAATTCCTATACAAAGCCACCATTTTTTCCTAGTACTTTTGAGTAGTGTGCCTTTATTTTCCAATTGCTATAAAATGCAAACGATGTGAGTCTTACTTCACACTGAAGAAACGGAATTGCTTGATAAGATTTATGGAACTATTTATTACCCTTGCGATTTTTATACGTGACAAACCTGATATGCAATATCTGTTGATGTCGATGGTAGAGCATTCGTGAGTTATTTAGCCGACATCTTTGAAAAACTAAATATATTAAATATCCAACCTCAAGGATCAGATACAACTCTTGTCGATGTTAAAGCGACGATATTTGTTTCATTTCCTTTATTTAAATGTTGACAGAAAAATTTTTACAACAAAGAAAATTTTCATTTTTCATTTTCTCCAATAATGTGAAGTGACTGATACCGCTATACTTTTTATTCTCGATTATCTGAAAATTATATTGGCTTATTTAAAAGAAATATTTTATGATTTGAAACAAATGATTTTCCAACTTGAATGATGCAGCCAGTGTTAGTGGAATATGCAGTGTCAAGAAAAACTCGCAGAAAAGCAAAATGATGAGTCGTTTCAAACTTTTTTTATGTTAAAATGAGCGATGACATGGCATTGTGAGGAAACAGAAATGAAATTTCCAAATTCAACCAAATTTTCAAGAAAACGATTACTACCGTTTCCATCTTCGTATTTTGCTGAATTTTGGTTTAGTGCCTAAAATGATTCGCCGCAACAACAACAAAAAAAAAAGAAATTGGCTGGATATAACACAACGGGGAGACTTGAGACGAAGCTAACTTAATTGGAACCTAACATAAAATCTCTTGTAAGCAAGCATCAAGCACAAACATCTCACTAACGTTAAATAATAAATAATGTTTATTAATTAAAATAATTTAGAAAATTATTTCATGAAAATTATATCGTACTTGAACTTCGGTTCTCCATTAAATGTTTTGAAAATTTACTTTCTATGTTTCCTCACCAATCTCCTATATGATTTCTTCCTAAAACCTGTCATTTAAGTTTCTTCAGTGAACAACCGTATTTTTTAATATTAAAAAATAAGTATATGATACATTGGGGGCATACGTCTTTTAGAAAGGCGTAGTTGAGGCATGGCACAAAAAAAGGTTTGGAAACACTGTTGTAGACAATGGTGTTTGGGTGAATCCTCACAAACCAATAGCTGTTTCTTGTAGACAATGGTGTTTGGGTGAATCCTCACAAACCAATAGCTGTTTCTTGTAGACAATGGTGTTTGGGTGAATCCTCACAAACCAATAGCTGTTTCTATTGTACAAAGACACGCCCATAATCACAACAATATTGAACGGCAAATTGCACTGGACATTGTTACTGGAAGGTGTTCCAAACTTTATTACTGGCCTATTTTCTAACATTTTTACTTACCTATGTTCCTTACAATGTTACTAACCTAAATTTCAATTATTGTTAATGACCTAATACATTTGTTATTTCGAAAGCGCGCAATATCATTTTTTTTCTTTTTCCACAGACATTTCTCCACCGATAATTCTATATAACTGGGACATTGTGGATAGTTTAGGGGATCAGGATATATTAAACAAATGAAGGGCCGAGTAGAAAAAATACTTAAGTGCATTTTTGAAGTTTTGAGAAAATTAAGTTTACAATTTTTTAATTCTTATTTAGATACATTAAAATCTGTCCGAGGTAACTCTGAATCAAACACTTATGGCCATTTTTCATGAATGATATTTACAGGAATGATTCAGGGGAAGTACTCAAATATAATGCCTGTCTCAACTCAGTTTTGAAAAATTGTAACTTAAGTACTTTTTCTACTCAGCCCTTCAAATGGTCCCTATTTATCTGTGACATAATGTTTGAAATATTGCGGCATTACAACACCAATCTACCACATCTAAACAATTACACCCAAAACGTCCGAGTAATATTGATAGTATTTTTTAAAGCAACCGGTGACCGTTGGAATATTATCCTACAAAAATGTTCAGTTATTTTTTTCCCTTAAAGAGTTTAAGGATATTTGAAAGTTGCTCCCATGGCCCATGTAGACTGCTTTCTGGCTTTGTCTGGAATAGAAAAAGTAAGATAGCTTTAAATAATTTTTTAATTAATTAATTACTCCCCACCAAACAAGGCATGTATTTCACATCTACTAAAGTTACTTGATAAATTAGGATTAAAATGGGTTTTTTTCATGGTATCCGTCCAAATGTGACAAATATGTAGACTTTGCAGGACGAAATCCAAGTTGCATGGCATTATTCTTTTTTTTTTTATTATTTTGGGGGGGGGGGGGTGTGGGGGAGGCTTGTAAGCTGTTTTCAACATAGCAAATTGCCTCTCTCCACGCCGCTCTCTGCAAGGGGGCATCATGCTTAGCGTCGCAGGTCTAGTCGGAATGTTTCATTGCGCCAATGTTATCCGCCATCGGAACTCCAGCTCTGAGTTTCAATTCAGAGTCTCCTTCTCTTGGATGAGTTGCCATCCAGGGTTAACGAGTCCCATCCACAGCCGGGGTGCTGGTGATGTTTTCTGCTTGACTGGGCTTTGGCGGGGATTGAACTCCACACTACAAACTTGAGATTGACTCAGTCTAGAACAATCGACCACCCAGCACCCGTTCTATATAGAATATAAATTAGAGTAACCATCACCCTCCCCCCCCCCCCCCCAGGTAAGCCATCACCCATGAAATTCACTAAAATTGTAAAGTCAAAGCCCTTTTTTACGCCGCAGATTTGTAAGAGCACGATTCAATTGAGAATATTTCCGTAAAACAAAGAACATATTACTCACCAATCCCATTAAAGCAATAGGATTAAAGATGTCAGGAAACGATATTCTTTTTTCTAGTCCTGTCTGGAATAGAAAAAATCAGAGATATTTGCATCTGTGATATTTTCATTTTTAAATAGACGTTTTCACCTGTCATAAATGAAGTATAAAAGACTTTATAAATAATATAAGTTTTAAAAAAAATGTTGAAGAGGCGACTTAAGGTTATTCTAAAAGAAAAAATAATCAGTTATTATCCAAAGACAGTGCCCATTAAAAAAATGTTGAAGGGGCGACTTAATGGTATTCTAACAAAGAAAAATCCCTTATTATCCAAAGACAGTGCCCATTAAAAAAATGTTGACGGGATGACTTAAGGGTATTCCAAAAAAGAAAAATCGGTTATTATCCAAAGACAGTGCCCATTAAAAAATGTTGAAGGGGCGACTTAAGGGTATTCTAAAAAAGAAAAATCAGTTATTATCCAAAGACAGTGCCCATTCAAAAAATGTTAAAGGGGCGACTTAAGGGTATTCTAAAAAAGAAAAATCAGTTATTATCCAAAGACAGTGCCCATTCAAAAAATGTTAAAGGGGCGACTTAAGGGTATTCTAAAAAAGAAAAATCAGTTATTATCCAAAGACAGTGCCCATTAAAAAAATTTTGAAGGGGCGACTAAAGGGTATTCTAAAAAATGAAAAATCAATTATTATCCAAAGACAGTGCCATTAAAACAGTGTTAAAAAGGCGACTTAAGCGTATTCCAAAACAAATTCAGTTATTATCGAAAGACAGTGCCCACTAAAAAAATGTTAAAGAGGCGACATGAGGATATTCTAAAAAGAAAAAGCAGTTATTACTCAAAGACAGAACCCATTTAAAAAATTCTTGATTTTCAAAGATCGGGAAATGTATAGCATAAGAGCTCTCGCTTAGAAGACATATACAATAATGTCCATATGCCATTCAGACACGCACCAATGATAAAGAGGAGCCGAGATGTTATCAATAGGCGCTGAAACACCCTGCCACTACCAGCTGGTTAATATACATGAACACAAACAACAAAAGAGCTGAACCTGGGATATGTTGAAGGACAGACAAAAACTGCCCAATGTTTGTAGTTACAGCGGAAGCCTTCTATAGCCTGATAATTGGTGTCCGAATAACCGGATGACTTTAAAAGGGGAGGCGCGTCTCAATGGTAGTAGGATTTTTTGTTTAAGTTTATATGTTAAGGGCATTCTGTTGTTCTTTACAAACAAATTGTTTTAATCTCTTTCGGCTTTTGAGCAAAGTGATGTTGAAGTTAGGCCCAGTTGTTATTGTGTCGTACTAGATCATCGGTACTCAGCCTGTTGCTCGCGACCTCTAATCTACTTCAGAAAAACAGTAAACTATCGAGCCGAAACTAAGGAAGTCTTCCCCAACGCATCCTCCGCTAAAACCAACTGGCCTTCAACTACTCCCCTCAGTAGTCTTTATTCCAGTCGGGCTGCGAAGCGGCACGCCGGGAGCATTCCGCCCCTGAGACCACCCACCCGCCCTTCGACTCGATTGACTATGAGAGTGTGACGGCACCAGAGAAGAAACACCTGGCCGGTCGGGGTGCTGCTTTCATACAGCAAACGGGATGGACTTTCTAGAGCTGGGGGGTGAATATATTTCACGTCCTTGATACCCCTCCCGACCCGAGGGGACGCGTAAGTGTTTCATAGACGCCCTCTAAGAGGGTTTACGTGGTTTTATGCGATGTGGCTAATTCACAGACCAGCTGGGAAAGAAAAAAAGAGGTTGCCTATGAGCAGGGTATCGGAGGTGTGAGGAGGGTTGGGAAGATGTGTGAAGGGTTGGAAGGTGGGTGGAGGGTTGGGAAGGTGTGTGCAGTGTTGTGAAGGTGGTTGGGGGTTGGGAAGGTTGTTGGAGGGTTGGGAAGGAGGTTTGAGTATTGGCAAGGTGTGTGGGGGGTTGGGAATGTGGTTGGAGGGTGGGGAAGGTGTGTGGAGGGTTGGGAAGGTGTGTGGAGTGTTGTAAATGTGGTTGGCGGGTTGGGAAGGTGTGTGGAGTGTTGTGAAGATGGTTGGAGGGTTGGGAAGGTGTGTGGAGGGTTGGGAAGGTGGTTGGAGGGTTGGAAAGATGTATGGAGGGTTGTGAAGGTGTGTGAAGTATTGGGGAGGTAGGTGGAGGGTTGGAAAGATGTATGGAGAGTTGTGAAGGTGTGTGGAGTGTTGGAAAGGTGTGTGGAGGTTTGGGAAGGTGGTTGGAGGGTTGGGAAGTTGTGTGGAGGTTTGGGGGATGTTGTTTTGTTTTCTCTGTAACGTGATAAATGGCCCTACAGACCTTACAACTCTATGACTGCTCTATCAGTTATTAAAAACAGCTGGCTAATTATGATTTGTATTTACAAAAACAGCTGGCTAATTATGATTTGTATTTACTTTGAAAACTTTCGGTTATTGCAAACTTGAAATTGTTCCAAAATTTTTTGATGGGCTTGTTGCAATAAACACAGAAAATTACCTCTGAGTAAGAAGGGCTTGTTGCAATGCACAAGGCGAAGTAACTAAAACTGCATAAGTCATTTGCTGCCCTTTTGGATACCACTTCTCAGCTAAGTGCTATTTTTTTTTAAATTTTAAATATTTCGTTTTTTCTGTTTGTTCGCTGACGAAGGATTTCTGCCGAGACGCTCGTTGTTTTGTTGAGTTCCTTTTTTACTAATTTCATAAAGTACCTAGAAGTAATCGAAACAAAATATTTTTTTAAAATATAATTCAATTTCGAGTAAAATCGGTTGTGCATTAATTTTAATGACAAACCTCTTCGGAAAATCTCTCAGCAAGTTGTGGCTGGTTGAGGTTAATTTCTCTGTCCTCCAAGTGTTCAGCTTCCTCGCAGTGAACCAGGACGATGAGCACGACCCACGACAGGACCAGATGCATTATACAGCTTGACAAGGCCATCTTTAGAATCAGATTATCTGTAAGTGTAACAAATATTACGCGGTCATTGTGGTCACATTATCTCTAAATGTAAACAAAAATATTACGCCATCATTTTCACAGTTGTAATGTAAATTATGGGGTAGTTGTTAATACTTATTACTAATCCTCTTTGTCGCTGTTCAATATAGATGTTGCTTCCGTGATTGTAACACCTGATTGGGAAACTTATAGGCCATGCAAAGCTACTAACATTATTTTGTGTAGATCAAGATTCCTTTAAAAATTCCTTTCAATCTAAGTTAGCAACATTTCCTACTTAAAAGCATTGATCTCTCGTTCTTAAGATACAACTCACGTATCTTTCGGTAGAAGCGTAGTGGCTTCATTGAGAATTTTTTGTGCATGTAACTTGAATTTAAACACATATTTTCAACTAACTTAGACTTTTAAGATGCAAAACATTTCCCTTCTCTTTTTCGAAAATTTGTTTTACTTTTATGATGAGGTAATTTAAGATCCATTTATTTGTTCAAAATCATCGATAATCATAATATCTTTTTTTTATCTTTACGCCAAGATGGCATTTAACGAAACAATTGAGACTGTCGATTTACTGTTTAAAGTATTTTATAAAAACACCTGGTATCTTCTTTTAGGTGATTTTTAAAAAAAAATAAAATTTATGTCATGAACAGAACAGCTTCAGCAACCTCACAAAATAAAGCAAGGATTGAAGCTGACCATACAGCCTGGCTTACCTGGCTGTGAGACTGTGAGTGTTGACAGGAGAGCGTGTTGTCCGACGACGTGGTCCTGCCGACATTTATAGGGTTTGAGGTGTGCTGACCAGGTATTGACAACGTGTTTACAACTCACTTGGAGATTTGGAGGGGGGCGGGGTGTTGTGGGAGTCATGTAGCTTGAAAGATAAAACTTTTAGGTGAATACAATTTTCAAAGTGGGTAAAATTACATTTGCGCATGTGTCGCATACGCGAGAAATAGGAATCCAATTTTCAGCTCTTTTTCAACTGTCACATATGGATTGATGCAGAAATTAATTTAAAACATTTAATTGCAGTCAGCAATGGCATTCCGGTCAACGTTTCAAATTACCATGCTGACTGCAATTAAATGTTTTAAATTAATTTCTGCATTAATAAGGCTTTTGTTCATAGTTCCCATGTCAGTAAGGTTTTTGTCTATATTTACTATGCCAAAACAGACTTTTGTCCATAGTGACCTACCAATAAGGGCTTTTGTCCATAGTCAGCTTTTTCAGTAGGATTTTTGACAACAGTAGTCAATGATGTCATTTTCCATATTTACCTTGTACACGAGATCAACGATCATTGTTGTCAAGTATGGGAGTTCATTGGTTATTGTTACGTTTGAATGCATGCTTATTACGCGCGGTGTGTGAAAGAGTTTTTATTAGCTAATGAACGCGCTTGTCTGAATGACGTATTTTTATGTGTATTGTGACGTAAGTAGTAGTCGTGCGGGAGTTATGGTGTAGAACCTTAGGGAAGAGAGATGTTTTTCAATCTCGGACGAGTAGCCCCCAATGTCAACTTCTATACTCCTGGATTGGATCATTCATCAAGTTCTCCCACTATTTCAATCATTAGTGAATAACTCAAGTCCTTTTAGTAAACATAACTTTAATTATCAGGAGCCACAAGAAAAACATCTTTGAATGATGTAAACGCTCTGTGATCAAATACAAAACAAAGAACACAAAGAAAATCCCCAAACATGATTCTCTTGCAAATTCCTTCTCTTGACAACGCAAGTGGTTTATCTCTTTTTTGAAAAACAAATTGTTCTCCAATTATTTGAATTATAGGTAAACAATCAAATGAGCAATTCAGAAAATCTCATAAATGCTTTCACCACACATTTTTTTTTAATGAGAAAACGGTGTTAAGGCTAGTCGAGTTGTCAAATTTGCAGTCAAGCCATACTCTGACTGAATGTGCAGTCAAGCCATAATCTGACTGAATGTGCAGTCAAGCCATAATCTGACTGAATGTGCAGTCAAGCCATAATCTGACTGAAGGCCATACTCTGACTGAAGGCCATACTCTGACTGAAGGCCATACTCTGACTGAAGGCCATACTCTGACTGAAGGCCATACTCTGACTGAAGGCCATACTCTGACTGAAGGCCATACTCTGACTGAAGGCCATACTCTGACTGAAGGCCATACTCTGACTGAAGGCCATACTCTGACTGAAGGCCATACTCTGACTGAAGGCCATACTCTGACTGAAGGCCATACTCTGACTGAAGGCCATACTCTGACTGAAGGCCATACTCTGACTGAAGGCCATACTCTGACTGAAGGCCATACTCTGACTGAAGGCCATAATCTGACTGAAGGCCATACTCTGACTGAAGGCCATACTCTGACTGAAGGCCATACTCTGACTGAAGGCCATAATCTGACTGAAGGCCATACTCTGACTGAAGGCCATACTCTGACTGAAGGCCATACTCTGACTGAATGTTTATTGAGTTGTCAAATGTGCAATCAAGCCATACTCTGACTGAATGTTTATTGAGTTGTCAAATGTGCAGTCAAGCCACAATCTGACTGAATGTTTATTGAGTTGTCAAATGTGCAGTCAAGCCACAATCTGACTGAATGTTTATTGAGTTGTCAAATGTGCAGACAAGCCATAATCTGACTGAATGTTTATTGAGGTGTCAAATGTGCAGTCAAGCCATACTCTGACTGAATGTTTATTGAGTTGTCAAATGTGCAATCAAGCCACAATCTGACTGAATGTTTATTGAGTTGTCAAATGTGCAGTCAAGCCATACTCTGACTGAATGTTTATTGAGTTGTCAAATGTGCAGTCAAGCCATACTCTGACTGAATGTTTATTGAGTTGTCAAATGTGCAGTCAAGCCACACTCTGACTGAATGTTCATTGGCGGTTTTTAAAAAAAAATATTAGTACTAAAGCTATAAGAATCAAATGGGAATTCTTTTCTTGTCATTCGGCATGATAGCGGAGTATTTAGCAGGGCATATTTAAATCGTGACCAATAAGACTGAATGAGTCTTATATTTTTAAAAAGCGTGTGTTGCTGGAGTGGGTTTTGAGTTTCTGTTTATGCGAGTTTTTAAAAAGTATACGTATAAACCTGAGGACAAAGTAATACAAAAATTTAAAAATATAGAAATTAAAAAGACCGTTAGGTACAGAATAATAAACTAGGTGTGTTGTTGTTGTTGTTGTTTTTCGGTGTTAAGAATCTCGTGGAAAGCTTAAAGAGATTTTTTTTTTAATTCCTTATTTCTTATCATTGTTGTCTTTAATGACTTTTCAGATAGTTGAATTTAAACCATTTTTTTTTTGGTTGTATAAATACCACCCAGAAATTCGATCAAATAAAAAAACAATATTTACTTTGAAAGTTACATACATAATTTTAATATAAATTAATTGTGAAATCAAATGTTTTTTTTAAACATAAGTCAATTAGTCTAATGAAGACTAAGATGATATAAAGTCACTGGCAATAGTATTGACAAAAAAAAATCGTTACCTAACTCCTTGACTAGTAAAAATCATCTCAAATATTAAAAGTTGGATGAAAGCCGTACTGGGTTTGACAATGTAATGTTAACCAGTAAAATAATAAATATCGTGTAATTCTGTTTGGAATTATCGCTAAGGAAAGCAACCTTTGCACACAAAAAAATCGTTCCATTTTCAGCATATGGCATTTAGTTCTTTTGTACACGGATAATTCGAAAGTAATTTATTAATATAAAGTGTGTTCAAAAAGAAATTTGATGAAAATATGATCGTGTGAGCTGAGTATTAGTAAACACAGACAATTTTTTAAGCATCGTTGAGATAGGCCTGTATATATATATATATATTAATGCACTTATTCTTGCTTTTTAACCTTCTTTAATTTAATCAAGGATAAACATGTTGCATGCGTCATTCTTGACGAAAGACATGGAAGGGTTAACGACATATTAACACTTAGAAACATTCTCTGACTATTACAATTCTAGACGGCACCAGACAAAAAAGTGATCGATATCTTAACAGCGGTTATTGGTGCAGTTGCGAAAGTAGCTCTAAATGTGAGTTGCAAATTGGCATAAATATTATTATTATTTTCATTTATTTTTTTTTTTTTGCATTTTTACATTGCTAGCAGTATTACCCGGGAAAGGAGAGGGGGGGGAGGGGATTGTTCTGATGTCGTGGGTTGATGTCGTGGGTTGATGTCGTGGGTTGATGTCGTGGGTTGATGTCGTGGGTTGATGTCGTTTTAAAAGTATACGCCTGCTCGCAGTCCAGTATTTTTCAATTGTGACATTTAGAAATAATGTTTATTTAATTTTGATACACAATCCACTTGTAAACTGTAATCCATCAAAAAAATAATGTTAAAATATTTTTAAAAATAACAGTATTTATTCCATTATTTTTAGGATAATAGTTTCAATTTCCTTGAAGAATTGTCTTTAACCAATGAATAATGATATGGCTCTATCAAACAAAAAAATATTTATTTTTTTATTTTATTTTGTGTTTTGCGTGATCTCACATTTGAAATAAAGTTGGGAGCTTTTTGTTTTTAATATTAATTAATATTTGTTATTTCGTCCAGAATGCGAATGCAATGAAGCAGCGCCTTCATAGCTGAAGAGCCTGTAAACAGAGACGACAAAGTGCGTGAAAAGTAGTTTGTCTGTTTCAACTTTGAATTTACTTAAATCTGCCTTTTAACCATCTTCCTCGTGATCTAGAAAGATGACATTTATTAAGTTATTTGATCTTGTCGAGCACTGTCAATCAAGTTAAATGTTGATCTTTTCAAGCAGTTTCAATCAAGTTTAATGTTGATCTTTTCAAGCAGTTTCAATCAAGTTAAATGTTGATCTTTAAACAAACGATTCAGAAACATATTTAATAATTTTTAAATCATAATTTGTTATTTATATTCCCCTCGATGGGAAAATAATTTAACTAATGGCCGCCCTTGTCCTTAAGAAAAAAAAGTCTGGCCAACTGAATCTTTCATTTTCTCTATATTATACTTTATAGATTTCTATTTGAAGCTTCCGCCGCAATGCATGCTGCCATCTTTCTTTCTGTTAAATTGGGGCTGATGTGATGTTTGTGTATGAATTTTAAATTTTTATACCGTTTTCAAAACTATAATTCTGAAGAATGCGTACACAAACAGAGAGAGAGAATAACCCCATCATGCAAATCAACTATTACCAATCAACTTTGTTTTATTTCAAATCAGTTCTGCGACGGCGCAGTGCCGTCTTTAAGACAAGGGAACAGTAAACAGTTGCCCATCGCCTAACGCTTCTTAAGGGCCTCCCGATTCTGGAAAGACTCATGCCTCTAGGGGGCCCATGCTTCTATGGGGACCTAACGCTTATAAGGAGCCCCACCCTTCTAGGGTGCCAAAGATTCTATGGGCATAATTGTTTATTTTCTTTCTTTTTTTTCTTTTTTTTTTTTTTTGTAAGGGACAAACTTTAGGGACGGAAATAATATGTTTTTAAAAATATCGTATATGAAGTACTGTAAAGAAAGAAATAGATTGAATAATAAAATTATTTTAAAAAATTGCTATTTAGAAAAACTTAAAAAATAAAAATTTCTTAAATAGAAACAGCTGAAAAGGACCTACATTTTCATTAGAATCTCTTCTGTTTATCGTCGATTAAGTGTAGAGCGATTAAACTCTAAATTCATGTATGAGTCAAAATGCAGAAACGCATTTCGTAAAATTTTTATGGGAAGGGACTATGAGCCCCCTCCCTAAACCCCATGAACATAGCTGAAAT
The DNA here is from genome assembly GCA_964017045.1 of Omphiscola glabra. NCBI lineage: Eukaryota > Metazoa > Mollusca > Gastropoda > Lymnaeidae > Omphiscola > Omphiscola glabra. The sequence goes on from OZ024806.1 coordinate 21,498,242, forward strand.
ATATAGACTCCAGGGAAGAACCCTAAGTTGAGGCTAAAAGCACGGCCTCAAGGGTCATCACAAGCCAAAGTCGGAGAAGCCCTGAGTCACATGCCTAGTTTTGTTTCTGATCGGTTACCTGCACCACTTCCTGAACGCCGAAAAGGATACCTACCCCACACACACACACAATTTTATACACACTTTTTTCCCCCATGAAATGCCCTGAATGAAACACTGTTAATAACAAATGGGCCAACGTGGGCCCCGGCCCGAAATGCTTTTCCAAAAATTAATTGAACACGTTAGAAAGGAATAGGGGGCCTCGGTGCATTACTTCGCACAAGGTCCCGATGCTTTTAAGGTGGCCTTGTGAGTGCATCAGGTTTCTTTTCATAGATAGTATACTATCCCTCCATCCTTGTTTCGCTACAGTCCATGTAGGGCTTTGACCTGCCTCACCACATCCTCCACTCAGACCTAACTGTTGCTTTTCTTTTCCATGCTTTGATTCCCACCTGCTATAGATCATTTTTCAAATAATCCTTCCATCGAAGCCTAGGTTGCCTTTTAGACGTTTTCCTCTTGGGTTTTGTGGTGCACCCTCTTCACTCCTCTGTCACTTGGCATTCCTTCTGAGTGCCCCGCCTAACGTAGCCTGTCCTTTTTTTATTTCTCCTTATATTCTGGCATCCTGATATTTAGTTTACAATTCCTGGTTGGTTATTTTACTAGGTTTCTTAAATCTGTAAGAATAGTATGCTCCTCAGGTATTGATGCTGGTTTGAACAACGTTGTTGGCATAGATATAAATCACCAGATCTGTCCAACAATTCCACCATGTGTTTTATTTTTATTTTCAGACTAGAGGCGAATTCGATGTTATGTATCTGCTTAAATTCTATCAAGTTGTATCAGGGTCTACTCACTGACGTGCTTATGGCTAGGGACTTATTTCGCCTGGAATCATTTTTTGATTAAAACTAACATTTTAAAAAATTAAAATAAAAACATTTTTTTTATTAAATTGTCAAAACCTAAAATACAATTTAAAAGTCTTCAAATTAATTTTGTTTCTTTTCTCATTGCATATATTTGTATAGTTTTTGAAGTGAGGTTTAGATAACAAAAATATTTTTAATCAATATAAAAAGAAAAAAATGCTTCCGATAGATTTGAAGGTTTCCCTGAACATTAGAAAGACTACCAAAAAATTAAAATTAATCTATTTAGTAGTTTCTCTAATATAATATCTACCATCTACCTGCCTACCTACCTTTCTTTTGCTGGCATCCGTCCGTCACTAGGACGAAATCCACAAGACCTGGGATAAGCTAGTTCCCAACAGCAAATCGCCTCTCTCCACGCCGCTGGATAACCCCAAAGGAACCATGTGGAGGATAAAGCTTGGCACCAGTGGCGTCGCATGAGTTGTCAGAATTTTTCATTGTATCAATGTTATCCGCATTTCGGGACTCCATATCCGGGTTTGAATTCAGAGTCGCTTTCCCTTACATGAGTTGCCGTCCAAGGTTAGCGAGTCCCATCCACCCGGGGTGCTGGTGTTTTTGCTTGACTGGGCTTTGCTGGGGATTGAACTCAAGACTTGAGATTTGCTCAGTTTAGACCACTCGGCCACCCAGCACCTACCTATCTACTCACCTAATTACCTACCTATCTATATATCTACCTACCTAACTACTTACCTTCCTACCTATATATTAACTTACCTATCTACCAACCTACCTACTTACTTTCCTATCTAATTACCAACCTACCAAACGACCTACCTGTCTACCTACCTACATACCTACCTACCTACCTATCCATCCATTCATCCACGCAATCACCCACCCACCCTTCAATCCATCCATCTATCTATATATTTATTTATTTATCTATCATCTATCAATATATCTATATGTCTCTCTATCTATCATCTATCTATCATCTATCTATTTATCTATCTAAAAAATCTTAACCCGATCACTCTTTTGAAATTTAAATTTTCACATGTGCAAAATGAATGGGTATTGATAATTATGTGAATGTATTTAAGTTTTGTTAACGTCATTGATTTTCTTCATTGGTAAAATTAGAATATGGCATCTATTTTTCAAGATATTGTCATCCACGTAAACATGTACACACACTATTTCCCACACCCGATATATATGTACCTGAGAAGGTTAATTATTTATCAATTTTAGTCTGAGGTGCTACTTATGCTGCCTTGAGCAAATGAAATTATCGTTATACTTTTATTTTCTCCTCAAAAGTTAAAAAAGATAATAAAATCATCCACGGGTTTGTAACCCCTTTGCTTCCGCAAAAATAAATGTTGTGCATTTCATATACTTTGTTCTTATTTGGATGAGTGATAAGTTAAATAGTGAATACATTTTGGCTATGTAGTTTCACTTTCCTGATTGAATTCAAGCATTTTATTATTAAAGGTAGATTTAAAGGTTACGTTTTTACTACTTTATATTTAAGTTATTTATTAATTTTACTTTTAAGAAAGGGAAAATATATTATCAGTTTTGTCACGCACGGCTATTAAATCAAAGAAACTTAGATCTTTGGCTAAAATAGGCAATTCATGCTATGATGTAATTTGTGTATTTATTTCAATCAAATTAATTTTATTTTTATTTCGTACTATTAACGACGCATTAGAGAACGCACTAAAAATAACAGATTTTTGGGCTTTCCCGATAAAAATGATTTCGGTGCTATTCTGAGATCATAATTGTTTTATTGATATATTCGGATAAAATGTTTAAAATAGCTCCATAGTTGTTACTTTACATGCTTTTGTAATTTTTAATAATAATACTTAAACTGTTGCTAAAATAAAAGCGGAAATATAATATTTTATGTGCATGTAAATTTATTCGATTTCAGTAAAAATAACTATGATTGTTTTTAAGAATCCGAACGTGTCTAAATATTTTCGGTTCTTTGGAGTTACGTCAGTATAGCTCATTCTTAAAGATATTTTAGTATATTTGGAATAAATAAAAACTATGATTTTTGTACCTAAATATGGCGGCAATTTGTGGCCATATGGTTATATAACATGTTTCAAGACACCCCCTACCTCATCAAATAACCAAAAACAACCAAAATAACACAATCTCTTTACTAAATATATTCTGAAATCTATAGTTATACATAATATTTTGAAAATAATTTATTTTAAGCCTTTTTTATTTTTAAAATTTCTACATTTGCACTGACTCAAAAACTACTTGAAGAAATGGCATCTCTAAACTCAAACGTTTTTTTCTTTTTTATTTCAGGGTCCAAAATCAATGTATTGATCATCATCATCATCATCAGGTCCCGTAGTCCTTCGACCGTTGGGGCGCCACAGATGACATGTACACTATTCTTCTCCATTCCTCTCGGTCTTCTGCCCTACGCATAGCATCGCCTAGTTGTAATCCCGTCCATTCTTTGATATTATCTTCCCATCTTTTTCTTTGTCTTCCTCTTCTTCTTCCTCCCTTAGTGCCCTGCAAGATCTCTTTGGCGAGCCCTTGTTTTCTGGTCACGTGGTGATCATCCTGGTGTTATTATGAAGATAATAATATTTACACCTCTCCATGTGATGCAGCTTTAATTGGCACAGTTTTATAATATTTTCTACGAATAAGTCGGTAGGATATGACTATTCTTTTACCGTCCTGGTGGCGCCCAGCCTCTGCTTAGAACTGTCCTGGTTGCGCCCAGCCTGCGTTTAGACCTGTCCTGGTGGCGCCCCGCCTCTGTTTAGACCTGTCCTGGTGGCGCCCAGCCTCTGTTTAAACCTGTCCTTCGTGCGATTTTCAGTGCGATACCTGCTAAATGTTCAGTTTATCATAACGTAAAATACTTTGCTAATTGGTTTAGAGATTTTGTCTTCAATGTATACATTTTATTCCCTTCCCTTTTATTACGTTATTTCAATCAGTGATCTTTTCTTTGTAATTATTTTGACTACATTTTGATGTATCGACTTCCAATTAGTCAAACAATTGAAAAGGTGAATTTCTTTATTATTGAGAATATGTTTATAACTCTAAAACACGAAATACAATGTAAATATTTGTTTTTATTTCCGCCATAGGGCTTACATTTTTTTTCTTCATTTTCAATGAATTTTAAACTTTACTAATCTTTATAATATGTCTTAAATTTTCACCGGATGTCACAAAAGTTTGACAACTGCTTATTTATTTAATACCCAATACTCTGGCTGCCAATCATCCTTCCAATGGTCAAATGGTCAGTTCGTTAGTAAATGGAATTTAAAATTTTTTTAAAACTTAAATAGTAAGGAAATGTGCAAAGTCACCTATGGATTCATTTTTTACCATTTTCTTTGCATCACAAAACGGGAAATGAGTCATCTGGATGTTGATCATCCACAGTGTGAGCGAGGATCAAGGGCCAGCAGATAAGCTGGACGGCGATCAATGATACCAGGAGCGTAGCTACCTTGACGAGAGGATTAAATCATCATTTATAATTACCTAACTATTTAACTCTGGGCATGGAATGTGATCATTTTATAACAAAGGCCAAACATTCATATCTTTTCAAATTTAATTTTATGACCAAGTCTTTAAAGCAGGCGTGCACAACATACGGCCCGCGTGCAATATATGGCCCGCCAGCACCCACTTTGTGGCCCGCGAAGTAACGAAATATTCTTTTTAATTATTATTTTCTTAATAGCTTCCTCCTCACCCCGTCCCACTTTCTGTATTTTACTTTGATAAAACACACATTTGGCCACGAATTATTTAAATTCGTTCTGTGTTTAGTCCTTTTTTAAACGCTTCAATTATAATTATCACTAAAGGTAACTGAAGGTCTCGACCTTTTTACGTTATAGATCGTACCACTGAAATTTCTATCCCTTTAAGAAGGAGTTATAGTTTTGATGGCTTATCAACAACTTTTCCTCCCGTTTCGATGTGTAAAATGCTTGCACCTATAAGTTGAATCAAACATTGTTTGTTAGAAAAAACGTTTATAAAATACGTAACAATAATAAATTATACATTTATCTATTGACCTAGACAGCAACAGCAGAATCCCCCCACCCACTTTTTTTTCAAAAAAACACATCAGTTCCGGGCTATCTCAAAACAAATGTGGATTCAAACAAAATTCGAACAAGCGTTTTAGAATAAATTATTTTACTTTTGATATTCATGTGCCCACCGTGAGCCTGGGTGATCTAACGGCCACTAAATACAAGCAGACTTTAAAGAGCCTGGTGCGAAATTTTAATATAAACATTAACACAGGAGCAACGAGTGCATCGTTGAAACATCGCAACAAACAGCTGCTGTTACAGAGCTTACACAAACAGCTGCTGTTACAGACCTTACACAAACAGCTGCTGTTACAGACCTTACACAAACAGCTACTGTTACAGACCTTACACAAACAGCTGCTGTTAAAGACCTTACACAAACAGCTGCTGTTACAGACTTTACAGACACTGCAGCATGCAGTGAACTCATTTCATAGGAATCTCATTTGATCACATCGTATCAAGCTCGTGAATGTGTACCTTTCAATGTCCAGCGTATCAAGCTCGTGAATGTGTACCTTTCAATGTCCAGCGTATCAAGCTCGTGAATGTGTACCTTTCAATGTCCAGCGTATCAAGCTCGTGAATGTGTACCTTTCAATGTCCAGCGTATCAAGCTCGTGAATGTGTACCTTTCAATGTCCAGCGTATCAGGCTCGTGAAAGTATACCTTTCAATGTCCAGCGCATAGCAAAAATCCTAATAGCAGATCTGTTTACCCTCAAACTCTTAAAATCGTGCATCATCACAAAATAAATCAATACATTATTTTAATAGGAAAAAAAAATAACATACAGTTTTTATAATTTATACATCTCAAAATCGTACATTGTACGCCAAAATCGTAAAAGTAAACTGGTCTGTAATAGCAGCATATCAACTGGCATCAATTCTAATTTAATCCAACTGACTTTGAAATTTTAAAAAAAAAAATCAAACCAAGAAACATATCTGTCGTGGAGCACAGCACATGTGTGAAGAAGCCGGATGCTGATACACGCATGGATCACGTTCTCCGGCCTGTTGGTGACAGCCTCGTTGGTCGGATACTTACTCTTCCTACTGAAATTGATTTCATATCACGTAACTCGGAAACACTGCAGATCTGCAACCGCGACACACCAACATGCTGACGTGGTTCTATATTAGGCGTGACTATCGTGTCCTGTACACACGAGGGAGCGGGGCTTATGATTTCACTGCAGTAACTTTGAAATGGAAATATCCTCTGTTTAGACACGCCATTGGAAAGTGCCTCCCGCTGTCACATTATGGCGACACTAGAGGATTTCTACCAGTCCTGTCATTAAGACACAGCAAGAGTTCGTCTAGCTGTGTGGTGGCACGGAGAACCCTTTGCAACCATCACTGTAAAGCTAGACGTGAACGAATTTTTTCAAGTATTATCGAAACATTAGAGAGCCAAGAGAATTGACAATTCGGAGACTTCAGAGAGAATGTAAACTACGTTTTGAATATAGTATAAAAACTTTAACACAGATTGCTTGATAAGATCATCTAATCAGTTGCGTAGGAAGGAGGTGAGGAGGGATGGTCCATTCTGGGCGGCACTATTTTTCATGGAAATAGGCGGCAAAAATATTGGCCCACCCCGGACGTGACTAACCGCAGCTACGCCACTGCCTATAATATAAATATCCTAAGTATCATTTATCCAACAAATATATATATATAAACATCTAAAGATCTTTGATACTGTAATCGGCAAGGCAATCAGTTATCAGACAAAATTCATGCAATCGTGGTCAGAATAATTACCAAGAAGGTGTGCTACCATCTTACCACCAAGAAGGTTATCTACCATTTTACCCCCAAGAAGGTATTCTACCATTTCTACCATTTTACCCCCAAGAAGGTATTCTACCATTTCTACCATTTTACCCCCAAGAAGGTATTCTACCATTTCTACCATTTTACCCACAAGAAGGTATTCTACCATTTCTACCATTTTACCCCCAAGAAGGTATTCTACCATTTCTACCATTTTACCCACAAGAAGGTATTCTACCATTTCTACCATTTTACCCACAAGAAGGTATTCTACCATTTCTACCATTTTACCCCCCTCCCCCCCCCCCCCAAAAAAAAAGAAGGCATTGTGCGTCTTATTTTTAAATCATTTATATTAACTTCACTTTTGTTTGTGGCTGGCTGACTGACTGAAGGGTGGCAAAATTTTCGGACGGCTAATTGACCCACTTCCCTTCTATTTTGACAAGAATTTTCGAAAAGATAGAGTAACGCACACTGACATAAAGAACATATTGTTGGGGTAAAGTGTGGGAGGGATTACATACTCTCAAAGCAAAAAATAACTACCCAAGACAATCCAGTTTTTATAATAGAACACTTTTTTTAGAAATGATAAAAACATGTAAACACTGTTACGTCATTTGAGAATATGTGAAGTCATTTAGTTGCATTTTTGTTCATTATTCTTGAGGTACACCTTCAGGTGTATATTTTCCGTATAGCTCGAAGAAAAGGTCTAAATTAAGGTTTTACGCTACCTGGGCGTGGAACAGTTGTCAACGAGCACAATTTTTAGTCTATCCCTACAATTTACTAGTGAGATTGTGGCATAAGCGTTGATGTAAATTGTTTTTTGTTAAGGGACCAAAAAAATATTTTTTAAATCTTTCAATCAAAGTCTAGTTAAAACACACTATTAAGCAGAACATTATTTAAAATTTCTGTAAATGCATTACGCAATGGAAGTATGTGCAGAATACATTTTCTAAAACTTAAAAAAAAATTAAACATATTTAAGTTTCGTCTACATTCAATTCGAATTATTTGGATTCCAAGAGTGTTTAATTACATTTTTGTTCTTTTTGCGTTATATATTTTAAACAGTTTTAGATTACAAATACTACAAATTTTAAAAAAAATAAAAAAAAAATTTTATTTCCTTTAAAAAAAATAATAAAGATAGAAAGCCTATGTTTAAAATATTTTTTTAAAAATATTTTGAAGTTTCTTCTACATTTCTTGGTAATCCTCTGCCTTCATAGTGTGCATTAGAACCCTTCTCTACAATCCTTCTTTTTATATGTTTATATTTTATCATTTGTTGTCAGTGATGACTGTCATTACGGACATATATCATTAGTTGTATAATATAAGAAAATATCAATCAGTATTGTCTTGGATGGACAGATCGAAAGATTCTTCTCATCACTACACCGGAGCGTAATGTTTTGTATATTGAAAGTAATTAACACGCGCTATCTTGGTCTAAACTTGCTGATACCAAATATGAAGTCAAATTCTGACTAGCACGCGTAGCTTTTGAGTTATGACTAAACTTAATTTACCTAATAACTGTATACGGATTTGAAATTAGCGAGCCCGAAATAGTGCATTACACACCGATGCGTCCTGAGGCAGGAGAAAATAGTTTTTGTGTGATCAAGATTACTTTGAGATGGGAAATTATTTTTGTGTTACATAAATTATTGTTTTTGTTAATGATGAGTAAAGTTGAACTTATAATTTTGTAATAATTTTTTTTTGTTTGGTATAAATTTCATGAGTATACACTGTATTGAGTATACAAATCTCTTTTGTCAGAATATGATATTTGGTCTCAGCACATGCATTGTTTACACAATAATAATGACAGCCTCACATCATTTTCAAAATTGCATAAAAACCATTGTTGTTTATTTCGGTTATAAGCTACAACGCCACTGAAAACGTTGGTTGTTTCCCTTGGATATCGAACATAATAAAACCATTTCAGATTGATGTACTCCTTCTTTTTGTCAAGTAAATATTCCACACGTTTATAGTGTTATTTGCACTAGAAAATGTCTTTGAGTTTTTAAAACAAGACTACTAATTTAAAAAATAAGCAAAAAATTAATTTTAAACAGTAAAAAAAACCAAAAGAGCGTAAATTTAAATATTTGTTCATTGTATTTTTAATTTGTTGACAAACTTTTAGGAATTATTTGTGATAAAGTCATAAGCCATCAGACAAACAGTGAGCAGATCTAGATAAATTCAGCCAATCAGTGAGTAAACACATATATATTCAGCCAATCATTGAGGAGACCCAGATACATTCAGCCAATCAGTGAGTAGATCCAGATAAACTTTGTAGAATCGGCAGCAGCTAAATATCCTTAATCTTGCCATTAGCCTGAAAAAAAAATTATTGTAAAATTGTCACTGATGTCACTTAAGTCACTGATGTCACTGGTGTTACCGATGTCACCAATGTCACCGCTGTAACTGATGTCATCGATTTTACCGACGTCACTGATGTCACTTAAGTCACTGATGTCACTGGTGTCACTGGTGTTACCGATGTCACTGATGTCACTGGTGTTACCGATGTCACCAATGTCACCGCTGTAACTGATGTCACCGATGTCACTGATGTCATCGATTTCACCGACGTCACTGATGTCACTGATGTCGCTTAAGTCACTGATGTCACTGGTGTCACTGGTGTTACCGATGTCACCAATGTCACCGCTGTAACTGATGTCACCGATGTCACTGATGTCATCGATTTCACCGATGTCACTGGTGTCACTGATGTCACTGATGCTATGAGCGAAACAGAAGGAACTTATTGATATTATGAACGCAGTAAAAATTTACAACATTATCAGTGTTGGTATAATATACAACATTATCAAGCCCTTACTAATCACTTTTACTATGCGAAAATTGATGACACGGTGTGGTATAGATTTCGACATGTTTGTATTAAAATATGTACGTTGTCATAGCAACGGTCGTGAAATAATATAAAATTGAGTGCTTGAAGTTAGGAACATTTTTTTAAAAAATATAAATTACTAAAATTTCATTTTGATTAGCAGGTCTGGCCGTAGAATTCTTTTTTACAATGTGCATGATAATATATGCCAACCCATAATCATAAATGTAGATGTGTCGTCTATTTATTAATAGCTTTCCATTTTCTAAGAAACCAAATGTAGATGAGTCGTCTATTTTCAATAGTTTTCAGTTTTCTAGTAAACCAAATGTAGATGAGTCGTCTATTTTTAATATTTTTCAGTTTTCTAGGAAACAATGTAGATGAGTCGTCTATTTTTAATAGTTTTCAGTTTTCTAGGAAACCAAATATAGATGAGTCGTCTATTTTTAAAAGTTTTCAGTTTTCTAGGAAACCAAATGTAGATGAGTCGTCTATTTTCAATAGTTTTCAGTTTTCTGTGAAAACCAAATGTGGATGAGTCGTCTATTTTTAATAGTTTTCAGTTTTCTAGGAAACCAAATGTACATTCCCAAAATAAAGCGCCGGCAAAGATCACTGTTTTATTTCTTAAACTATTCGTTTTCAGTCTCGTGGTGTGCATCAATTAAATTATGACGTGGTCTACGCGCGTGAAATTCCCACCTGCTAAGGTTACTTGACAAACCATGCTTTAAGAAAGCGTACATTATAAAATATCAATTAGTGTTACCCCCAGCCTCCCCTTAGAACTATTACTCTGGATCTTCTTTATTTGATTCGACACATTTTCAAGGATGCATTTTTAATTATTTTTTTTTATAGTTTTTTTTAGTTTTTTTTATAAAAATATTTTTTGTTGCGATCGGCAAAAAATTATTTGGTTTAATTTGCTCAACAACAAATGATGCTGGCGGAATTTCAACTTTCTATGATATGGTTACTCACCTCTGGGTCTCTATTTTCCAGATTATTCAGAGTTGAACAATTCACGCCTGTCAGTGTCTGTAAGCTCCTGGACGAAAACATGGAATAAAAGTTATCAAAACAAAAAAATACGTGCACAATTTCGTTCGAAATAATGTTAGATCACGTAAACGGGGGAAGTAATAAAAAAATATATAATAACTTTATTGATCGCACAACATCATTTCTCTTTGTGCGCGGAGACATCTCTATATCCATGACAAAATGTGAGTTGTTAACGATATAGGAACAACCTCTATAAATGGTATGCATGTTTATAGTTATTAGCGTGAAACTGGGAATTTTAAGACATTTAATTTTGTTTAAACTTCTATTTGATTTAAATTCCTTTTTTTATTTTTTTTTGTCTACTTTATATATTACAAAAGTGGGAAAATCAGCTTACCCATTTATTAAAAAAAAATCAAGTAAAATTACTAATTCTCTAAAAGTAAGTTTTACGTTTGAAAAACGGCAGAGGTAAATGGTATAGAGGGAGTCGGTCCGCCCCGAATCGCACACTTTCGTCACTAAATGGTAGGTGTCATTTCCAGCCTACTGGGCGTGGTTGTCTCTTTCAGGGCACATACAGAGGCCACAAATATTAAACTGTTGGCTGTGTCCGAGGCGGCAAAGGAACTCTGCATTTGATGTCGTAAACTTTATCTTCCGATAGTGTGCACTCTATAAAAACATACCACAGCCAAACGATTACTCTTAAAATCATAGGATTACTCTTAAAATCATAGGATTACTCTTAAAATCATAGGATTACTCTTAAAATCATAGGATTACTCTTAAAATCATGGGATTACTTTTAAAATCATAGGACTTACGTTTTCATTTCTTTTTCCCAATAAACTGCCAGCAATGGACTTTAACATGTCCAACCACTGTCTTTTTTCTAGCCATGCCTTATGTAAAAAATAAAAATAAAAAATCAGACATTTTTGGACAGAATTGCATACTTTGTTTTCAGTCTTGGAATTTTTGTGATATCTATTTTTGTGTTCCCTTAAATTGGTCTGTAGCAAAACAGTGAATTATTGTGTGGTCAGAAAATGTGCTCAGCTCTTGAGTGACGTTGACATTTGGCAGAGACTGGGCGCTTTTTGTTCGAAAGTGAGAGGGGTTGTTTTTTTTTTTTTGGGGGGGGGTGCAATATCATTGATAACCATAGTGTCTGTGTAAATCTTCGCGCAAAGATAGCGTATCACGAAACAGTTAAGTCTGTCGATTTAATACTCAAAGAATTTTATGAACAAACTTGGCACATTTAAGCGTCGTTTTTTACTAGAGAGCTCTATTCAAAATAAAGGCAATGAACAGAACAGAGTCACCGACCTCGTCAAGTAAAGCAAGGCGTGAGGCTGACCAAACAGCCTGACTTGCCCGGCTGCGAGATTGTGAGTGTTGACAGGCTGGAGAGAGTTTTGATAGGTGAGAGTGTTGACAGGAGAGATTGTTGAAAGGAGTGAGTGTTGACAGGAGTGAGTGTTGACAGGAGAGATTGTTGACAGGAGTGAGTGTTGACAGGAGAGAGTGTTGACAGGAGAGATTGTTGACAGGAGTGAGTGTTGACAGGAGTGAGTGTTGACAGGAGAGAGTGCTGACAGGAGAGATTGTTGACAGGAGTGAGTGTTGACAGGAGAGAGTGTTGACAGGAGAGAGTGCTGACAGGAGAGAGTGTTGACAGGAGAGGGTGTTGACATGAGAGAGTTTTGATATGAGAGAGTTTTGACATGAGAGAGTGTTTACATGAGAGAGTGTTGACAGGAGATAGTGTTGACAGGAGAGAGTTTTGACAGGAGAGAGTGTTGACAGGAGATACTGTTGACAGGAAAGAGTTTTGACAGGAGAGAGTGTTGACAGGAGAGAGTGCTGACAGGAGAGAGTTTTGACAGAAGTAAGTGTGGTACGTTGATGTGATCCTTTCATGATTTATAGGAGCGATGTGTGGTGACCAGGTATTGACAACATCTCTGCAACTCACATGGGGGTAGGGTGTGGAGGTTGGAGAAATCGTGTCGTTTGAAAGATGAAACGCTTAGGTGAATACATTTTTCAAAGTTGGTAAAATAGGATTTGCGCATGTGTCACATACGTAAGAAATAGGAGTTCAACTTTCAGCTCTTTTTTCAACTTTCATAGATGTATGGACACAGAAATTGAAAACATGCAATTGCTATTAGCAATAGCATTTAGGTCAATATTCTAAATTACCATAAAGTCAATAAAGCTTGTGTCCATAGTTTTTAGTATTAGTACTATTAAGGCGGTTTTATATAGCGCAGAGCCCCAGCCTAGGGCTAGGCTCACTATATATAAAAAAATTAGCATATACCGAAAATTATGCATTTAAAAAAACAGTTGTTAAAAAGCTTGACCTCACCCACCCAGGTACTATCTACGCCCCTGTCCAGCCCTGGACAGCAACCAGCAGCACCGAGCGTTGTTTATCAGTCAGATGAGTCGGTACAGAACAGTTTGAAAAGATGGGTTTTTGAGGGCAGTTTTGATAGCTGGGATGGTCGGCATATTGCGGACACGTAATGGGAGAGAATTCCATTGTTTGACGGCACAGAAAGGGAAAGATCGTTCACCATATGTTTTAGTGCTTTTTCTAGGAACAGAAAGTATGTGCGTGTCCGTGGAGCAATTGGGGGGGGGGGGGTTGAAGGGGTGAATAAACAGAAAGAAGTTTAGTAAGATGGGAAGAGGAGGAACCAGAGAAAATGTTATGACAGGGAACAGACAACTTGTAATCAATGCTTGTCTGTATAGGGAGCAGATGGCGTGAGTGAAGTAGTGGAGTGTCGTGATCACGTTTCTTTGCCTTTAGATCTCACCTAGCAGCTGAGTTTTGAACTTGCTGCAATTTTTCTAGAAAATGTTTTGTTGAACCTGACAGAAGAGAATTACAATAGTCTAGACGAGAGATAACAAGAGCACAGATTATTGTTTTTTGTTGCGTTATCACATTCACAGACCTGTTTAACTTCAAACTCTTAAAATCGTACAATATCATCACAAAATCATTCAATACATTATCTTAATAGTAAAAAAATAAACACACAGTATATATAATGTACACACCTCAAAATCGTATATTGTACGCCATAATCGTAAGAGTAAACAGGTCTGCATTCATAATTGCATTAATAAATTATTGTTGTTTTTATCGACTACAAGCTACAACGCCACGGATAATGTTGTTTTGGTCACAATGATATCGAAATTAATAACACCATTTCAAACAGATTTACTCCTTCTTTTAGTCACGTTTATCATGTTATTCGCATTATAAAATTTCTTTCATTTTTTTAAATAAGACATTACATTAAAAACAAGCAAAAAATTTATTTTGCTCAGTAAAAAAGCAACAACAAAGAGTGGAAATTCTAAGTTTATTTAATTGTATTTTCAATTTTGACAAACTCTTATGAATAGTTTTAATTTGAACAAAAAAAAATATATTTTTTTAAAACTTTAATCGAAAAATATTGCAGGCGATGAAATTCATAAGTCATCAGACAAACAGAGATTATATCCAGATAAATTCAGCCAATCGGTGAGTAGACTCGACAAATTCAGCCAATCTGAGACTAGACCAACATAAACTTTGTAGAAAGGGAAGTGTCTAAATTATATCCTTTAAATCGCCTATAGCCTGAAAAAAATAAAATCATGATAAAATTGTAATAATGGGTTCATATATGTTACACTATTCTGAGCTAAAGTTTACTTTAAGTGACAGTAATCTCACTGTCTCCGATGTCATTGATGTCACTAATGTTACTGATGCCAGGAGGAAAATTAAGGAACTTATCGAACATAGTAAAAATATAAAACATTATCAACCTAGTATAATATACAACAATATCAACCTAGTATAATATACAACATTATCAACCTGTATCATTTAGTTAAAATGCGAAAAGCAATGACACAGTGTGCTATATATATTTCCTAATTTTCGTATTAAAATCTGTACGTTGTCATGGTAACGGTCATGAAGTAAATATAACATTATATGCTTGAAGTTCCAGAACATTTTATTTATAAATTATGGAAATTTCATTTTGATTTCGAGGCCCGGCCTTATATTTTTTTCTCTGTTTTTACAATGGGCTTGAAACTATATGCCAACCCATTGCGCATAAATGTAGACGAGTCATCTATTTTTACTAGTTTTCAGTTTTCTAAGGAACCAAATGTTCATTCCTTTTAAAGTATAAATCCAAATGTTGGAAATGTTTAATTAATATTGTTATTTTTATTTAAATGATGTGTTATTTTACTTAAACTAAAATTCGCGAATTGGCAAGTTTGGAAAACCTTTCAGTTTTTTCTTTAACATAGAAACCGACGTAACCGTGTAACTGATTTCTTCCTAAAACTTATCGTTTAGATTTTTTCAGTGAACAACTCTATTTTTAGATTACTAAAAATTTATGTATATGATACATGGGGGGTATACGTCTTTTAGAAAGGCGTAGTTGGGGCATGGCACAAAAAAAAGTTTGGGAAACACTGTTGTAGACCAGTGGCGTAGTGAGGGGGGCAAGGGGGGCATCATGCCCCGGGCGCTACTCACAAAGGGGCGCCAAATGGTATATTTTATTATAATATTGTATGGTTTTCGAATAAGGTGGCCGCTAAAAAGGTATTGGGGGCGCTAAAAAGGTATTGTGCCCCGGCGCGAGTTAAGCTCGCTACGCCACTGTTGTAGACAATGGTGTTTGGGTGAATCCTCACAAACCAATAGCTATTTCTATTGTACAAATACACGCCCATAATCACAACAATATTGAACGGCAGATTGCCCTGGACATTGCTACTGGAAGGTGTTCCAAACATTATTACTGACCTATTTTCAAACATTTTTACTGACCTATGTTCCTAACAATGTTAATGACCTAATTTTCAAACATTGTTAATGACCTATTTTTCGAAACTATGTTACTGGCCTAAAGTAACATTGTTACGGACCTATGTTCTGTTGAAGTTGTAAAAGGCAACTTTGAAGCCGAAGAGAACTTTAAACTGGCAGACGACTGTGACGTAAGGTATAGTAAAAAGGGGTTCTCAGAAAAATTGACTAAACTCTTCACTCACCTCAAAGTCTCTATTTAGAGATTCAGATTCTTGAGTAATACCTGTTTCTCAGCGTCTGTCAAAGCCTGCAATTATATGATCAAAAGTTTTCCAAAAATAGAAACCTTTTCGACTTTATTCCAAATGAAAAATCACGTGAAATGGAGAACAAATTACAAAATATAAATTAGTTATTGGCTGCAGCTATTGTTACCTGGGTACCAGAATTGAGAGCTTGTGATTAAAAAAATATTTAAAATATTATTATTGCGTTTGTAAGACCAAATAAGGTATCAAAAGAAAAATAATTGAATGTACTATACGTTTGTAATCTTAATTCTTCAGTTTTACTAAAATAAACTACTACAAATGACATCCGAATAGCATTGAGTCTAATGGTACCCGGGTGCGAATGGCGGCGCTGCGTGTCTGGGTCCATTTTGCCTAATGCTATTCGGATGTCATTTGTAGTAGTTTATATTAGTTAAAATGAAGAATAAAGTTCAAAAACATATATTACATTCAATTATCTTTCATTTGATACCTCATTTGGTCTTACAAACCCAACAATAATATTTTAAATCGTTTTTTAATCCCAACCTCTCAATTCTGGTACCGGGTACCAATAGCCACTTCGTTAGTTATTTCGAAAACGAAATATCTTTTTTTTTTTTCACAGACATTTCTCCACCGATAATGTTATATAACTGTGACATTGCGGATAGTTTGCGGGATCGGAGTCTTTTACACAAATGATAAATAGATCATAGCTTACATGAATTACAACACCAATCTACCACATCTAAACAATTACACTCAAAACGCCCGGGTAATATTGCTAGTATTTTTTTAAAGCACCGGGTGGAAATATTTTACTACAAACCTTTTCAGTTCTTTTCCCCAACAAATTGCCGGCAACGCTCTTTAACAAGCCCCACCAGTCTTGTCTTTTTTCTGGATTTTCCTGGAATAGAAAAAGTCAGATACCGGTAGCTTTAAACACTCGTTTTCATTTTTTTTAAATTAAATAGTTTCGCCCCGCCAAACAAAGCGTAAATTTCACATCTACTAAAATTACTTGACAAATTATAATTTAAAAAATTGTTGGTTTTTTTTGTTTTTTTGCTGGCATCCGTCCAACGATGACTTTGCAGGACAAAATGTATAAGGCCAGGGATTATTTTTTTTTGGGTTTATAAGCTGTTTTCTCAACAGCAAATTGCTTCTCTCCACGCCGCTCTCTGCAAGGGGGCATCATGCTTAGCGTCGCAGGTCTAGTCGGAATGTTTCATTGGGCCAATGTTATCCGCAATCGGAACTCCAGCTCTGAGTTTCAATTCAGAGTCGCCTTCTCTTGGATGAGTTGCCATCCAGGGTTAACGAGTCCCATCCACCCGGGGTGCTGGTGATGTTTTCTGCTTGACTGGGCTTTGGCGGGGATTGAACTCCACACTACAAACTTGAGATTGACTCAGTCTAGAACAATCGACCACCCAGCACCCGTTCTATATAGAATATAAATTAGTGTAACCATCACCCTCCCCCCCCCCCAGTACGCCATCACCCTACCCCCCCCACCCCAGGTAAGCCATCACACTTGAACTTCATTAAAATTGTAAAGTCATAGCCCTTTTTTACGCCGCAGATTTGTAATAGCACGATTCAATTGAGAATATTTCCGTCAAACAAAGAAAATGTTACGCACCAAAGGAACTTGCGCTATTTTTAATCCTTTATATTAACTCCTCTTCTGTTCGTGCCTGTCAAAAACTTTGTACGGCTAACAGACACACTTCCCGTCAACCTATCAAGATGAAATTCGGCACATAAACTCGTTGACGAGGATACATTTTTGCGTACTGCTCTAATGTTTAGAATTGAATCTCTTATTTTACTCTATGGCCCGTGACAAACATTACATAACAGAGTACGATACCAGTAATGAAATTTAGCATTAAAGAGCGATACACAACCTAGGGTTTATTAGAAATAATAATTTACGATCTACAAATCCAATAGAATGAAGCTAAGACTATTGACTTACAGTACAGCAATGAACTTGTGCCGGTAAAATGTTGAAAAGGGTGCGCACACACATACACACACACACACACACAGTAAATATTAATATACAAATCGCAAAAAACCATGTCTCTCCTTCGTCTCGTATCGTAATCGCTCCTCTTTTCTCTAAGTCGAGCGGCTTATTTATAGTCTCTCTTTGAGACTTTTCCAGAAAGGGGATATTCATTATTTCTGTACCTCGACCCGTCCAATGCGTTCGAAAGATTTCTATTGCCAAAGGCTATAGACTATGTTTACATTATGCAAGGTCAATGATGGCGATTTATAATCAGGCTACACCCCGACGCGTTGCCATACTTGGGCTCAGCCGACGTCTGCTCTGCATAACAAAATGTAATCAAATTTTAAACAACCTTCCCAAACATCAACCCCGGAAAAAATCTCTTTTTTTCCTTTATTCAAGGGGAAGATGAAACAAGAACTCAGTACAGGAGCTCCTCATTCCTGCCAAAGACAATAAAGGACTGGAACAAGCTTCCAAAAGCAACAGTCGAGGCGAATACACCTGACACATTTGCGGCTCTTGCCTCCTGTCTTGCAACCAGTGAATTATCCCCTTAAAAAACCACGCACATTAACATCGCGAACCCCTCTGAACCATAGGAGCCATAATGATCAATGCATTGATCGTGGGCCCTCAAAACATAGAAGAAGAAGAAGAAGAATGAAATATGATGACACTGATTTCATGAAATAAAATTTGCGATAACTGCGTTAAATGATATTCTTTTTTTTTTTTGTAAAAAATATTCAATTGCATTTGGTGCGTAATATTTTTTTTTTGGTGTGTTTCCGAAATAGTTGGTGAGATAAATATGTGGTGTAAAAGAGGAGGGTTCTTTATAAATATTAATATAGTTAGGGGCGTGAAAAATAATATGTTGTTGCGACCTTTGGGGTTGGGGGGTGGCTTTAATATTGAATGTTTTGTCAAAGTTTCGGTCCCATTGCTCGATATTACATGTTATAAAGAATGTATACGAAAAGCTTTCTCATAACTTAAGTCCGATTCCCACTGCTTTAGTACGATTCTGATAGCTTTAGGGCGATCTCATAGTTGAAATGCTTATTCTCACAGATTTCGTACGATTCTGATTTCTTTAGGACTATCTTCATTGCTTCGATTCATGTATGTCTAATCAAGGCTGTTGAGGAGGCGGCAGTTACTTCCAATTTCATTTGGGAAGGGGGAATCAATCTGTTCCTACTTTTCTGCTTTTGAATTGCTCCATGCAACAAAATTAATATGGGAATGTAAAGGATTACAAACAATCATTTTTATCAATTTTGAATGACATTTGGCTCAATAAAATATCCATAATTAAATGAAAGTAAGAAATATCTAGCCGATTTTTTTAAAGCCAGTATTGAGTGTTTAAAGTACATTTATAGATAGTACTAGGGGAACATATTAGACGGCTTGTCCGTCGTCAATAGATCACTTAACATATTTGCTTATGAAAGTATGTGAAATAGAAATCACTTTCATAAACACCTTTGCAAAAACCTTTACGGATTAGATAATAATTGATAGACTGCATTCAAGTTGTGTAGATAAAATATAAGAACAAGGTGTGCTAAACTTGAATTCATAGACAGGGACAAAAGATTTAGACGTTTCGGCTTAGAGCCTTCGTCAGAAAATAAGACAAAAAGACGTATAACGAGTATCAGATGACAGTAAAAAAAAAAAAACTTTAGAGATTTCCTTTTTGTTGCCGGATGTAGGATTGCAGGAAGTGAAAGAATATAAATAGTGGTACTGTGCAAAATAAGGCAGATTATCTTATCGGATCAAAATATTCCGATGAAGGTTCTATGCCGAAACGTCAAAATATTTTCTCCTGTCAATGACTTTACGGATTAGTTCGTTTTCCCGTTTAAATAAAATTAGAATCATCAAATCACCAAGAGACAAACAAAAACAAGAACCAGCAACATCGCCAAGGGAATTAATTTTCTAGGTCATCCTTACATGATAATTGAAATGTTCATGGAAGCTAGAGTTATTTTTTTTTATTGTAATTACTTCTTGAAAAGATTTTTTTTTTAATACGATCTAAAGCGAATATTCGCAAATGGAAAGCATCGCAAGGACCAAAATTATTTGGTTTAAATTGATTAAAAACGTAAAGATGCTTGCCACATTTCAGCTTTCTTTGATATGGTTACTCACCTCGGCGTCTCTGTTTTCCAGACTGTTCAGAGCGTTGAACAACTCACGCCTGTCGTTGTCTGTTAGCTCCTAGACAAAGACATAGATTATAAGTTAATGTTTGAAAAAACCTGCATAATAACGTTCAAAATAATGTGAGATCACGTGAAATAGAAACTAAACAAAAAAATGTAAAGACCTTTATTGATCGCCCACAACATCGTTTCTCTTTGTCCGCGTAGACATTTCGTCATCGATAGCGAAATGTTCGTTATGGTGATAAGGGAACACACTCTATGAATGGTACCCATACATCTATCCATCCCTGTGACGCTACAGCACATGTAGGGCTTCGGCCTGACTCACCACTTCCTTCCACTCAGACCTAACTAATGCTTTTCTTTTCCATGCTTGGATTCCCAGTTGTTGTAGATCATTTTCTACATCACACATCCATCTAAGCCAAGTCTGACTTTGAGCCGTTTTCCTCTGGGGTATTGGTGATGCACCCTCTTCACTCCTCTGTCATTTGACATTCTTTCTAAGTGTCCTGCCCAGCGTGGGATCCTGATATAGACTGTACAATTCATTTTTATTTCGTATTCTCCATCCATATTCATCTTTTGTTGGTCTGTATATTTCCCTGAGAACTTGTAGCTCCCATGTAATTTTCTGCACTTTTTGTAAGGTCAAAGTTTCACTTACATATGTCACAACTAGTCTGATTACAGTTTTAAAAATAGTTTTCTTTGTTTCTCTTGTAATGTTTTTAGTTTTGGCTAATTTCTTACTACTTTAGTGTGCCCTGTTTCCAGTTGATATTCTTTCTTTCATTTCTGTAAGTAATTCGTTTCTTGCATTAATTAAAAAAACCTAGGTATTTGAATTGATTTACTTTTTTCAAAATTCTGGTTTCTAATTTTAATGGCTTTGTCTGTCATACTCTTATCATAGGTATGTATTTTGTATTTTGGTTCGAAACTTCCAGCCCTGCTTGTAGTGATACGTCTTCTAATTCAATAAAGGATTTTGATATGTCTTTAATACTTTTCTCCAGCAGTGATATGTCATCAGCATATGCAAGATACTGAAGGGGTTGATTGTAAAGTGTGTCCATTGGTTGTGTGTCTTGGGTTTCCTTCTGAAAGTATCCTGTTATTGTTCCTCCGGTGTCAATGTGTCTGCTTCTTATAACTCTCTCTAATGTTTGATTTAAAAATATACAAGACAGGGAGTCTCCTTGTCTCAGGCCTAGTCTAATCTGAAATTCCCTTGAATATTCTCCTTAAAACTTGATTTTGGAGTTGCTCAATGCTACATTATCAGTCTTGTCAGTTTGTTGGGTATGCTAAACTCCTCCAGAGTCTCAAATAGATGTTTTTCTTTTGATGCTGCCATAAGCCATTTTATAGTCCACATAGAGTTATGTACTGGGATAGTATACTCATAACATTTCTCTAATAGGCATCTGATGATGAAAATCTGATCAGTCGTTGATCTGTTTTGCCTGAATCCACATTGGTAACCACCAAGTATTTCTTCAGTGTACGGTTGTAGTCTTGTGGCAATTAGCTTCTTCAGTATTTTGTATGAAGCATTTAATAGTGAAATTCCTCTGTAGTTTGTGCACTGAAGTTTGGAGCCTTCTCTTGTGTAATGGGTTTATTAATGATGTTTCCCATTCTGTTGGACTCGTCTATTCTTGTCAAATTTTAGTTATAATTGTATGCATCTGAGTGTGTAGGTCTCTTCCTCCATATTTATTAAGTTCTGCTGTGAGGAGGTCTTCTCCATGGGCTTTGTGGTTTTTCATATAATTGATTATTTCTTAGGTTTCTTCTAGAGTTTGGAAGTTTATAAAAGGGTCTGGTCCTCCATGTGGTGTTTGGTAATCTTCATCTTGTCTATTGTCTGCATTCAGTGTGTCCTCACAATATTCATCCCACCTTTCCAGTACGTTACTTTTTTCCGTAATTAATTCTCCATCCTGGCTCTCACACACTTGTGTTCTGGCTTGGTATGCATTCTTTTCATCCGTTATCTTCATGTAAATTCCTCTGATGTTTCCCTCTCTTGATAAGGCCTCTATTTCTTTTAGCTCTCCAGCTGCCTTAGTTTTTGGGTAAGGTTTCCCTGCATTTATGCATCCCTCCACTTCCTACAATGCAGTAGATTCTAATTTTGGTCCGCCCGGGGTATTTTATATCTGGTGGGCTTTCCCTTATCCGCAGCCCGGGGAGGCGCTCCATGGAAGATCAGTATCTCTGCACGAGATGAATAATATCTAAGTTTTAAAAATTAATGGGAGCGTCGCAACAGTGTCGCAGCAAAGATTGGTATCACCTTGTGGTGTAAATAATGGTGTCATTGCAACCCCCCCCCCCCAAAAACAAACCGGATATCTGTATCTGCCATGGAATTCTTCTGTGTCCTCTTAAAGCAGTGGTGCTCAACCTTCTTGATGCCGCGACCCTATAATACAGTACCTTATGTTGTGGTAACCACGAACCATAACATTATTTTCATTGCTTCTTCATAAATGTGCTTCCGGTGGACTTAGGCGACCCCGGTGTAAGGGTTGTTCGATCCCCATATGGGTCGCGACCCACAGATTGAGAACCGCTGTCATAATGCCATCGTGACCAATAAAAACCAAATGACAATTAGGCTTACTGTACGTCAACGTTTCACGCCGGCATAGCTTAGCTGTCCCGTTCTCTTTAAATTATGTCCCGGGTTCAATTTCAGTTTAGTAAAAAAAAATCATATTTCCTGACCGACAATGTTTTCTGTTCTCGCGTACATTAGCAATACCAGAACTTTGTTGGTGCCGTATGCAAATTCGTGTAATAAAACTAAAAAATCTACTTGTAATTACTACGAGATCTAGCGTTATGCCGTGTACATTTGTTTTTGGGTTTTTTTTTTTTTTAAGGTTTGAACCAACCCAGATTATATTGGCTCTGCTTTTCCAATCTGTTTATAATCAGTAGCACAGTGCCTCTCATAGTGAAACGCGCGATTTTAAGATATTTTAAATTATGTTCTACATTTCTAGTGTGTGTAAACTACTTTCGATTTACTCTTAAGACGCCGGGTAACATTGCTAGTATTTTTTTAAAAAGCAAACTGTGAGACTTTTTCTATTCGTATTTCGATTTGTTTTTTTTTTCTCATGAAAATTTTTTTTTCCCAGCCATCTTCCGACTTACGTATTCATTTCTTTTCGTCAACAAAGCGCCAGCAACGGACTTTAAGAGGCCCATCCAGTCTACTCTTTTTTCTGGTCCTGTCTGGAATAGAAAAAGTCATAGATATATGAATCTGTGATATTTTCATCTTTTACTAGTCGTTTTCAACTGTAAAAGAATGACTTATCTTTATAATAATTAAAGTTGTTGTTTGTTTTTTTTTTAATTTGAAGAGGCGACTTTAAGCCGTTATTATCCAAAGACAGTGCCAGTAAAAAAAAAAAAATCTTGATTGTGAAAGAACGGGAAATTAAGAGCTTCAGCGCTTCGAAGCTTAGACGACATATACAATAATATCCATATGCCATTCAGACACGCTAGCAATGATGAGGAAGGGGGTCGAGATGTTATCAACAGGCGCTGAAACACCCCGCCACGCCCAGCTGCCTAAAATAAATAAACGACAACAACAAAAGAGCTGAACCTGGGATATGTCGAAGGACGGACAATGTTTGTAGTTACAGCGGAAGCCTACTATGCCCTGATAATTGGTGTCCGAATAACCGGATGACTTTTAAAAAGAGGAGGCGCGGTTAATTATTCCGTCTCAATGGTGTTAGGATTTTTTGTTAAATTTTATATGTTAAGTGCATTCTGTTGTTCTTTACAAACAAATTGTTTTAATCTCTTTTTCGGCTTTTTGAGAAAAGTCATGTTGAAGTTGGACCCATTTTTTTAATTGTGTTGTACTAGATCAGTGGTTCTCAGCCTGTGGTTCTCAGCCTGTGAAATAAATCTGCGGTGTAAAAGCGGGTGGGTCCCTAGAATATTAATATAGATCAGGTGCGGGAAAAAATGAGTGGTAGCGAGTCCTGAAGGGGGGGAGAGGGGGCACTAATAGAGATTCATATAAAGTGCGTTGCTTGTATCCATGTTTTGTCTAATTCTCAACCCTACCCCATAGCCCCATATTACATTGTAAAAAGGATTTATACGAAAACTTTTGTATTTTTGGGGGGGTTGCTCATTTAAAGAAACGACATTCAAGCTGGTAAGCAGTGTAATTACTTAAATCAGATCTTACACCAAAGCTGCGCCCCCAGTGATGTGGATAGTATATTTTAATATGATGCCCTCTCTTTGAGTGTCTGTGGTTGCTTAACTTAAGGAGGGGGTATAAAATTAATTCATTATATTTGATCGTTAAGAATCTTTTTCTTTTTTTCTTTTTTAAATGGGCCATTAATACATATTTGGGACAAGAATATGCCTTGTGCGTTAACTTGGTGCACAATGAAACGTATGAAGTCAAATGTATTCTTCTACTCTTGAAAAGTTTGTGCAATCGTTGCAAGCATGTCTAAAGCTATAAAAAATCAGTTTTAGTTATATTAAGTGTAGTTGAATTTGGGAAAATATTTTTTCTGTTAAACAAGAGAACAGAGAAAGTAATAGTGTGTCCTTTTTCCAAACTAATTTTGTTTCTCTTTTTATATATATATATATATGTTTTTTTTAAAAGGGTGGGATGTGGTTGGTAGGGTTGGGAATGTGTGCGGAGGGTAACGGAGGTGTGTGGAGGGTTGGAGAGGTGTGTGGAGGGTTGGTGAATGTTGTTTTGTCATCTTTATAACGCGAGAAATAGCCTTACCAACCTTACAGCTTTCTGACAGCTGGATAATTTGATATGTATTTACGTTAAAAACTTCGGTTATAGCAAAATGAAACTGTTCCAAACTTTGTAGATGGGATTGTTGCAATAAACAAAGAAAATTAAATAAGTGAAAGAAGGGCTTGTTGCAATGAACAAAGAAAATTACATAGGTGAAAGAAGGGCTTGTTGCAATAAACAAAGAAAATTAAATAAGTGAAAGAAGGGCTTGTTGCAATGAACAAAGCAAAGTACCTAGAAGTAATCCAAACAAAATAACAAATTGTAAAGAATAATGTTCGAGTGAAATCTTTGGTGTGTTTAATGACAAACCTCTCTGGAAAATCTCTCAGCAAGTTGTGGCTGGTCGAGGTTAATTTCCCTGTCCTCCAAGTGGTCACCTTCCTCGCAGTGAACCAGGACGATGAGCACGACACAGGACAAGACCAGATGCATTACACAGCTTGACAAGGCCATCTTTAGGATCAGATTATCTGTAAATGTAACAAATATTACGCGGTCATTGTGGTCAGATTAACTCTAAATTTTTTAAAAAAAATTACGCCATCATTTTCACAGCTATAATGTAAATTATGAGATTGGGGGGGGGGAGGGTTAGTTGTTAATACTTATTACTAATCCTCTTGCCACTGTTCAATATAGATGTTGCTTTCGTGATTGTAACACCAGATTGGGAAACGTCTCGGCCATGCAAAGTTAATAAAATTATTTTATGTAGATCAGGATTCCACTAAAAAATTTCCTTTTAATCTAAGTTAGCAATATTACGCCCTTAAAAGCAGTCATCTCTACGTTCTTAAGATACAACTCACGTATCTTTCGGTAGAAGCGTAGTGGCTTCCTTGAGAATAGTTTAGTACATGTGACTTCAATTTAAACAAATATTTTCAACTCACTAAGACTTTTAAGATGCATAACATTTCTGTTATCTTTTTCGAAAATTTGGTCTACTTTTATGATGAGATGATTTAAGATCATTTTATTTGTTAAAAATCATCGATAATCATAATATCTTTTTTTATCTTTGCGCCAAGATGGCATATAACGAAAGAATTGTGACGGTCTATTTACTATTTAAAGAATTTTATAAAAACTCCTGGCACATTTAGGTATCTTTTTTTTTAGGTGATTTAAAAATAAAATTAATTTATGCCATGAACAGAACAGCTTCGCCGACCTCACAAAATAAAGCAAGAGGTGAAGCTAACCATGCAGCCTGACTTACCTGGCTGTGAGACTGTGAGTGTTGACAGGAGAGAGTGTTGTCCGACGATGTGGTCCTGCCGACATTTATAAGGGCGAGGTGTGTTGACCAGGTATTGACAACGTGTTTACAACTCACTTAAAGGTTTGGGGGGGGGGAGGTTGATGTCGCTTGAAAGATAACATTTTTAAGGGAATTTGCGCATGTGTCGCCTACGCGAGAAATTGGAATCCAACGTGCAGCTCTTTTTTCAACTTTCACGGATGGATGGATGCAGAAATTTAAAACATTTAATTGCTATCAGCAATGGCATTCTGGTCAATGTTTCAAATTGCCATGTCAATAAGCCTTTTGACCATAGTTCCCATGCTTGTAAGGCTTTTGTCCATAGTTCCCATGTCAGTACGGTTTTTGTCTATGTTTAACATGCCTAATAAGGCTTTTGTCTATAGTTCCCATGTCAGTACGGTTTTTGTCTATATTTAACAGGCCATAAAAGGCCTTTGTCCATAGTTCCCATGTCAGTACGGTTTTTTGTCTATATTTAACATGCCAAATAAGGTTTTTGTCCATAGTTCCCATGTCAGTACGGTTTTTTGTCTATATTTAACAGGCCATAAAAGGCTTTTGTCCATAGTTCCCATGTCAGTACGGTTTTTGTCTATATTTAACAGGCCATAAAAGGCTTTTGTCCATAGTTCCCATGTCAGTACGGTTTTTGTCTATATTTAACATGTCAAATAAGGCTTTTGTCCATAGTTCCTATGTCAGTACGGTTTTTGTCTATATTTAACATGTCAAATAAGGCTTTTGTCCATAGTTCCTATGTCAGTACGGTTTTTGTCTATATTTAACATGTCAAATAAGGCTTTTGTCCATAGTTCCCATGTCAGTACGGTTTTTGTCTATATTTAACATGTCAAATAAGGCTTTTGTCCATAGTTCCTATGTCAGTACGGTTTTTATCTATATTTAACATGTCAAATAAGGCTTTTGTCCATTGTTCCTATGTCAGTACGGTTTTTGTCTATATTTAACATGTCAAATAAGGCTTTTGTCCATAGTCAGCATTTCAGTAGGGTTTTTGTCTATATTTAACATGTCAAATAAGGCTTTTGTCCATAGTCAGCATTTCAGTAGGGTTTTTGTCTATATTTAACATGTCAAATAAGGCTTTTGTCCATAGTCAGCATTTCAGTAGGGTTTTTGTCTATATTTAACATGTCAAATAAGGCTTTTGTCCATAGTCAGCATTTCAGTAGGGTTTTTGAAATGAATGATCAATGATGTCATTTACCTTCTTTACCATGTACACGAGATCAACGATCATTGTTATTTAGAATTTGTTTAACTTGATAATTATTAGCAAGACATACACATATGTTAATTACTAGTTAGTTCCTTTACTCCGCCCAGTGCAGGGATGGCTCTAAATTCAAAAAGCACAGTTGCGGAACAGTTGATTTCTAAGACACTTAAAGACATCTTGTTTATTAGCTGTCTCCCGAATTTCCCCCCATCCACCTCATCGAAAAATATTTACCTTTCTATGGTGTAAACTTTCTTTGATCAAAGCAAAACTTACACAAAAAAAACAAGGAACACACGCAAAAAAAAAACAAGGAACACACACAAAAAAAAGTATGAGAATCGACCTTTTAAGAGCGCAAAGAAACATGAGACTAGACCTGTCGAGAACACAAAGATATATGATACTAGACCTGTCAAGAACACAAAGATATATGATACTAGACCTGTAAAGAACACACAGATAAATGAGACTAGACCTGTCAAGGGCACAAAGAAATATGAGTCTAGTCCTCTCAAAGGCGATCTAAAAGCGGGTGAATCATTAGAATATATATATATATATATGTAGTTCAGGTTCGTGAAAATAAAATGTGCGGTTGCGAGCCTTGTGGTGGGACGCACTAATTTTGATTCTTATTAAGTATGTTACTTGTTGGCACGTTATGTAAAAAACATTGAGGCCCTCCCCCATTGCTCGATAATACATTTGACAAAGGTTTTTTTTCGTACAATTTTGTTTTTAGGGATTGTTTCATTTTTTCTTGTATTTCGCGGATTTAATTTTTTTTTACATTATCTCCTCCCTACCCCCAGTAGTTTATAAAACATTATCTGAAACATAATCTCAAATTCACATATTCAAATTCAAACAATGCAAGCACTAACACCAGCACTAACACCAGCACTAACACCAGCACTAACACCGGCACTAACACCGGCACTAACACCGGCACTAACACCAGCACTAACACCGGCACTAACACCAGCACTAACACCAGCAGTAACACTGGCACTAACACCAGCACTAACACCAGCACTAACACCAGCACTAACACCAGCACTAACACCCGCAGTAACACCAGCACTAACACCAGCACTAACACCAGCACTAACACCGGTACCAACACCAGCACTAACACCAGCATTAACACCAGTACTAACACCAGCACCAACAACAGCACTAACACCAGCACTAATACCAGCACTAACACCAGCCCTAACACCAGCACTAACACCAGCTCTAACACCAGCACCAACACCAGCACCAACACCAGCACCAACAACAGCACCAACAACAGCACCAACAACAGCACTAACACCAGCACTAACACCAGCACTAACACCAGCACTAACACCAGCACTAACACCAGCACCAACACCAGCACTAACAACAGCACTAACACCAGCACTAACACCAGCCCCAACACAAGCCCTAACACCAGCACTAACACCAGCACTAACACCAGCACTAACACCAGCACTAACACCAAAAAGCATCCAAAAAATTTGTTTCTATAATGTGTATCTTTAAAATCAAATATGTTTACCCGGTTGTCCTAAAATAACTTTTGTAATATTACTACAATATTAAATGAATTCACCTGCATGATATCACACGCGATGTAGCAGTGCACTGACCTGTGGCGCCATCTCATTAACGCGCGTGCCATTAACCCTAACCTGCTCACGCCTAGTAAAACACGCCACCCACCCACTATCTGGTTTCACGGTAGTATAAATCACGCACCTGGTACGAGCAGTGACACGTCAGAGCAGTGACACGTTAGAGGAGTGACAAGTCACTAGCTCAAATTGAAGGTTGCCCTACATGGATAGTTGTGGGAACAATCATTTAACAATAGAAACATGTTTTTTTTTTTATATAGATACGTTTTGTCAAAATGATGAACATATTTTTGTATTTAACTTGCTTTGTTTAACAGACAAGGTAAAATACAACTCTTGATCCTGTTAACGGCGGCTATTGGTCCTGCTGTGGCTATTGGTCCTGCTGTGGCTTTTGGTCCTGTCTTTCTTGCAGCTATTGTTTGTATTAACTGTAGCTCTTAGTCGTGTTGACTGCGTTTGTTCGTTCTGTTGACAGCTGCTCCATTTGACAAGCGTAGTTCATTGAATTTCTACTGAAATGTCAAAAGGAAACAAGGCTTGTTATTAAATGACAGAACCTATAAGAGCTTTTCATGCGCGGGAAAACGTTGGCACTTCCTACGTCAGGACACTCAAAATCTGGCTGGCGAGGCCACTCCAAAAGTCACGCCGAGGGTTTCCGAAATGCTAAAATAAGAATTGTTGAAGTTAAAGCAACCTGACCTTTCTCATTGGTGGCAGAGCTGGAGAAATCCCTGATGATGAGCACAGGCAAACGAAATGATGGTCTCATTTGTGGCAGAGCTGGAGGAATCCCTGATGTTGACACACAGGCAAATGAAATGATGGTCTCATTGGTGGCAGAGCTGGAGGAATCCCTGGGGATGACACACAGGCAAATGAAATGATGGTCTCATTGGTGACATAGCCGGAGGAATCCCTGATGATGACACATAAGCAAACGAAATGATGGTCTCATCTTCTTCTTCTATATATTAAGGGCCCACGATCAATTTATTGATCATTATGGCTCCTATGAATGTAGATGGGATTTGCAATGTCTCTGTGCCTGGTGTTGATGAGGATATATCACTGGTTACAAGAATGACTGAGTGAGGGTATCATGCACTGGGGGTTGGAAGACCTGAGGCAATAGACGCAAATGAGTCAAGTGTTGTCGTCTCAACTGTTCCTTTTGAAAGCTTGTTCCAGTCCCTGATTGTCTTTGGCAGGAATGAGCAGTTCCTTCATGGCCTCGTCTCTGTCTATGGGGGAGAGGGACGAGTTTCTGTTTAATGCCAGAGCAGTGGACAAGCCCATTATTTATCTTGTAAATCATGGTGGCAGAGCTTGAGGAATCCCTGATGATGACCACGTGAAAACGAACTGATGGCCCCCTCTCGCAGAGGTTTTGTTTTCATTTTCATCGTTTTACATGTTTTCCAAATATCTCTAGCATAATTAAAGCGTTTTAAAATTAAACAACCTATAATAAAACAATTTTTCGTATAAAGCCATTAGGGGCATTTTTTGTGCGACTAGCGATGGATACAGTTGTAAAAGGAATAATTGCATCATATTTCCTTCATCTTACGCTTGAAAACAAAGAAAAACGGAGTTTTGAGGGGGGTTGAGGTAAAGGCTAAAAATTTAAAAACACCCCCCCATCCCCCCCCCCCCCCGCCCCCACAGCATGGCTCACCATCACACATTTTTTCACGTTCCTGAACCATTTAGTATTTGAAAGTTTCACCCGCTTTTACATGGCAGATTTATGTCACCATTAATTTCAGAAAACAAAACACAGCATAACGCAACAAACGCACTCGCGATAGTTTTTTAACAAACTCATTTCGCGCATTTATCTGGAATTTTATTTCATGAAATCAGTGTCATCATATTCCTTTCATCTTCCACTAGAAAAACGATAAAAACCATTTTTTTTTCCCCTTGAAAGTTGGCGGTAGGTGGTGGGGGTGTAAAATGTGTTGTGATCGGCAAGGAGTCCATGTCCAAGTTTCAGCTCGGTAGGTTGACGGGAAGTGGGTCAATTACGCTTCCGAATATTTCTAATCCACAAACCCAGAAAGACACACACGCGAACAAAAGCTAAGTTAATATAAAAGATTCAAAAACAGAAGAAAATAAACACAATTTTATTTAAAAAATGAAAACTTGCAACAATGGAAATGTAATATTAGTATTAGAAATATACTTTTTTTTTATATAATAAGGTTTTTTTAATAACAATGACGTCAAAGCTATGCGCGATTAACACAGAAGAGCTCCGCGTTTAACTTGTAAACAAAAGACATCGCCAAAAAGACAGAAGAGTTCTCCTGCTTCTCCCGGATGGCAAAAGCAATGAACTAAAAAAAATATTTTGTATCTAAATTATTTTATTTTAATTTAATTTTTGTTTCTTAATGATTGTAATCTCCAATTTCAAAAATTCAATGTTTATTAGAAACTAGACCACAGCTTTGTCCGTAATGTAAGAAATACGGGTTTTGTTCTTATTAATCACAAAATCTGCTATATGATATTTCAAAATATGAGCTGCCAGCTTCCTACAAAGTTTACACATACACAAAAAGGACAGCTACCTTTAAAAATAGACGTGGACAGCTACCTACACAAAGAGACGTGGACACAAATAAACTGCGACTGTTACCTACACAAATAGATTTGACAGCTACTTACACAAAAAGACGTGGACCACCAACACAAATAGACTTGAGTAGCTATCTAAACACAAAACACTGTGACAGCTACCTACACAAATTGACTTGTACAGCTACCTACACATATATACTTAGACAGCTAACTACACATATAGACTTGTACATCTACCTACACAAATAATCTTAGACAGCTAAATACACATATATACTTAGCTATTTACACATATTGTCTTAGACAGCTACCTACACATATATAGACTTAGACAGTGACCTACACAAAATGACTTTAAGGGTACACAACTGCGTTGTCTCTAGGCATCTGTCACCTACACTAAACACAAAACTGCGTGACCTCCAGGCATCTTTCCCCTGCACTAGACACAACACTGAGTGATCTCCAATCATCTTTCCCCTGCACTAGATACATCACTGAGTGAGCTCCAATCATCTTTCCCCTGCACTAGATACATCACTGAGTGAGCTCCAATCATCTTTCCCCTGCACTAGACACAACACTGAGTGAGCTCCAATTATCTTTCCCCTGCACTAGACACAACACTGAGTGATCTCCAATCATCTTTCCCCTGCTCTAGACACAACACTGAGTGATCTCCAATCATCTTTCCCCTGCACTAGATACATCACTGAGTGAGCTCCAATCATCTTTCCCATGCTCTAGACACAACACTGAGTGATTTCCAGGCATCTTTCCCCTGTACTAGACACAACACTGAGTGATCTCCAGGCATCTTTCCCCTGTACTACATACAACACTGAGTGATCTCCAGGCATCTTTCCTCTGCTATAGACACAACACTGAGTGATCTCCAGGCATCTTTCCCCTATACTAGACACAACACTGAGTGATCTCCAGGCATCTTTCCCCTATACTAGACACAACACTGAGTGATCTCCAGGCATCTTTCCCTTGTACTACATACAACACTGAGTGATCTCCAATCATCTTTCCCCTGCACTAGACACAACACTGAGATATCTCCAATCATCTTTCCCCTGTGCTAGACACAACACTGAGTGATCTTCAATCATCTTTCCCGTGCACTAGACACAACACTGAGTGATCTCCAATCATCTTTCCCCTGCACCTCTGTAAAAAAAGCTTTCATATTTACAAAACTGGTGGGGGCGTCCCAATTTATCATTTTCTATTATCCATTAGATCGAAGATCTACTTTGTTTATGTCACAGTCCAATGTTAGTTACGAGCTTCTGATCATAACCGGAAATTTGTTTGAAAGAAATTTCGTCTACGGAAATTTGATCTAACTGATGTTTGGTCGAATGGAAGTTTGGTCAATTTTTTTTTTTTCATTTTACATGATCAAATTTTGCGTCACATTACTTCTTGAACGCACTATCCTATATAGTCAAACAAAGCAATGCGTTCAAAAAGAAATTTGACGCAAAATTTGAACGTGTGAACTGAAAAATGAAATAGACCAAACTTCTATTCGTCCAAACTTCCGTTCGATCAAATTCCCGTTCGATCAAACTTCCGTTCGATCAATTTTTCGTCGACGAAATTTCTTTTAAACAAATTTCCGGATACAAGATTCCGATATATCTCAAAATGTGTTTTCTTTTTTTTTTCCTACAATTTTTTCTTTTCAGGTGGACGGTGCATAAAAACCAATGAAATGAAACAAGTGGGGTTGGTTTTTCTAGCAATTGCGATAACGCACAGTCCAGAGGGCAAGTGTTATTCCTAGTTAAATTTCTGACATTATGCTTTAAACATTGCATATAATGGCATCAAATAGTGGTGGTCAGTAAACTTTGGATTATAGGACACCAACAAATTAGTGTGTAAGTTGACAGCAGGGCCGTCACTTTGGGTATGGCGGGTGGGGAATTCCCCCCACTCCCCCCCCACCCCGTGGAATTCGCAGGTCTTTTTTAAATTGCTTTGTAGTGTTGCCCTCCGGTAATAAACAATTTTAACAAGCCGACCAAGTTTTGGTTTTGCTCCCTCCTCCCCCCACCCCCCTGAAAAAAACATGAAATGACGACCCCTGGTTGATAGTATAAGTATGCTTCAACTTAAGGGTGAAATTCAAATGTAGACGTACGGGTTTGCAGGAATTCAGCAAGAAAAAAAAACTGAACGAAACAGCAGAAATTAAAATTACGTCATAAACGTAAACACGTCGTCTACATAACACACCTGAAACCAGTCCGACCCTGTAAACTACACAGGATGAAAGTCGAGATACGTACTGCACATGCGTAGACCAGACTGGGGTCATGTGGTCATACGTACTGCACATGCGTAGACCAGACTGGGGTCATGTGGTCATACGTACTGCACATGCGTAGACCAGACTGGGGTCATGTGGTCTCGAAGCGTTTGAAATTGTTAAACATTGCTAAATGATATGCCTATATGGTATGACTCTATGGTAGGGCTATATGGTAGGACTATATGTATGACTATATGGAATGAGTATATAGTATGACTATACGGTATGACTGGTCACCAGTGCAGTCGAGTATTGGTCGCCAGTGCAGTCGAGTATTGGTCACCAGTGCAGTCGAGTATTGGTCATCTGTGCAGTCGAGTATTGGTCACCAGTGCAGTCGAGTATTGGTCACCAGTGCAGTCGAGTATTGGTCATCTGTGCAGTCGAGTATTGGTCACCAGTGCAGTCAAGTATTGGTCACCAGTGCAGTCGAGTATTGGTCACCAGTGCAGTCGAGTATTGGTCACCAGTGCATTCGAGTATTGGTCGCCAGTGCAGTCGAGTATTGGTCATCAGTGCAGTCGAGTATTGGTCATCTGTGCAGTCGAGTATTGGTCACCAGTGCAGTCGAGTAGTTGTCGCCAGTGCAGTCGAGTATTGGTCACCAGTGCAGTCGAGTATTGGTCAACAGTGCCGTCGCGTATAGGTCAACAGTACAAGGCCTTCTCAACAGTTACGGGGGTTCTGGGAAAGAAATGCCCTGGGCTCCTTTATCGCTTTCTAGCCTATTCAAGTAATAATAGAAAAAGAATTTGGAGCAAAGTTGGCAAAAGGCGTTTCATTCAATTTAATCGGTTGACGGGTGGGGGGGGGGGGGGGGAGGGCGGGTCCATCGTTCGGAAAGAGTTGGTGGCGCAGGGCAGCTACCAGTGCAAATACTCACCCGGGCCAAGCTCTGACTGTCGCCCCGCTATATATAAACAAATTCATTGCGTTTGTGGCACGCCCTGAGGGTATATTTTTTACCCCACCTAAGTTTCGGCCCTGGAATCTATATAGTAGAACTATACCAAAAGTCAATCTTATTTTTGTAAGTTAAAGAAAATAATATTAGTTTACAGACAACTAACATGGATTTGTTTTTTCGTTGTTTTTTTTTTTTTGTTGTTTTTTTTTTTTAAATTTTAGACACAAAATGTTTGATCCTGTCACAACTAGTTTTCAGAAATTAATTTTAATGCTATTGCACATTGCACTGACCACTTGATGACTGAAATTGTACTTCTACACTACGTCATGTTCTGATCATAACCATTATTTCCCTTTCATATCATTCGAATTCTCAGAAACTGATTGCGTGAAAATCATGTTTGACGGATTTGAACCCGACTGCCCCAAGTGCAGGTACTGCTTGAGAAATTTCAACATCACATTTAGATTAGCACTTGACCACGGAGAGACCTTGCAACACCTGCCACCATACTTCATTCCTCAACTCAAATGTCCATACTATCCTGGTCCCGAGAGGTTAGCCACACACAGGGGAAATGGCGACTGGCAAACGGTATCTGTAAAATTTATTTTTTCTTGATATAGAGAATTAAGGTAACCGATATCAAAATTGGAACGATTTTATATATGTTTATATACCCTACCAGCCCCCTCCCCTTATTTCTTCTTTTATATTAATGCCCATAACCATCTTGATTTTTTTAGTAAAGTCAATTTTCATTCAATGCTCAATTCCTTGTCACCTCTTCTAACAACCTCACTACCTTTTCTCTGTCACATCTCCAACCTTTGTCACGTCCCCAACCTTTTCTCTGTCACATCCCCAACCTTTTCTCTGTCACATCTCCAACCTTTTCTCTGTCACATCTCCAACCTTTTCTCTTTGACCCACTTCAATACTTTCCCTGAAAATCCCTGTACTTTTTCCCTGAAAACCTCACCTACCTTTTCCCAGACAACCTCTCAGCTTTTTTTCCTGATAACCCCTCTTACCTTTTCCCAGACAACAGCTCAGCTTTTTTCCTGACAACCTCTCTTACCTTTTCCCAGACAACAGCTCAGCTTTTTTCCTGACAACCTCTCTTACCTTTTCCCAGACAACAGCTCAGCTTTTTTCCTGACAACCTCTCCTACCTTTTCCGCACTCATGCTATAAACTATTTCAGAAATTCGGTTCCAGTGCCGGATTAACTTAATGACAAATGAGACACTTGCCTAGGGGGCCCGTGGAATTTAGGGTCCCCCGCGACAAACGAACGCAAATTATTAAGGGTTTATGACTTTATTTGATCGTGAACATAGTAGAGGAAGACGGGTAGCGTGACTTTTGGGAGGCGATCTGCAGTCAGTCAGATTACGTGCTGTAGTTTTGTGGTTTCATGACTTGTGTTGTGTGTTAGTTATGTCGGTCAACGAGTGTGATGTCGCCTTCAAACAGGGCGTGAACTCAGCCACACATGACCAATGAGTGATGGTTGGTACGTCTGACCACTGAGTGATGGTTGGTACGTTTAACCACTGAGTGATGGTTGGTACGTCTGACCACTGAGTGACGGTTGGTACGTCTGACCACTGAGTGATGGTTGGTACATCTGACCACTGAGTGATGGTTGGTACGTTTAACCACTGAGTGATGGTTGGTACGTTTGACCACTGAGTGATGGTTGGTACGTCTGACCACTGAGTGATGGTTGGTACATCTGACCACTGAGTGACGGTTGGTACGTTTAACCACTGAGTGATGGTTGGTACGTCTGACCACTGAGTGATGTTTGGTACTTCTTACCACTGAGTGATGGTTGGTACGTTTAACCACTGAGTGACGGTTGGTACATCTGACCACTGAGTGATGGTTGGTACGTTTAACCACTGAGTGATTGTTGGTACGTCTGACCACTGAGTGATGGTTGGTACGTCTGACCACTGAGAGATGATTGGTACTTCTGACCACTGAGTGACGTTTGGTACATCTGACCACTGAGTGATGGTTGGTACGTCTGACCACTGAGTGATGGTTGGTACGTCTGACCACTGAGTGACGGTTGGTACGTCTGACCACTGAGTGACGGTTGGTACGTCTGACCACTGAGTGATGGTTGGTACGTCTGACCACTGAGTGATAGTTAGAAAAATTAGTATAAAACTGAATACCTTAATTGCTGTAATAGAAGAATTATATTCATATTTCTGCGAGGATTCAATTTGTACTGTTTTGGAAAGAGCAGTTAACATAATTTTATGACAGGATGTGTAGGAATTTTTGAAACACGTATTTTAATCTGAACGCCAATAATTACTTCTTAATCATTGAACACTCTTTTACCCTCTTTCATTGTTTCTGTGGCCACAAACAAGGGGGCCTGCTCCTAGACAACGTTCTATCCGCCACATCTGCTACACCTGCCACATCTGCCAAACCTGCCACACCTACCAAGCCTGCTACACCTACCAAGCCTGCTACACCTTCCACATCTGCCACATCTGCCACACCTGCCACAACTAGCAATTCTGCCACACTTGGCACATCTGCCACATCTGCCACAACAAGCAAACCTGCCACATCTGCCACATCCGATGCACCTGCCACATCTACCACACCTGCCACAACTAGCAAACCTGCCACACTTGGCATACCTGGCACATCTGCCACACCTGCCGCATCTGCCACTTTTTGGTTTATGTGCACTTTGCTTTCAAAGGCGATGGCTTAAAACGTCTGAGCATCCCAATATATCTGAGGGCACCGGCTGCCCCAGGCGGTGCAGGGCCCACGTGTCGGCTCTATGTCCTTGTACTGACATTTTTTATAACAGTACTGATAAACTCTTTTGGCATTTCCACACATAACCAATCATAGAATTAAAGAAAATAGAGAAGAGGAGAATGGTGGTGGGACAGCTATGGCACACCTTGAATAAATGTTGCCCTAGCAGAATTGCCAAAAGTTTGCTACCAACACAAACATATGTTTCTATAACGTTTGGCCTAAGTACCCCCAAAGTGCCTTGCTGTGGCGGTTTACCCTTCTCACCCTCTTAGTTAAGCGATTTGGGGAGGTAAAATTTAGACTGGCTAGGGTCCTCCATAGATCTTAATCTGACACTGCTGATGACGCATGCTGTTAAGCTTTTTGATTTCATTTAACTCGGATTGCATTCAGCATTCGGTAAAAAATTCCAACGACAAAATTTAACTACGATTCCGAAAATGAACTCAAGACAATTTGGTAAAAATGAAATCATTGTAGTAAATATCGCGTTTCTTATCAATATTATGAATTCTTTTTAATTGTAAGGTATGTGAAATTTATTGATTGCGCTAGTGGCGTAGCTAGGGTTACCGGCAGCCGGGGCGGGCCAAGCTTTGTGCCGCTCTTTCCAGGAAAAAAACCATTAGTATGTTTGTTGTTACATTGTAGCTTTGGTCTTTTTTGGTTTTCGTTTTCGTTACAAATTTTTTTTTCAGAGAAGAAGTTTCCACTTGAGTGAACCCGAAACATGGGTTGGCGTCTTCAGCTGTCGGCCTCTAAAGATGAGAGGGTATCGAATTTCGATATGGTCGCCCCCGTTCTATTTTTACAGAAACTGCTCGCTCAGGGCATTTTTGGGGGATATAAAAGTCATGGGAGACGACCACGTAGTTACTAATAATCACGGACTGAAAGGTCTCAGTGACGAGGTGATCTATGCAACTTATAATGGTAAGATTATGAACTGATTTGTATGTATATTTAATTTTTTTAATTTAATAGAATGGAGTGACGGGTGATGGAACGCATATTATTGTTTGTCCTTCGCAATCGAAGATGACAAGGGCAATTTATCGACTTGAGTAGTAGACTAGACTAGAGTAGTAGACTTGAATTGAGTAGTAGACTTGACTTGAGTAGTAGACTTGACTTGAGCTGCATTTTGTTTAAAGTTAAGGAGAGTTGCCAAATTCGTCAGCCTCGCTCTCTCGTCCATGCCCGTTTGATCCAATAGCAAGACTTAGTCAAGACGACTGGAAACAGACTAGGAGGAGTAGGTAGTTCTATTTGGCCACTTGTGAAGGTCGTTATACTTGGCCACTTGTGTGGGTATTTATACTTTGTGACTAAACACAACCAGCTATTGCCAATCGCAGGAATTGATAGATGAAAGCGCGGTCGAAAATGGTTAAATGGATACACGTATGATGGAATAATCCACTGACAGAATACTGGTTAAATGGATACACGTATGATGGATGAATCCACAGACGGAATACTGGTTAAATCGATACAGTTATGATAGATGAATCGACGGACGGAATACTGGTTAAATGGATACAAGTATGAGTGATGAATGAACGTTATGGGTGATGGGTGGATTTTGCGATGAAGAAATGGATGGAGAGATGAATGCTGGGAAATGTTTTGGGATAAACCGATGAAATAAGGATGGGGTTGTTGGTTTATATGGATGTAGGTGGTTGGAGTCATTTGGATGTAGGTGGTTGGAGTCATTTGGAAGTAGGTGGTTGGAGTCATTTGGATGTAGGTGGTTGTAGTCGTTTGGATGCAGGTGGTTGTAGTCGTTTGGATGCAGGTGGTTTAGGTAGCTACACAGACGGACTAACATATAAGGCTGTATAGGTGAGTTAAAGCTGTCTATCGTCTAGGAACCATACAGTTAATGCTACATGTCTCCTCGCTGACCAGATACACAGCTCTATGACACAACATGGGACTATCAATGCTTTGAGCTGGATAACCTTAAGTGGCCATCGCAGAATGGCGTTGCTGAGAGACAACATACAGGAGGTAATGTATAGATTATGCATTTAAAAATACAATCTATAAAGCCAGGGCCTAGACACGTAAAAACTTTGCCCGGTGCAAGGCCAGGATCTAGGCACCTTCTTTTTAATATATATATATATATATATATATATATATATATATATATATATATATATATATATATGTATATATATATATATATTTAAATGTCACAATCACAATCTCGTTATAAATCATAACAGAGGCGAAGTGGTTCAAACAATAGTGACTATTTTATTATGCACGTTCAGTGTCGTTCAGTGACATACACAATAGAAATTAAATCTCACAAAGGTAAATCCGAAAACACTTGAAACGTATCATATGCATTTCAATACTAGCTTCGCGGTAAACTTCTTTACTTGATAAAGTGTTAACACACTTCATTTAAAACATAAACGTGGTATGATCAATCTTCTTACATATATATCGTGAATCAACTTTCATATCATTCAACCCTCAATTTCATGTTTGTTTCTTGCTCTCCCCTGATTGGCCAGTTTTGTCAAAGTCCCGATACTCTGTATATTCTATTATCAACAACCACCACATTACTTATCTCCCATCTTTCATATTCATAGCTGTGACAATATATATATATATATATATACTAGCCGATATACCCGGCGTAGCC
Organism: Omphiscola glabra; assembly: GCA_964017045.1. Taxonomy (NCBI): domain Eukaryota; kingdom Metazoa; phylum Mollusca; class Gastropoda; family Lymnaeidae; genus Omphiscola; species Omphiscola glabra. Next base: position 21,538,668 of record OZ024806.1, read on the forward strand.
CGGGATTGAATTTGGACCCCGATCCCGGTGGCCTGCAGATCCCGTTAGGATACTGTTCTCCTTGGGATCCCGTTTCATGTAGGGACCCTCCTTTCCAATGTTATCCCATTTCCTGATTTGGTCGTGACATAGATTTAGCTTTTTAAAGATATCGAACTTTCTGAAAAATTCTAGCTTGGATATTCTTAGTTTTAAATACACCGATAACTTAAAACGGACAGTGCAGTGTATTGCTACCACTTTAGGCCCATATATCCATCAATTCACAAAAAAACTAAAGTGTTATCTAAGCCTATTGACCTATAGAACTTTCTGGAACATTCTAGATTAAATGTATTATCTCCCCGAACTGTGTAAAACAGTCTTTTATTAGTAATAATTATTCTTCGAATACGAAAAATTATACGACTAAATGAATTTCTATAGCAATAGTACATTTAAATTAAAAGAGGGGCCCCGGGGGCCCATTCCATATTGTACCGAATTGGTTTTGCCTGAGATGGGGACCTATAAAAATCATTCAGGTAAGTTATGAACTTAAAATTTAAAATTTGTCCCATTAAAATCTATTGAAAAATGCCATAGATATAGCGTTTTAAATTTATTTAACTTTCTGGAAAGTTCTAGATTGGATATCATTAGTTTTAAATCCACCGATATTTCAGTACGGACAGTGAAGTGCATTGCTACCACCCTAGGCCTATATCCATCAATTGACATAGAAACGATAGTGTTGTCTAAGCCTATTGAAAATTGATATTTATATAGCTTATATAAGGAAAAATGAAATGGGGCCCCCGGCACCAGAGGAATGGATATTATGAGTTCAGTACCCTTTTGTATTTGAGTATGGATAATCAAGTGTATGTTTACTAAGTTTGGTCAAGATCCATCCATTCATATAGGAGTATTAAGCTTATCGCTATTTATATAGCTCATATAAGGAAAAATGAAATGGGGCCCCAGGCCCCAGAAGAATGGATATTATGAGTTCAGTACCCTTCGGTATTTGAATATGGATAATCAATTGTACGTGCACAAAGTTTGATCGATATCCATCCATTCACGTAGGAGTATTTGTTTGTATTTTTTTATATAGCTCATATAAGAAAAAAACGAATTCGGGGCCCCCGGCCCCACACGAAGTGTTATTGAAAGTTCTCAACCCCTTAAGAGTTCCTTCTGGATAATGATGGATATATGTGCCAAGTTTGGTCAAGATCCATCAATCCGTGTAAAAGCCTTTGTGGAACAGACAAACAAACAAACAGATTTTCACTTTTATATATGCTGCATGAAAGATGGCAACATATCAATGGGCGGCTGATTCTTTCACCCCCACCCAATCGAATGTCACCGTTTAGAGCAGTGGCTCTCAACTTTAAAACACAAGGGTCGCCTAAGACCATCGGAAAAATATTTATGAAGTAACGACGAAATATTTTACGGCTGGGGGTCTAAATTTAAAAATTCGCACACATTTTAATCATTGCCATGATTTTTGTCAACCCTGTTGAAACCGGTGATCGTGTACCAGGACTACTCTCTTATTACCTCATTATGGCACGAAATTTTTTTTAATGGTTATTTTTATGGTCGATTTCCGCCTGACGGACAGCCCCCCCCCCCCCCTCAATTTATGCACCCCATTCCCTCACGCTAATCAATGTTACAGTATGAATTTTAATATAAGCCTGTGCCAAATGATTACTCTGGGGTACGCCACAAACGGGGTGAATTCAGTTTATGTATTGCACTTGCTCCGAAATGCCCCCTTACCCTTAAATATTTCTTTCCTCTGATCAAGAGGTCAAATAGAAACACTGACTTCAACTATGCCCCAAAAGGCACCTATTGATTTTGAAATTTAAAAACTTCTGGGGAGCAGGTCTACCGCTTAAGAGTCATCTTACTTAACTATGCATTTTATCCGTCTGGGGCATAGACCGTTCACAATAATATTCCATTCATCTCGGTTTTTTTCTTTCCTTTCCAGTTGCTTCCAGTTGTATCCCATACATTGTGTGTCTGCCTCTAGCTCGCATCTCTGTGTATTCTCAGGGCCTCTTCTATTTCTTTATTTCTTTTTCGCCTGTAGATGATTTTATCTGGGGGTGTGATGAGAGTGTGCCCTATCCACCTCCATCTTTTCCTTATCATGTTTTAACCAATATGCTCCTGATATGTCCTTTCTATCATATCTATGTTGGTGATGGTATTTAGCCATTTGATGTTAAGGATCTTTCTAATGCAAGTGTTTAAAAATTCAGTTATACTCAATCATAGGTGGAACTAATGAGTGGGTGAGGTTAGGAGTTTGAAAATATTTTGGGCCTGATATTTTATGCAGCAGGAAAAGTAGATTGCTACACCCTAACCACCCACCCCGTCTCTCAGGGCTTAAGGTCCATCAATGCCACGGTGTAAGTTAAACACAAACCATCTTCATACACATATAAAATATGCTTCTGCGGAATGCTCGATGTTATTCTCCAAGTTGCGACTCCATAAAGTAGGACTATGTTGACATTTGTGTTGAAAATTCTGACTCTGGTTTGGAAAGTCATCTCTTTTGACTCTCCACTATTCTTTAATAGCACACATGCTCACCTAGCCCTTCCAATTCTAGCCCTGACTTTCGCATCGGATCCACCGTTAATGTCAGTGGTGCTGCCTAAGTGTGTGAAGGCCTCCACTTCTTCCAGTGCATTTCCTGCCAGAGAGATATGCTCTTGGTTGGCTGAGTTTACCTTCATGATTTTTGTCTAGCTTCTATTTATATAAATAAAAGCAATATTCATCTGCGCCCTCGATTTCTGACTTACATCCCGATGAAAATTATCGTTAATTTTGGTGACAATAGATATTGGCGTAGCTAGTGTTAGTACCACCATGGGCGGCAAAATATTTTTACCTCCCAGCCTTTCACGATACAAACTCTGCATTTGTCCAAAATATGCTGCACATCCATATGAAGAAAAATGGACACCTGAGTGAACAACCTCATCCTCTCCTTTCTACGCGACTGGCAGTGGCATAATTATAGGTTTCGGCGTCATGGAACATGATTCATTTTTAACCCCCCCCCCTCCCCTCCCATTTTTTAGCTCTAAAACTAATTAGTTTTAACCATTTAATACCATCAGAGACAATTATGGTGCCCCGCTAGTCTGCGCCCCAGGGACGTATGTCGCATCTGCCACCTCTTAGTTACGCCTCTAGCCACTGCCCACTAGCAACTGGCACTGCCCCCCTCACGGAAATCCCAAATTCCCCCAAACAGCTTGCTACAGGGAATAGATAAAACCACTAAAAGTATTCGATCAGAAGCTGTGACAGGTGATGTGTCAGAAGCTGTGTCAGGTGATGTGTCAGAAGCTGTGTCCGGTGATGTGTCAGAAGCTGTGTCAGGTGATGTGTCAGGTGATGTGTCAGAAGCTGTGTCAGGTGATGTGTCAGAAGCTGTGACAGGTGATGTGTCAGAAGCTGTGACAGGTGATGTGTCAGAAGCTGTGACAGGTGATGTGTCAGAAGCTGTGACAGGTGATGTGTCAGAAGCTGTGTCAGGTGATGTGTCAGAAGCTGTGTCAGGTGATGTGTCAGAAGCTGTGACAGGTGATGTGTCAGAAGCTGTGTCAGGTGATGTGTCAGAAGCTGTGGCAGGTGATGTGTCAGAAGCTGTGTCAGGTGATGTGTCAGAAGCTGTGTCAGGTGATGTGTCAGAAGCTGTGTCAGGTGATGTGTCAGAAGCTGTGTCAGGTGATGTGTCAGAAGCTGTGGCAGGTGATGTGACAGAAGCTGTGTCAGATGATGTGTCAGAAGCTGTGTCAGGTGATGTGTCAGAAGCTGTGGCAGGTGATGTGACAGAAGCTGTGTCAGGTGATGTGTCAGAAGCTGTGACAGGTGATGTGTCAGAAGCTGTGTCAGGTGATGTGTCAGAAGCTGTGTCCGGTGATGTGTCAGAAACTGTGTCAGGTGATGTGTCAGGTGATGTGTCAGAAGCTGTGTCAGGTGATGTGTCAGAAGCTGTGACAGGTGATGTGTCAGAAGCTGTATCAGGTGATGTGTCAGAAGCTGTGACAGGTGATGTGTCAGAAGCTGTGACAGGTGATGTGTCAGAAGCTGTGACAGGTGATGTGTCAGAAGCTGTGTCAGGTGATGTGTCAGAAGCTGTGTCAGGTGATGTGTCAGAAGCTGTGACAGGTGATGTGTCAGAAGCTGTGTCAGGTGATGTGTCAGAAGCTGTGGCAGGTGATGTGTCAGAAGCTGTGTCAGGTGATGTGTCAGAAGCTGTGTCAGGTGATGTGTCAGAAGCTGTGTCAGGTGATGTGTCAGAAGCTGTGGCAGGTGATGTGACAGAAGCTGTGTCAGATGATGTGTCAGAAGCTGTGTCAGGTGATGTGTCAGAAGCTGTGGCAGGTGATGTGACAGAAGCTGTGTCAGGTGATGTGTCAGAAGCTGTGTCAGGTGATGTGACAGAAGCTGTGACACAAGCTGTAATAGCTGCAGCTCTCTTAAATTCACTTTTATAATTTTCCAACTTTGCAAAGAAATAATTACGAACAATACATTGACCAATCCAATGATATCTCCAGTAAAACCTAAGATTTGAAGAAAAACTTGAAATCCTTCTAAAACGTAGGCAGATGACAGAAGTGAATCAGCTGTTTTTTTTTGTTGGTTTGTTGGTTGGTTCGTTCGCTCATTTTTTGTTGGTTGGTTGGCTGGTTTTTTTGTTGGTGGGTTGGCTGGTTCGTTTTTTTTTATCTTTAAATTCTTTTTGTTTTAGCTGGTTGAGGAAAAGTTTAAGTTTGAATAGTGTATGTTATATTTGATGCCATATTTGCTAATTTTGACCAAATAATAGGAAACTCATCTGCTGCTGATTGACGTTGTTAGTTTTGTATATTGTGAAAATGCGTCACTACAATATCAGTGAAAAGGGGGGGGGGGGACATTACGGGGCATTTTCTTTATTCAGTTGATGTTTTTAAAAAATGAACTTTACTAATAATGGATCAAATCATGCTTAAGTTCTTTTTTAAAAAATGTAATTTCATTCGACTGAAACACGCAACGCGGATGCTGAGTGTAACGTATCTCAATAATTTGTCTTGATAACTTGATAATTGGCCAGGAAAGATTGGTAAATTTAACTCTTCTGAATATCGAGTAGGGTGTCCTGACTTTCCGGGACTTCATTGACACCTTCTCTAAAATTCATTGCTTTACAATGGTTTGATTGTCTAATATTGCTTGTTGATGGTTTGTTTTAATGTTTTTTGGTGTTTGTTTTTTTTTAATTTGTATATTATTTTTTGCATCAGGCTTCCAAAAAGTTAATCTGACTCTGGTTTAAAAATGTTAAATATGGAAAGATGACATTCTATGTCAAAAAAATGGCGGTGCCAATGCGGGAAATTAACATCTACTAAATCTACTAAACTGTAATACAATAGCTGAACTAATTGTACGATAATTGAACTGACTGTACAATTGCTGACTTAACTAAACAATAACTGAACCAACTTAAACAATAACTGAACTAACTAAAGATTAACTGAGCTAATTAAGCAATAACTGAACACGCTCATCATTGCCTAAAAGTATTTTTTAATTATAATGCATTACCTTTTAGGTTTTCTCCTCTGGTGTACTGGAGCTGTTGTAGCCATTGCTGTACTCCTTATCTAGAAGATGTGATATGACGATTGGCTCGCATGATATGACGCACAACGTTGGGGGCACAATTATTGGCTCGCATGATATGACGCACAACGTTGGGGACACAAAGATTAGCTCGCAGGATATGACGCACAACGTTGGGGACACAATTATTGGCTCGCATGATATGACGCACAACGTTGGGGACACAAAGATTGGCTCGCATGATATGACGCACAACGATGGGGACACAAAGACTGGCTCGCAATAATGGTGACACAAATACTTTAAACATTTTTTTATTCAGTTATAAACTAATGAGAAAAGACCTATTTAGCTAAGGCACACATAGGCATACATTTTACCTTAAGCTAGATACATGTAATTTACGTAATTAATTCAAATATAATTAGTAGTAATATATTACATGAATTAGAATGTAGCTCTTCTTTTCGTTCACCCTTTGCTTCAACATCATACAGAAATACTTCGTCTGGTGAAGAAATTGGTTGAATGGTTCCTTGCTTTTGTCTGTGTTTCATTGGTATTTAATAACTTTCATCGAACGTGAAGTCTTGCTCATTTCATCTGAGAATGTTGGCAACAAAAGGAAAGTAGAGTTTTCTTGAAAATGCTTCAAACACATCGTGGACATGGCCAGGAGGGAGTCGTAAACACACCATTGGCACACCATTGGCAGTGACAGGAGGTAATCGTAAGTACATCACTGTCAGTGTCTGGAGGAAGTCGTAAGCACATCACTGACAGTGTCAGTAGGGATTCGTCGTAAGCACATCACTGACAGTGTCAGTAAGGAGTCGTCGTAAGCACATCACTGACAGTGTCAGTAGGGATTCTTCGTAAGCACCTCACTGACAGTATCAGTAGGGATTCGTTGTAAACACATCACGGGTGGGCTGGGTGGTAAACACATCATCTCAAAATACCTGGAACCCGAAAACAGGACAAAGAACTGCACCCGACTCAACTCTAACAACCGTACATATTTGCTTTTCATGTCATCCATTCCCTGAATAAACACCTGAATAAACACCTAAAATAAACACCTGAATAAACACCTAAAACTACGGGTTCATTTCATTTTATTTGTATAAATTATTCTGTAATATTTGACTCCCACTGAATGTTACGAGCGTACAAAATTTGACGACAAAGTTAGAGCAACAGTCCACACATTAGAGATCTATTATGGTAATCTTGTCTCCGAGTACAGTTCACTTTCGGTACAAATCAAAGGACCAAGAGTGAGAAAATGATTTCTTTAAACAAGTCCAATGAGTATACCCTATCGCCCACTCGCATCACAAACCAATTATCAATTTTTTTTTTTTAAATTTATTAGCTCTATTGACTATTTACTAAGAGCCTACACTATCCCCAGGAAACCGCCAAGAATGGTAAAAGTATGTATGATTTGATATAATTGGAGTGAACTCACCTTATATACACAAGCTATATAATTAAATATATACAATCTACTCTGTCTTACATCTTCGCGTCTATTTTGAATGGTGCTTTCTTTCAAAGGGCACTAAGTCGAAGTCACACAAGCAAGCTCATTTTTTAGGAAAGGGACTTTTGCTACACATTAAAAAAACAATTTGCCCGTTGCTTCGTCCTTTCAACGTAAATTAAATGGACTTAGAACCTTCTGTTCTTTAAGATTAGTGATTCAGGGCGTGCATTTGAGGTCACATATCAAGAAAAGGGGAAATAATTTATTAAGTACCATTTGAAAGTGGGCTCCTCATATATAAAGAGTACATATGATATACTCTTGTATATCCTCTTTGATAAATGTACGGGCCATTTTGTGGTATACTTTTAAACAAATTGAAACAAAATAAAGGAAAGGGGTATCAGGTAGTAGTACAGACAAATCTGTCTACAACGTCAGAGGCGTATTTCTAGGTTATCAGTACTAGCATTAGATAAGGTGTGTGGAGGGGGGAGTCCAGGTAATCAGTACTAGCATTAGATAGGGTGTGTGGAGGGGGGTGTGTCCAGGTAATCAGTACTAGTATTAGATAGGGTGTGTGGAGGGGGGTGTCCAGGTAATCAGTACTAGTATTAGATATGGTGTGTGGAGGGGGGATCCGCCCTGGGCGGCTTTTTCAGGAGAAAGCAACTCTTTTTTTTTCGTTAAAGATCTTGTTACGCCCCACTAGCACCAAACCTTAGCTAGGCCACTGGAAATAAGTCATCTCAAATTATTCTTTTTTTTCTATATTTATTCTATATTTAAGAAAGCAGCCTGCACAGTGACATGAAGTCCTAGTAACGAGTGTCATTTAATTATCTACTAGCCGATATACCCGGCGTGGCCCGGGTTTGCATTAGGACCCCGATCCCGGTGGCCTACAGATACCGTTAGGATACTGTTCTCTTAAGAAGGATTCTCGGGATTCATTGGCCCGACAGAATCAGCAACCAGAAACTGTGGCAGCGGACAAAGCAAGAACCTGTAGAACAAGAGATCCTCCAGAGAAGATGGAGATGGATTGGCCATACGCTCAGGAAACCTGCCTCCAGCATAACTAGACAAGCCTTGAATTGGAACCCTCAAGGAAAACGGAAAAGAGGCAGGCCTAAGAACACTTGGCGCCGTGAAGTGGAGGCGAATACCAAGAAACTTGGCCACACTTGGGGGAGGCTGCAGAGATTGGCTCAGGATCGTGATGCCTGGAGGGCTCTTGTAGGCGGCCTATGTCCTAATCACAGACGTCGATGAAGATCGGCTGCTGTTCCTCGGGGACGAAAAGGCGAAAGAGAAAAGAGACTAGCCGATATACCCGGCGTGGCCCGGGTTTGCATTAGGACCCCGATCCCGGTGGCCTACAGATCCCGTTAGGATACTGTTCTCTGTAGAATCCCGTTCCATCTAGGGACCCTGCTTTCTAATGTTATCCCATTTCCCGATAAAATCTATTGAATAATGCCATAGATATAGCATTTTAAGAATATCGAACTTTCTGGAAAATTCTAGATTGGATATTATTAGTTTTACATCCACCGATATTTCTGTACGGAAAGTGAAGTGCATTGCTACCACCCTAGGCATATATCCATCAATGTACATAGAAACTATAGTGTTGTCTAATACTATCGATATTTATATAGCTCATATAAGGAAAAATTAAATGGGGCCCCCGGCCCCAGAATAATGGATATTATGAGTTCAGTACCCTTCGGTATTTGAATATGGATAATCAATTGTACGTGTACTAAGTTTGATCGATATCCATCCATTCACGTAGGAGTATTTGTTTGTAATTTTTTTATATATCTCATATAAGAAAAAAACGAATTCGGAGCCCCCGGCCCCACACGAAAGGTTATTAAAAGTTCTCAACCCCTTAAGAGTTCCTTCTGGATAATGATGGATACATGTGCCAAGTTTGGTCAAGATCCATCAATCCATGTAAAAGCCTTTGTGGAACAGACAAACCCACAAATTTTCACTTTTATATATATACTAGCCGATATACCCGGCGTGGCCCGGGATTGCATTAGGACCCCGATCCCGGTGGCCTACAGATCCCGTTAGGATATTGTTCTCTGTATGATCCCGTTCCATCTAAGGACACTGCTTTCTAATGTTATCCCATTTCCCGATAAAATCTATTGAATAATGCCATAGATATAGCATTTTAAGAATATCGAACTTTCTGGAAAATTCTAGATTGGATATTATTAGTTTTACATCCACCGATATTTCTGTACAGACAGTGAAGTGTATTGCTACCACCCTATGCCTATATCCATCAATTGACATAGAAACTATAGTGTTGTCTAATCCTATCGATATTTATATAGCTCATATAAGGAAAAATGAAATGGGGCCCCCGGCCCCAGAAGAATGGATATTATGAGTTCAGTACCCTTAGGTATTTGAATATGGATAATCAAGTGTACGTGTACTTAGTTTGGTCAAGATCCTTCCATTCATGTAGGAGTATTAAGCCTATTGATATTTATATAGCTCATATAAGAAAAAAACGAATTCGGGGCCCCCGGCCCCAAACGGCATGTCATAAAAAGTTCATAACCCATTAAGATTCCTTTCCGGATAATGATGGATGTATGTGCCAAATTTGGTCAAGATCCATCCATTAATCTAGGAGTATTAAGCATATTGACTTATAGAACTTTCTGGAACATTCTAGATTTAATGTATTATCCTCCTCGAACTGTGTAAAAACTGAATTTTCTAAGAAACTATTCTTCGAATAAGAAAAATTATACAACTAAATGCATTTCTATAACTGTAGTACATTTAAGTTAATAGATGGGCCCCGGGGGCCCATTCCATAATTGTACCGAATAAGTTTTGCCTGATATGGGGCCTTATAAATATCATTCAGGTAAGTTACGAAGTTAAAATTTTAAATTTGTCCCATTAAAATCTATTGAATAATGCCAGAGATATATCGTTTTAAAGTTATAGAACTTGCTGGAAAATTCTAGATTGGATATTATTAGTTTTAAATCCACCGATATTTAAGTACGGACAGTGATGTGTATTGCTACCACCCATATCCATCCATTCACATAGAACCTATAGTGTTGTCTAAGCCCATCTATATTTATATAGCTCATATAAGGGAAAACGAAATGGGGCCCCCGGCCCCAGAAGAATGAATATTATGAGTTCAGTACCCTTAGGTATTTGAATATGGATAATCAAGTGTACGTGTACTAAGTTTGATCGATATCCATCCATTCACGTAGGAGTATTTGTTTGAACAATTTTTATATAGCTCATATAAGGAAAAATGAAATGGGGCCCCCGGCCCCAGAAGAATGGATATTATGAGTTCAGTACCCTTCGGTATTTGAATATGGATCATCAAGTGTACGTGTACTAAGTTTGATCGATATCCATCCATTCACGTAGGAGTATTTGTTTGTAATTTTTTTATATAGCTCTTATAAGAAAAAAACGAATTCGGGGCCCCCGGCCCCAAACGAAATGTTCTTAAAAGCTCCCAACCCCCTAAGAGTTCCTTCTGGATAATGATGGATATATGTGCCAAGTTTGGTCAAGATACATCAATCCGTGTAAAAGCCTTTGTGGAACAGACAAACAAACAAACAAACAGATTTTCACTTTTATATATATATATGATATATATGACTAGCGGATATACCCGGCAAATTTGCCGGGATAGCAATCGGAGAAAGGAACTTTAACAGACTACAGCATTATAATTATTCCGATCCCTGTGGGCTCCCAGTGCCAAAGATATCCCGCTCCAGTTAGTATACCTTTTCCCGGTGGGATTCTGATCGCTCTGGATCCCAATTCGGGTAAGATCCCAGTCCCGTCGGTATTCCGATCCCGGTGTATATCGATACCAGTGGGATAACGATAACTGTAGGATCCCGATACCGGTGGGGTACAGGTCAAAGCATACTGATATTTATATATAGCTTATATAAGGAAAAATTAAATGGGGCCCCCGGCCCCAGAGAAATTGATATTATAAGTTCAGTACCCTTCGATATTTGAATATTGATAATAAAGTCTGTATGTACTAAGTTTGGTCACGATCCATCTATTCATGCAGGAGTATTTATCGGTCATTTTATTTATATAGCTCATATAAGTAAAAATTAATTGCGGGACCCCCGGCCCCAAAAGGAATGTTATAAAAAGATCATAACCCCTTAAGAGTTCCTTCTGATAATAATAAATATATATGTTCCAAATTTGGTCAAGATCCATCCATCCATGTAGAAGTATTAAGCCTATTGACCTTTAGAACTTTCTGGAACATTCTAGATTAAATGTATTATCCTCCTCAAACTGTGTAAAAACTGTCTTTTCTAAGTAATTATTCTTCGAAAACGAAAAATTATACAACTAAATGCAATTCTAAAACTAAAGGACATTTAAGTTAAAAGAGGGGCCCCGGGGGCCCATTCCATAATTGTACCGAATTAGTTTTGCCTGAGATGGGGCCCTATAATAATCATTAAGGTAAGTTATGAAGTTACAATTTTAAATTTGTCCCATTAAAATCTATTGAATAATGCCGCAGATATAGCGTTTTAAAGTTATCGAACTTTCTGGAAAATTCTAGATTGGATATTATTAGTTTTACATCCACCGTTATTTCCATATGGACTAAGAAGTGTATTGCAACAAAGATAAGCCTATATCCATCAATTCACATAGAACCTATAGTGTTGTCTAAGCCTATTAATATTTATATAGCTTATATAAGGAAAAATTAAATGGGGCCCCGGCCCCAAAGGAATGGATATTATGAGTTCAGTACCCTTTTGTATTTGAGTATGGATAATCAAGTGTATTTTTACTAAGTTTGGTCAAGATCCATCCATTCATGTAGGCGTATTAAGCTTATCGCTATTTATATAGCTCATATAAGGAAAAATGAAATGGGGCCCCCGGCCCCAGAAGAATGGATATTATGAGTTCAGTACCCTTCGGTATTTGAGTATGGATAATCAAGTGTACGTGTGCTAAGTTTGATCGATATCCGTCCATTCACATAGGAGTATTTGTTTGTAATTGTTTTATATAGCTCATATAAGAAAAAAACGAACTCTGGGCCCCCGGCCCCACACGAAATGTTATTAAAAGTTTTCGACCCCTTAAGAGTTCCTTCTGGATAACGATGGATATATGTGCCAAGTTTGGTCAAGATCCATCAATCCGTGTAAAAGCCTTTGTGGAACGGACAAACCCACAAATTTTCACTTTTATATATATACTAGCCGATATACCCGGCGTGGCCCGGGATTGCATTAGGACCCCGATCCAGGTGGCCTACAGATCCCGTAAGGATATTGTACTCTGTGCGATCCCGTTACATCTAGGGACCCTGCTTTCTAATGTTATCCCACTTCGCGATAAAATCTATTGAATAATGCCATCGATATAGCATTTTAAGAATATCGAACTTTCTGGAAAATTCTAGATTGGATATTATTAGTTTTACATCCACCGATATTTCTGTTCGGACAGTGAAGTGTATTGCTACCACCCTAGACCTATATCCATCAAATGACATAGAAACTATAGTGTTGTCTAAGCCTATTGACCTATAGAACTTTCTGGAACATTCTAGATTAAATTTATTATCCTCCTCGAACTGTGTAAAAACAGTCTTTTATTAGTAATAATTATTCTTCGAATACGAAAAATTATACGACTAAATGAATTTCTATAACTATAGTACATTTAAGTTTAAAGAGGGGCCCCGGGGGCCCATTCCATTATTGTACCGAATTAGTTTTGCCTGAGATGGGGCCCTATAATAATCATAAAGGTAAGTTATGACGTTAAAATTTTAAATTTGTCCCATTAAAATCTATTGAATAAAACTATAGGTATAGCGTTTTAAAGTTATAGAAATTTCTGGAAAATTCTAGATTGGATATCATTAGTTTTAAATCCACCGATATTTCAGTACGGACAGTGAAGTGCATTGCTACCACCCTAGGCCTATATCCATCAATTCACATAAAACCTATAGTGTCGTCGAAGCTTACTAATATTTATAAAGCTCATATATGGAAAAACGAAATGGGGCCCCCGGCCCCAGAAGAATGGATATTATGAGTTCAGTACCCTTCGGTATTTGAATATGGATCATCAAGTGTACGTGTACTAAGTTTGATCGATGTCCATCCATTCACTTAGGAGCATTTGTTTGTAATTTTTTTATATAGCTCATATAAGAAAAAAACGAATTCGGGGCACCCGGCCCCAAACGAAATGTTTTTAAAAGTTCTCAACCCCTTAAGAGTTCCTTCTGGATAATGATGGATATATGTGCCAAGTTTGGTCAAGATCTATCAATCCGTTTAAAAGCCTTTGTGGAACAGACCCACAAACAAACAAACAAATTTTCACTTTTATATATATACTAGCCGATATACCCGGCGTGGCCCGGGATTGCATTAGGACCCAAATCCCGGTGGCCAACATATCCCTTTAGGGTACTGTTCTCTTTAGGATCCCGTTTCATCTAGGGACCCTCCTTTCCAATGTTATCCCATTTCCTGATTTGGTCGTGAAATAGATTTAGCTTTTTAAAGATATCGAACTTTCTGGAAAAGTCTAGATTGGATATTCTTAGTTTTAAATACACCGATATCTAAAAACGGACAGTGCAGTGTATTGCTATCACGTTAGGCCTATATCCATCAATTCACAAAAAAACTAAAGTGTTATCTAAGCCTATTGACCTATAGAACTTTCTGGAACATTCTAGATTAAATGTATTATCCTACCCGAACTGTGTAAAAACAGTCTTTTATTGGTAATAATTATTCTTCGAATACGAAAAATTATACGACTAAATGAATTTCTATAACTATAGTACATTTAAGTTAAAAGAGGGGCCCCGGGGGCCCATTCCATAATTCTACCGAATTAGTTTTGCCTGAGATGGGGCCCTATAATAATCATTAAGGTAAGTTATGAAGTTACAATTTTAAATTTGTCCCATTAAAATCTATTGAATAATGCCACAGATATAGCGTTTTAAAGATATCGAACTTTCTGGAAAATTATAGATTGGATATTATTAGTTTTACATCCACCGTTATTTCCATATGGACTAAGAAGTGTATTGCAACAAAGCTAAGCCTATTTCCATCAATTCACATAGAACCTATAGTGTTGTCTAAGCCTATTAATATTTATATAGCTTATATAAGGAAAAATTAAATGGGGCCCCCGGCCCCAAAGGAATGGATATTATGAGTTCAGTACCCTTTTGTATTTGAGTATGGATAATCAAGTGTATTTTTACTAAGTTTGGTCAAGATCCATCCATTCATGTAGGCGTATTAAGCTTATCGCTATTTATATAGCTCATATAAGGTAAAATGAAATGGGGCCCCGGGCCCCAGAAGAATGGATATTATGAGTTCAGTACCCTTTAGTATTTGATTATGGATAATCAAGTAAATGTGTACTAAGTTTGGTCAAGATCCATCCATTCATGTAGGAGTATTAAGCCTATTGATATTTATATAGCTCATATAAGAAAAAAACGAATTCGGGGCCCCCGGCCCCACACGAAATGTTATTAAAAGTTCTCAACCCCTTAAGAGTTCCTTCTGGATAATGATGGATATATGTGCCAAGTTTGGTCATGATCCATCAATCCGTTTAAAAGCCTTTGTGGAACAGACAAACCCACAAATTTTCACTTTTATATATATATATGATATGATATGATATTATAATATTAATGTAGCGACAGCGCTGGCGACACATTGTAACACCAACGAGCAAGGACATGACTTCGACGACTTCATCGTTGCATAAATACGTGACTGTATCGTCGCAAAATCGGGGAGATGATGATGCCGTCGTACACGAACCGTGGGTGGTGGGAGTCATCTCCTCCGCCCGTGTCCTGCTGGCGGCTCTCGGATCTCTGGGCAACATCGTTACGATCAGAACGTTTTGCAGCATCGGGTTACGTGAAACCGGGAACCTAACCTCGGCGTGGCTCGCTGCATCCGATCTCTGCTTCCTGGTGTCCGGTATGGCCAGCTCTGTAGCTTCGATCTTCAGTGCCGTCGAAGGGATAACCAGTTACAGACTCTGGTTCCCTGTTGACCCGAGAGCTGTCAACTCGCTCGTCGCCAACATCGGAAGTGGTGCATACGCCAACACAATGCTTATAACGACGTTCATCACCGTCGCACGCTGCCTTATCGTGGCCAAGCCTTTGCGATTCAGACATGTTCTACCGTGGAAAAGTACAGCAGCTGTCATGGCCGCATTTTCATCCATTTCTGTGGCGTCTATGATAATATTGTTGGCTTATTTGCGATTTTTTCCTCAATTCGACTCCAGAATCGACACCGCAAGACAGACAATATGGTTCTCTCCTGAGCGGAAAGTAGTCAAAGACGTTATATTTGGCACGCGTGACGCCTTTTTACCCTTTGTGTCTCAGGCATGTGTCAGTGTGTGTGTCTTCATAATGGCAAGTTGCCTTAGGAAAGCTTCGAATTTTCGACGCATTCATACAACACACAAAGAATTCAAGGTAACATACCTGAGCAATGCTTCGATGGCCACAAAAATTATACGGAATTTGAATTCAGACACAAAATTGTCAACGTTAAACGGGGTTCTGGCAGCTGACAATTCTCCAGCCGTGAGCGGGCTCGCCGGCAAAGAGCTGAAGATTGTTAGGCAAATGCTGATCATAGCGTCCGTGTACAGCGTGTGTAACATGCCGAAGGTGATTGTGAATCTCCTTGAAGTTACTCTGCCAGGTTTCTACTTGGGTCAGCGCTACCAGGCCTGGTACAATATCGCCCAAATCGCAAGGGAGTTCTTTCAGACGGTGAACGCCACGGTTACTTTTTGGATTTATTGGAGCTTCAACTCTAAGTTTAGGAAGCACTGCGTTCCTTTGTCTGGAAAGTAACATCCCTGAGGTGCAGAAACGTAGCTAGAGTGTTTGTTGCCCGGGGGCAAGATTCGCGCCCGGGGACAAGATTCATTTTAAAGCGCCCTCTTTTCCTTTTTCCAACTCTCAAACCCATTATTTTCATCAATAAAATAATACCAAAGCACATTTTGGCGCCCCTAACTAGCTGGCGCCCGGGTACATCTGTACCCCCCTGCCCCCCCTAAGATACGCCTCTGCTGAGGTGTGGAGGTAGTGCTGTTCAAAACGGGCGCGGGGTGGGGCGGTAAAGGGGTTTAGTTCCCGGCTTCATACCGCAAAGGGAGTCAAAATGCTATGTTTCATTAAATACATAGGTATAAATATGTATATTTTTAAGTGGGGGTGGACACAATGCAGGACCTGCCTACACGGGGGGGAACGTTTGCTTTACACGACACTGTGTGAAAGCCGGGATGAGGGAGCGGCGGTCCCCACTCAAAGAAGCACTTGGAATTAAGTATGTGCATGCTTTTAAAGTTTATAAGTGTCTGATGTAAAGCTAATGTTTGATCAATGCTTGTTCCCCATAATGTCCAAGATGTCACCGGCTACGCGACTACTAGTAGCAATAAACGATGCCACTGAGTCCCCAATCAAACAGACATATGGAGTTCATTGTATTCTTTTTACAGATATCATTTAGATTAAAGAGTCCATTTCAATAACTTTTATTTCATCGTTATTCGCAGCTCTACCTTCCCAGCAGCACACTTTTTTTTTATTGTTAAACAAGAAGGCAGTGACGTATTATTGTGTTAAGCTCACACTCTTCCCTTGTTTGCAGCCCCTAGCTGCAGATTTAATGTTGTTAGTTTATGAGCCCTAAGTTATCTTTACATTTATTTTACATGCCATTGGTGTCGGTTTATGTATTAATCAGGCTAGGGCTGTGTCGGATGTGGTGGTGCAGGTGGGGGGGCCTCGGGAGGGGAGGGTGGGCGTATGCAAAGCTGTCGATGTCATCCTGACTTTTCTTCAGATTGCGTCTTTAGTGTTTCTGTACGTATACAAACCTTAATGAACTCCCTTTTGTATTACGAGACAGTCCAGTGGCTGAAATAGGATAGTTTTCTTGTATTTTTTAGGGCTACAGAACGCTGTTAAATCGACTATTTCTTGTAAGTCATACGTACCACCCTAGTTTGGGTCCTGACTTCATTTAAAACGATTCGGTTCTAAAGATTCATGAAGGCACATATTTTTTAAGCCATTGACACGTGTGTTGAAGAAAAATGCTTTTAAAATAAACATAAAATATTAAAAATGCTTATAATCATTGGAGTGTGTCATAGTTAATCCTTCAGTCCGTCTGTTTCATAATAATATGTGTATTTAAATTGTAAAATATCATTGAATTAAATTAGGTCATGATTATTAATAGTATGTTTCTACAAAGATAAAATTCCTTAAATTATTACATGCATTATATTTTTCTGGGTAGTAGAGAATGTACAATTTATCTGTGAGGATGTCGGACATGTTGGATTTTACTATTGTATTAATTTAGGAAGGAATAGTACTCAGAGTGTGTATTATATTCTTTACATCTTTACATGTAACTATGTATGTTACAAGGATGCACCAATGACAAGGATTTATTTGTAATATTTAACATGTAATAAAAGTACTGTGTAATTTATACAATCGGAGTATCTTCATCACGTGAAAGAAAGTGTCCGTGAGGCTACGTTAAGGAATGAATAGTGACAGCTGCAGGCCATCCATCATATCACAAGCATCAGTTAACGTTGTAACATAATAACATCAGAAGTATTACATATGTTACATATGTTACAAAAAGAAATAATAAAAAGTGATACAACGGTCATCAAATTATAGAGTCAAGAGAAAAAATTCCCTTTCATCAAGAATCCACTTGACAAATTCGGGAAAACGGAAAAAAAATCAAAAATTAAGCTGACAACTTAGCAAATACTATATATCTAAAAAAAATTAACAAAACAATTTATGGGGTATAGGCACTGTAAGAAACATAAATCTATGAGCATTTAGGGCTAAGGGCACTGAAGGGGACATCATTTGATTGTTGAGAACACGCTGGGGGCCAAGAACACTGGTAGGGGAGGAAGTCAATTGATAGTTCAGAAGCTCTACAGGGTCAAGAGGACTGACAGAGACATAAATGGATATTTTAGAACACTATTGGGCCTGTCAGTACTGGCTAAAACATCCGTTTGTATAACGGTTCTCTCGAATGTATTTATTTTTGTTAAAGCATCAATGATCCAACATTTTGACAACTGTACCATCTAAGTTGGCTGATGTTCTAAGCAAAGGGCTGTTGAGGGTCCAACATTTTGACAACTGTACCATTTTTATTTGTCTAATGTTCTGAGTAATGGGCTGTGGGGCGTTGAACATTTTGACACTTGTAACATCTAAATTGGCTGATGTTCTTAGAAATGAGCTGTGCTGCATACTGACTAAATTCACGCGTTCTTATAGAAAAATAACGTATGCTTTCAGAATCACAAAATAAATATTTTAAATTTATGAAATTACAGCCCATGAACAGCCGCGCAGCTATCTCCCAGACATTGCGGCCCATGAACAGCCGCGCAGCTATCTCCCAGACATTACAGCCCATGAACAGCCGCGCAGCTATCTCCCAGATATTACAGCCCATGAACAGCCGCGCAGCTATCTCCCAGACATTACAGCCCATGAACAGCAGCGCAGCTATCTCCCAGACATTACAGCCCATGAACAGCCGCGCAGCTATCTCCCAGACATTACAGCCCATGAACAGCCGCGCAGCTATATCCCAGACGCAGCAGTTTTGATAATCCGCGCAGGAAGTTTATCAAAAATCAATTTGAACAGATACTCTACAGTCGAAATTATACAGTATTTATATCATACACATCAATGTTTTTCATTTGATTCAGATCTATATTTTTGTCTTCTACTTTTAAAGTAAAACTATTGATCGCACACAAACCAGCAAACCTTAGAGGGAACATTGCCCATAAATAGCTCTGGCCTACATGACGATATCCTTGCACAAGTTTCGATCCATGATCTTTTATAAGCACTCACGCATTGACCACCAGCTGATCCTTTTTTTTTTTTTTTTTGCGGAGAATCAGTTAAAATCTCGAAAAAGTAGTTTGGTACGTTGCAAAAATTTTCAAAATACCTTACGTACTGTCGCATCCCATGACACGGCCTTTGACCTTAAATACTCTAGAAAAAAAATGGTTTGATAGGTGGAGTCAGGAAAGTTACCATAACTTTGAAAGAATAATGTTAAGTGGAAAATTTTTGTTACAATCGGCTTGCAACCCGTGTTGTTACACAGCATAGTGTTACTATCATGCTATATAAAGTTATTTCCATTGTTTTGGCATTTCCAAAACAAAATTAAATAAGTAAGTATAGGTTTTTCATGAGTTGAAATTAATTATTGAAATTAGTGGGAGTCTTCTTTGCTCGCTTCCTCTAGAGTGGACACGTTTGGCGCGGTTTTTTTAAAATTAGCATAAATTATAAAGGGGCATAATTATAAATAGTATCCTCAGTGAAACTACAGTATTTTAGATCCAATCTTTTATTTACGAATATAAATAAGGTACATGGTACAACTGTTGGTTTTTTTTGTTTTTTTTTTTAATAGTGTAACTTGTCTGTTTCGGTAGAAATTTGTTAAAAAACAAAAAGTAAATTACAAGCTAAATTGCAGTAACACTTTGCAACATAAACAATCATTCTTCCCATGCACAATAATCGCTTGGAACAACCCAGTGGCGTAGTGAGGGTGGACAAGGGGGGCATCATGCCCGGGACGCTACTCACAAAGGAGCGCCAAATGGTCTATCTTACATATAATATTGTATGGTTTTCGAATAGGGGGGGGGGGCGCTAAAAAGGTATTGTGCCCCGGGCGCGAGTTAAGCTCGCTACGCCACTGGAACCACCTGGACAATACCGCCGGGAACTCGACATCTATCGAAAGCTTCAAGGCTGCCCTGGCATCTGCTAGGAGCCGTTACGATGGCATCATCGCTTCCCCAACAGTTGCACATATGCCAGTCTATGGATGCAGCAACGTACCTTACCAGAACCAGAGAACCAGAACCAGAGAACCAGAGAACCAGAGAACTAGAGAACCAGAACCAGAGAACCAGAGAACCAGAACCAGAGAACCAGAACCAGAGAAGCAGAACCAGAGAACCAGAACCAAAGAACCAGAGAACCAGAACCAGAGAATCAGAACCAGAGAACCAGAACCAGAGAACCAGAACCAGATAACCAGAACCAGATAACCAGAACCAGAGAACCAGAACCAGAGAACCAGAACAAGCTTGGGTGACTGAATGAAACTTTTCATAATTAATGATCTAATGTAGAAACAATGAGACAGGAAATGCATTGCTTAAAAGTATAACTTAATAATTATGCTGCCAAGGCTGAACTCCCTAAAGTGGTTATCTGTTAAACTTACATTGATTTATAGAAATGTATATTATATATTTAAACGCTTTAAGTCCGGGATTTTCCATTCTACGCTACCACTTATGTGTCCCACTTGGGGGGGGGGCAAAAATTTCGTCGGCCTAGGGGCCTCTGCAGATCTTATTGCGGCACTCCACAGATCTTATTGCGGCACTCCACAGATCTTATTGCGGCACTCCACAGATCTTATTGCGGCAATCCACAGATCTTATTGCGGCACTCCACAGATCTTATTGCGGCACCGTCGAAACCTGGTTACGCCCTTGCTGAGAATTGTGTTAGAATAGGATTTATTCATCTATTTTATTTTATTGAATTGCATTTAATTTTGTCTTTATACGTTTAAACCTTTCATTTTTTTTTTCACCTGCATGAAAAGTTGTCGAATTAAATGCCATTTGGTCAGCTCGTTATCATGACACTAAGGAGATTCTTTCTGTTTCATACTGGGGGTCACACCCCCTAGAACAAATTACCCATTCTTTGGTGCGGGGAAAAAATATGCCCTTGCTACTCGTTAAAGTTAATGCGCAATTGTATAACACAAGTCGAGGCGCACTTTCAGTGAACTGTTGCGTGTTAAACGTAATTGTGAATAGTTACGACCTCATTTTTTTATCAATAAAACATTGGATTTTGTGATTTCTCACATTGCCCCATGTTCGGAAATATTTTTGAAAATATTGAATTAGCAGAAGAGTGTGACCTCTGTGCAACTGTGTTACGATTCATTCGCCCTGTCTATCATCAATGGTATTGTGTTATCATTCATTCGTCATGTCTATCATCGATGCAAAAGTGTTATCATTCGTCGGTATTGTATATAAAATGTGTTCGTGATGGATTCCTTTCATCAATTTTCTCAGCTGACTGCTGTTCCTTGAGTGGTCTGTCATTCACGTTTGGCCTTATACCCATAGTTGAGAGAAGGAGATACAACGCCCTTCGCAGGCACTTAGCTCGCCCTTAGCTCGCCCATTGCTGGCCCTTTGCTCACCCTTAGCTTGCCCATTGCAGGCCCTTAGCTCACCCATTGTAGGCACTTAGCTCGCTCTTAGCTCACCCTTAGCTAGCCCTTAGCACACCTGTTGCATGACCTTAGCTTGTTTTTAGCATGCCCTTAGCAGGCCCTTAGCAGGCACTTTGCTCGCCCTTAGCTCGCCCTCATCACATCCATCGTGTCCTTCTGTAGTCATTTCCCGGCGGGGGACAGACAATATGAGGTCCTACGACAAGCTGAAGGTCTTCTACGGCGTGAGCGGTATAACGGTCATGTCAGTTCTGCTATATCTGATACATGAGCGGTAAGTGGATGATTTAACTCTAAGCTGTTTCATAGATAAATATATTCCATATTATTTTGCTTGACTAACTGAGGTTTCTTTGTTTGTTTGATTAGTCTGAGTTCATATTGCTGTGCGTATTGATTGGACTAGTCTGAGTTCATATTGCTGTGCGTATTGATTGGATTAGTCTGAGTTCATATTGCTGTGCGTATTGATTGGACTAGTCTGAGTTCATATTGCTGTGCGTATTGATTGGATTAGTCTGAGTTCATATTGCTGTGCGTATTGATTGGACTAGTCTGAGTTCATATTGCTGTGCGTATTGATTGGATTAGTCTGAGTTCATATTGCTGTGCGTATTGATTGGACTAGTCTGAGTTCATATTGCTGTGCGTATTGATTGGACTAGTCTGAGTTCATATTGCTGTGCGTATTGATTGGATTAGTCTGAGTCCATATTGCTGTGAGTATTGATTGGACAAGTCTGAGTTCATATTGCTGTGTGTATTGATTGGACTAGTCTGAGTCCATATTGCTGTGCGTATTGATTAGACTAGTCTGAGTTCATATTGCTGTGAGTATTGATTGGACTAGTCTGAGTTCATATTGCTGTGAGTATTGATTGGACTAGTCTGAGTTCATATTGCTGTGAGTATTGATTGGACTAGTCTGAGTTCATATTGCTGTGAGTATTGATTGGACTAGTCTGAGTTCATATTGCTGTGCGTATTGATTGGACTAGTCTGAGTTCATATTGCTGTGCGTATTGATTGGACTAGTCTGAGTTCATATTGCTGTGCGTTTTGATTGGACTAGTCTAAGTTCATATTGCTGTGCGTATTGATTGGACTAGTCTGAGTCCATATTGCTGTGCGTATTGATTGGATTAGTCTGAGTCCATATTGCTGTGCGTATTGATTGGACTAGTCTGATTCCATATTGCTGTGCGTATTGATTGGATTAGTCTGAGTTCATATTGCTGTGCGTATTTATTGGACTAGTCTGAGTCCATATTGCTGTGCGTATTGATTGGATTAGTCTGAGTCCATATTGCTGTGCGTATTTATTGGATTAGTCTGAGTCCATATTGCTGTAGGTATTCCAGAATTTCTATACTTTTGAAATTTCGTACACAGCTTAGTTTCGTCGTTAAGTTTTAACAGCCCGATGTCTTCGCTTCCTCTGAAATTGTACACTAGGAAATGGCATCAGCTGACCGTCGACTAATACCAAGCTCTTTATGCACTCCCCAAAGAACGCCTTCCCTAAGCCCGAGTATCGTGGTGCGAAGCAGCGAGTTGGGGATCTCTCTTTGCCAGGACAGCCCCCGCCAGCACCCACTCGATCGTGTACCAATGGAGGCCATCCCAGCCCAGGGACTTCCAGTTGGCTGATGACGCTGCTCTCACCGCGTCAGCAGTCGAATTGCCCCCTCCTCTAAACTTACTGGTTAATAAAATATTTAAAAATCTCAGCATGCAAAAAGGTGAATTGAAACTCACATCGGACAAGACAGACAGCCTTTGAAACATCGTTGTATTATCAGAATGTGCAGTTGCTATCCCTGTGGAAACGGACAAAAGAAAAAGATACGTTTTAGAAATCAGCTTTTTGTAATAGCTTAGAATGCCTTTACATGGCAATTTTAGTACAGTATTACTTTTTCCCGTTTAAAAATATTTTTTTATCACCATTCAAATGTTTCAGCGCAAGGACTAACAGTTCGGTATATTTTGTGCCATTAACTCACCATTATATTTTGTATCCTAGCTCTAAACCTGTAAGATACAACATTAAAACTGTCACAGACAATGCTAAGGCTCGACCAGTGACATTAAATGACTAATACATGACTTACACATCTTCATTTTTTTTTTTACAGAAACTATCACTTGGCATTTAAAAACACAACTGACATCCCTGTATTTAACAACGTAACCGGCCACGACTTTGGACACAGCCCTGAGCCCAACTTGAACCATGAAATCTACGATGTGCACTACAAGGACGCCCTGAGTCCAGACTTCTGGAACGAGCGTCCACTCACAGTCCACGAAGCCTTCTCTCAGCACGGAACGAAGACCCTGGAGAGCTGCGAAACCAGCTGCGATTCGGACCGTGACCATTGCGACGTTTCAAACAAAGAGCTTTGGGACACCCTGACGCTCGACGGCGAGCTCAGGTACAAGCCGTTCCTCGCCCGGGGCCAGTACGTGTTCCCGTGGGAGAAGACGTACCTCAGTAGACCTCCGCTGGATGACGCGAAGACGTTACCAGATCTGAACTTGTCCAGGGTCACCGTGGAAGGCGTCGCCAACGGCGTGGTGAGGTGTAATATTTTCGATACCGTCCACGGGCGAGTCGACCTGGTGGATGCAAACGGTAACTTGAGGACCAGTGGGGATGACGAAGTCCGTGTTTGGGTCAAGAGTGTGGATGAGGGGGGCTACGCCGCCTCCGGTAACGTTACGGATCTGAAAAACGGGAGCTATTTCTTTACATTTCGATGTCTCTGGCCAGGAAATTCAACGGTGTTTTTTTTGTTCATGTCCCTCTCCTTTCTTCTCTTTCTCTGCTATCCTATTGAGCACGTGTTGTATGCTGTCAATTTAGTTGTGGTTCAAACAAACAAGTTTGGTTGTTTGCTTTTTTTTAATACTTTGTTGTGAGATGTTTCTTTTAACTGCAACGAAGATCTTATGATCAGAATAATCAACTTAATCATAAAACTGTTAGTTATGATTATAATTTTTAAACTTATGGGAAATATAGTCTTACATTTTGTAACAGAACGTTGTTTAAATGTTTAGCCAGTGTTGCTATTTTACTTTTTTTTTTTAATAAAGCTATGATTAGTTAAGTCGTTAATCTGTGATCAAGTTGTAATTAATGAAATTTGGGGCGCTCATTGCCTGAAAGAGGTTCTGTTTTTTTTTTTTAAATAACACATAAAATAACAATCGTATCGGCCAAAAGCCAAATTCTTCAATTCAAGCATACTGGACATAGAAAATAAGTCCATGCGCCACTGCCTTATCCAAGAACCCCGTCATAATTTTTAAATTGTGTTTTCGGTTTCATTGTCAACAGCTGAACGTGGCGCTGGCGTATCCCCGAGAGTTCATCAGGGTGGCTATTCACCAAACACACATAGGCGTCACCCGATTCCTCGGCATGACATTTAGCAAAGAAGGCGTGAGAGAGGTAAAAGGTGTAACCACCCACACCTTAACGTTCCATGATTCTATCGTTAATAGCAGGGAAACGATAACTGTGGAACTCTCCAGACTAGACATCTTGGGCTGAGCTAAACCCGGTTAGGGGCACGACATGTGTTGCACACGCATGTGAATCAAAGAACTTTTTCTATGTAGGATACAAAAATCTCCCGCAATCACTTCAGCAAGGTGAAAACGTGGGTGACTGCTCCAAGAGATGCTAAAAGTAAAGCATTTCCCCGTGTCTGTTCTTTCAACTCGATACATTGACATTAAGGTGATGCTAATGCTTTCTTCTGTGACCCCTGGCAATCCGTAGTGCACTACATGGATGGCTTTGACCTGCTCCATTACTTCACCCCCACTCTGGCCTAACTGATACCAAGCTGCTCAGATATGTTGCTACATTGGTCAGCGGCGTATGGGGGGGGGGGGGGCTAAGGGGCGGTCAGCTTCCGGTCGGCGCTTATTTCTTTATAATGAGTGTGGGGGGGAGACATTTTCTGCCATATAAAACGCAAAAAAAGGGGGGGGGGTTCATGGAAGAGGTGGCAAACATGTTGGCCCGCCTAAGCCTAACGTATTTG
Organism: Omphiscola glabra; assembly: GCA_964017045.1. Classification (NCBI taxonomy): domain Eukaryota; kingdom Metazoa; phylum Mollusca; class Gastropoda; family Lymnaeidae; genus Omphiscola; species Omphiscola glabra. The sequence continues at coordinate 21,564,374 of OZ024806.1, forward strand.
TCCCTGGTGTTAAGAAATGATATTCACTGAGTCTTCAAAGATACTGTATTCTCTGTACCAACTAATAATATACGATTGGTAAAGAAGCAATTTATAACTCATGTACCCCAACACACGGCTTTTTGAGCCCACGTCTGCTCCACGCTTGACTTCACTCGTTGTTTAAGTTATTGTTAAATGTTGCTGCACGGCGAATTAAAAAAAAAATCATCTGTGCAAAAGAAAGCATAATGTTTGCTGAAACATCTAAAATTATTCACATTCCGGGGTAATTATAGTATATTGACAAAATAAAAAAGATATGTGACACATCACTTTCATATCGCCATCAGATGACCTTCTCGTCACCCTCAGATCACCATCAGATGACCTTCTCATCGATCTTATATCACCTTCACATCACCATCAGATGACCTTCTCATCGCTCTTATATCACCTTCACATCACTATCAGATGACCGTCTCATCACCCTTAGATCACCTTCACATCACCATCAGATGACCTCAACACCTTATAAACCTTTAGATCAACATCTCATCACCATCAGATGACCTTCCCATCACCCTTAGATCACATTCACATCACCATCAGATGACCTCAACACCTTATAATCACCTTTAGATCACCTTCACATTACCATCAGATGACCTTCTCCTCACTCTTACCTTCACATCACTATCAGATGACCTTCTCAGCACCCTTAGATCACCTACACATCACCATCAAATGACTTTCTCATCACCCTTAGATCACCATCACATCACCATCAGATGACCTTCTCATCACCCTTAGATCACCTTATAATCACCATCAGATGACATCAACACCTTATAATCACCCTTAGATCAACATTACATCACCATCAGATGACCTTCCACCACCCTTAGATCACCTTCACATCACCATCAGATGGCCTTCTCATCACCCTTAGATCACCTTCACATCACCATCAGATGACCTTCTCATCACCCTTAGATCACCTTCACATCACCAACAGATATCTTCTCATCTCCCTTAGTTCACCTTCACATCACCATCAAATGATCTCTCATCACCCTTAGATCACCATCACATCACCTTCACGTCATCCTTGCTCCTGCGCGACGTGTAAATTAAACGCGTTGAAATTTTGAGATAGGACAACGAGACTAATTGAGAATGCCTAAACCTCGGACTGTTGTAACATTAACATGCGACGTCCGACTCGTATGAAAGGTGTGCACACTTTTTCCCCCCAACAGACAACGTTGTGTTGGTCAACTCCAAACATCCCAGGGCGAGACTGTGTCTGTAACCTGACTGAGCAGAACATGGGACCGTTCTACTGTGGCAGGCCAATAGATCCCAGGTAGAACGAACACGTGATACGGTGACTTGAGAAATACATATATATGTGTGTTTGTGTGTGTGTCGGTTGGTTATCGTTGTGGGGATATATGTGTTAAAGTATATGTGCGGGTAAATTTTGTGGGATATCGGTGACTCTGTGTGGGGATATTGTGTGGGGATATAGTGTCGTGATATTTTGGTGTTGGACTTATCTTGTTTGTATGTGCCGGTACATGGACTTATCTTGTTTGTATGTGCCGGTACATGGACTTATCTTGTATGTGCCGTTACATAGATTTATCTTGTATGTGCCGGTGCAAAGACTTATCTTGTATGTGCCGGTACATATACTTATCTTGAATGTGCCGGTACATGGATTTATCTTTCTAACATTGATTATCGTTTTTGTTCAAATACTTTTCATTCTCTTTGTTATCTTATAAGTAAACTGGATAAAGTTTCTTCTCTGAGATTCTTAGATTAATTATTATGTAGTTAAACTCATTATGCCCCTACATTAGCCTGTGTGTAAATAGTCTCATCCTTCCTAGATTACCATAGTATGTACATAGACCAGTGGTTCTCAACCTTCCAAATGTCGCGACCCTTTAATACAGTTCCTCGTGTTGTGGCGAACCCCAACCACAAAATTATTTTCGTTGCTACTTCGTAACTGTAAAGTATATTTGTTTTCCGATGGTCTTAGTCGACCCCTGTGAAAGGGTCATTCGACCCCCAAAGGGGTCGCGACCCACATGTTGAGAACCGCTGACATAGTCTAATAGTTCCTGTTGTTCGTCCGTCAACGTCGACTAGGACCATCCAGTGATCCGGTTAGGAAGTTGGGTGGGTTCTGTGAGTTCGTAGGTGGCTTGCCAGTCCTATCTGTGCTCGGAATAATCTCTGGCACCGCGGGCAGTGGATAGTTGCTGCAGTCGGTGATCTAATGTTGCTATTTCGGGCTAGCCTGCGTGTCTCAGCTGTGGCTATCCTACTGTTGATACTAGATGTACATAGACTAATAGTTCCTAGATTAGGTTTGTGTGAACGTATATTAATAGTTCCTAGACTTATATTTCCAAGATTCGTTGTTGTGTCCATAAACTTATCTCTATATTCTACATTAAATTATGTGTTGTGTGTAAAAGGGCGTATCTTTCTATCCTAGATTATCATGTGACAACTGGGTAGCCACAGAATTTCTTAAGTCCTTCCCGCCCCCTCACGACGTGACGTCGGCGGAACTACTTTTGATTCGAAACTGCGCAGGGTAATGTGCAAAGATAACAAAAATACGTGTGCGGTGCACACACTCACACACGTCACATTTATTGATTGATTTCATAACAAAGTTCAGCGACCTTCATCTCTAGACAGGGCCGGCCTTAGGCCACTGCAACCTATGCGGCAGCAATGTGCCCCGGACTTTCATAGGCCCGGCCCCGAATTTATTTTCTAATACAAAATCTTAATTTTCACTTATTATCCTTAATCCTACCCAGAAAGGGCCCCGCGCAATCCGTTTCGCATAGGGCCCCGCAATTGTTGGGGTCGGCCCTGACTCTAGGTCTCCTAGGCCCACTGATATTGCCACCCCCCCCCCCCAACCTCGAACTTCTCCTCGACGTACATACTGATAGCTTATGGCCTATTGTCTATAAATCATGTTTATGAACAGACCTTTAGGTCAGACCAAGCGACATCAAGTGGTGTTAAAACGTGTTCATGTAGTGGTGTTATTATTGTAAATATTTACCCTTTTACCTTGATTCACCACTTCTGTGTCTTATGTCTTAACTTTACGTCTCCTTGAAAATGTGTCAACCTGACATTGAATCAACCTGACATTGAATCAACCTGACATGGTGTCAACCTGACAATGTGACAACCTGACATTGTATCAACCTGATATTATGTCAACCTGACATCGTGTCAACCATTCATAGTGTCACACTGACAGTATTTCCTCCGACATCCTAACATTTTTTTTAAAACTCTTACATGGTGTGTCACCCTGACGTCGTATGCCACCCTGATATCCTATGTCACCCTGACATCGTGTGTCACCCTGATATCGTATGTCACCCTGACATCGTGTGTCACCCTGACATCGTGTCACCCTGACATCGTGTCACTTTATATCGTATGTCGCCTTCACATTCTATTACCCCAAAAATGTATAAAGTGGACTCTTTCTTTCTCGCTCTCTTTCAAAGTGTACCTAAATAAGAGAAACAAAACATACTAGTAAACTCATTCGATCTCGGTCATTGACTTAAATAATGCTGATTGTTTATTTCAGATATGCTAATGCTACGCTCATAAATCACAGCTTAGAGGTTTTCACTGAGACAATTGGTAAATACTTTTGAGGTTGTGGGGGGAAAAAAAGGGGGGGGGGAGTGGTAATGGAGGTTTTCTTAACCAGGGTTGCCTAAACGTCCAGTGCCAGAGATGCAGTTCCAGGTGAATGCGTGATGCAGTGCCAGTGGTTGCGTGATGCAGTGCCAGTGGTTGCGTGATGCATTGCCGGTGGTTGCGTGATGCAGTGCCAGCTGGATGACTGAGGTAGTGTCAAATGGTGTGGAAGGCAGTGCCAGTGTGTCCACGAAGAGACAAGGATTTTTGCAAGAAAACCACAAAAACCTGCTAACAAAATATTCTCTTTTACTTATATTTATAAAGGCGCAACGCAGCCACGTTGTGCGTGTGACATACGAGAGTCCAACAATGAGTTTTGTATGGAAGAATGGTGAATATGGAGAGTCCAACAATGAGTTGTGTATGGAAGAATGGTGAATATGGAGAGTCCAACAATGAGTTGTGTATGGAAGAATGGTGAATATGGAGAGTCCAACAATGAGTTGTGTATGGGAGAATGGTGAATATGGAGAGTCCAACAATGAGTTGTGTATGGAAGAGTGGTGAATATGGAGAGTCCAACAATGAGTTGTGTATGGAAGAATGGTGAATATGGAGAGTCCAACAATGAGTTGTGTATGGGAGAATGGTGAATATGGAGAGTCCAACAATGAGTTGTGTATGGGAGAATGGTGAATATGGAGAGTCCAACAATGAGTTGTGTATGGGAGAATGGTGAATATGGAGAGTCCAACAATGAGTTGTGTATGGAAGAATGGTGAATATGGAGAGTCCAACAATGAGTTGTGTATGGGAGAATGGTGAATATGGAGAGTCCAACAATGAGTTGTGTATCGGAGAATGGAGAATATGGAGAGTCCAACAATGAGTTGTGTATGGAAGAGTGGTGAATATGGAGAGTCCAACAATGAGTTGTGTATGGAAGAGTGGTGAATTAGTAGAGGCCAACAATGAGTTGTGTTGCACCAAAGAACGACTACAAGTAAGATGAGTTTAAACTGGCCGTTTCTATCAGTTACTGTCCCACTGCATCGGGTGCTTAAAAATCTGCACATTTTTATCTTTTACTTCATCAGGTTCTCTTCCCAAATTACCGCCGTGCAACGAGACCAGTCCGGGCATCACTTGGGACTCCACCATGCCCAAAGGTTTCTGGTCACCGGGCACGGTGTGGAACTCCCTCCAGTGCCAGAGCGCCGAAAACGTCACAGCCGAGTGGGCGTGGGGCTGCCTGCAGAACACGACCGTCTGGATCTTCGGGGACTCTAACGCGAACCGGACCTACACGAGCTTCGTCAATATCACCGGGTGTCAGAACGAGACGGGGCTCTGGCCCAATCCGGCCACGTGCTCAATTCCGGAAATCGGTTTCAGCATAACGACCAGGTCCCACGAGAATCCCCGGTATGTGGGCATATACAGGAGTCGGATGGAGGCGTCCGTGTCCGCGGTGTTGGACAGTATTCCGAGCGCAGGACGGCATCTGGTCATCGTACACTACTATTTTCATTTCTCGCCAGCTCACCTCAGCGTGCTCTACTTGCACATGGAGAGCCTCAGGGCCGCCATCGAGAGGTTGCTCAAGAGGAACGTCAACGCTGTCGTTGCCCTGAGGGGTCCGCACATCAGCACGAGGCAGTTTAACGACAATCACGCCATCGGCGGGGACAGCTTGGCCCCGCGGTACGTTGATATAATACGGTCACGATTCAAGGGCCTCGAAGGGAGCGTCATATTCTTGGACGCCTGGGACATGTCTATTGGAATAGAGAATCAGAATGTTCACCCCATCAAGGAATTGCCTAGGGAATTGGTGAAACACTTCATCTCTTTCCTTTGCAATTAAAACCAGGCGTCTTCACGTATTAACATGGGCGAGTTCTCTGGTGGGGCAACTGGGCAGAGGCGTAATTAAGTGTTGGGTGAATATCACACCTGACGATATGATAAAAATAAGTAAACCGTCAACTACCCCTCCCCCCTTTTTTTTCTCCCTTTATTTTTTAAAGATCATTTCTGGTCCGACAGTAATAACATTGAATATTTGTCATTCAAACAGGAAACAGATAAAGATTACAGACATGTAACATTCTGTAATGATACAGCCAGGATGGAAAGTAAAGGAAACAAAAATAGCTCAATGAGTTTGATCAGTATAAATACGTCATATTCTTCGCTACCATTTATTATGTAACTATAACAAACAAAAAATTCTTTTTAAAAAAATAGTAACATAATAAGGGGGTTTAATTCAGATTGTAAACATCTTATTCATTTCTAGAATGTTGTCCCTTGCAGCATTTATTTTTAAGGGTTTGTGTAGGTGCGGGGATGTAAAAATTAGTAAGATGCCTATGCTTCTTGCACCACCAGACAACTCAAAGCTACATCAAATGCTGCAGATCATGGTAACACATAGCAAATGGAACATTGCAAGTTCAATTTTCAAAGACTGACTTTATGTTTCAAATGTCATTTAATAAACAACACGAAAAAGAGACTTTGGGATAAACATAAATAACTGGTATAAGTATAGACTATAGACGACAAATTTTTACTTAACAATGTCACCTCCCCAACCTTCCTTCCTCCCCAGCTCTACTGTCTACTGGTTTTTCTTAAGCAGAACCCTGTGTACCAAATTTTGCTGCTTTGAAAACAATGGGATGAATTTTATACAATAAAACATTAATAATTAATGGCCTACTACTGACTCCTTCCGGTAAATTCAGTTTTCATTTAAATGTATCTGTAAATCATTTATGTTAAATTCCCTTTTTTTTTTTTCTTTTTTTTTTAATTTTTTGGCTGAAAAAAAATCTTTGAATGGCTAATTGATCCACGTACCGTCAAGTTATCGAGCTGAAACTTGGCGCATAGACTCGTTGCCCATGACAACACAATATCTCAAATTTTTCTGCCCCACCCTGAAATAGAAAATAGCCGTCGCTGGATACGGATCGATTTTTTATTTTCCTTTAGGATTAAATATGTCTTTGTTATTTATAGTAAATGTACACATTATAATGCAAACAATTAATAACATGTTTTATTACTCAGTTAAACATGCGTGTGTGTGTTATTGTGTTATTTGTATTACGCATGCACATTATAAACACCTATTTAATTCTATGATTTGTTCAAAACTAGTGACATTGCCACGCACAAAGTCAATAAACACGAATATGACAGATTGACTAACAATAAATTATAATAAATGGTAGCATGCCATTGGGTAGAGATTACGCTCTCGTCCAAAAGGATTCTCGCGTCTGATCTCACCGACACATCTCACGTACATAGTGAAGGCGTGTTGGAATCAAAAGGAAACAAGGGACATTGCATTGTAACACTTGTTTACTGATAATTCTATTCAGAGAAAGCTTCAATGGCCTCCACGTGGCCCATGGTAATAGGGGGGAGGGAGTTCAATGCGGCTTTGGACAGAAAGACATAAAAAAAAATCTTTTGTTCCACAAACTTGTCAGACTTGACCACGGTGCTCCTCCGGCTGTTGTACAATCACACGCCTGTAATCACACTAAAAAACTCATTGTCACCAAGATCTGGCCGACTCGTTTGTAGCGTCGTTTTTCGTGTTTTCCCATTGTCTGTTTCGCTCATTTCAATTGGCGTTGCTTGTTGTTTTGATGAGTCAGCAGTGTCCGACCAAAACCGATAGGCCCTACACTGTACAGTTCAATGAGTGCATGAGTATGCATGTGTGATTGTGTGTGAGTGTGTGTGCCTTAACATCATTTTTAGATTGATTCCATCTTTTGTTAAATTTAAAGATCACAAATGTCAAATAATTTTTTTTTGAAGGGAATGTTCACATTTCCCTTAAGACTTTTAAGCGCTTATTCACTGAGCCAATAAAATGGCTGACCAAAGCATGGTAGCATACAATTTTATTACTTTATTTTCTTTCATCTTTCAACCTGTAACTGTAGCTTTCATTAAAAAAGAATCCCCTTTGGCAGTGGCGTAGCGAGCTTAACTCGCGCCCGGGGCACAATACCTTTTTAGCGCCCCCAATACCTTTTTAGCGCCCCCTATTCGAAAACCATACAATATTATAGTAAAATATACCATTTGGCGCCCTATTGTGAGTAGCGCCCGGGGCATGATGCCCCCTTGCCCCCCCTCACTACGCCACTGCCTTTTGGCAATTAGCGTCTAATAGCCTTGGCATATGCTTAAAATGCGTGTGTTCTTTCCCCACCTCCTCCTAATTCTATCATTTGTTACATATTGACACGTCTGACAGATGCCATTCATTACCACACATTACGTCATTACACGTACGTTCAAGCTCCGATCAAGTGCACCAAATCTTGGATGCCTTGTCTCTGGACTACTGTTCACGTGGCTACCACGTGCATAGCTTGCCTTAGGCTGACCCGGCTACGCTCGTCAGCATTGGTCAAGTCTGGTCATCGACTAAGAGTTGTTCACTAGGCAGACCCCTGGGGGGGGGGAAGAGGGGTAGTGGTGGGTAACAACACAGCAAGGTCGCGGCCGTGGCCTATACACACCTAGAGAGCAATGGATCGTATGAAAGTAAAGGGTATATCAGTATATCCGGAAGTGTCCGTGTCATTGTGCAAGACTGCACTACAGAGTCCCATTATCTCGCTGAGAAGTCATTTTAACGCCAGACGACGTCTGTCTCCCCGGCCCCGTGCTCCCCTCACCTCTGACTGCTCCATGGGCGTCCGCAGTGCACGCCAGGGTCAGCCTGAAAGTATAGAAACCAACCCAGTTATGATATTAAGAAAAAATACATACTCAACACAGGCAGCTATTAATAATTTTAATAATTAATAAGAACTTTGAAAACGTTAACTATTTAGGACAATATTTTATGACGTCCTCCAGTTTTCAAGGATATTACAGACTTATTATACGACTAAGACTCCAAGCCATTACTGACTGCCCCCCCACCACCTAGAAAAAAATGCTCAGTGCGCCCTTAGTCACCTACGACTTGGATTTAGGCAGCGGTTCTCAACCTGTGGGTCGCGACCCCTTTGGGGGTCGAATGACCCTTTCACGGGGGTCACCTAAGACCATCGGAAAACAAATATACTCTACAGTTATGAAGTAGCAACGAGAATACTTTTTTGGTGGGGGTCGCCACAAAATGAGGGCCGCGGCATTTGGAAGGCGGAGAACCACTGGATTAAGGAGAGATGTACCAGATTTATGATGCACACACTGTTATTTAAGAGCATTTATATATTATTTATATTAAAAGACTATTCTGACAAACCTTGTTACTAGCTTTAGTTTGTCAATTATTCGTCAACTAAAACAGTAGACGTAATAGATCCATAGATACACGGTTATGTAGTAGATATACCCTTTCCTGTTTGACATTTTTGGCATACCATTTATTACTCCATGATTTGTATTTAAATTAAAGACATTCTGTAATGTTAATATAATTTAGATTTAATCATCACTAATTGAAATTTTCTTTTTATACAATTGCCGATACATTTTCTTATATTTTCGCCCCTCCCACTTTTCCTCTAAAACCACACAGCTGCCATTCTGTGTCTAGAGCCTTCTCTTGCTGCCTTCGTAGACGGAAACAGCATATAAAATATTTTTTATTGGGTAGATTGAAAACTATAATCAGTGGCAATAGTACCCATACATGCCTGAACTGACCAATCCCGGCGCCTTATGCCTTATCGCTGACCTTGACCCATTGTGATTCAGTTTACAACCACAACTAGGCTGAAATTAAGGCGCTTGCCCCGGGTGAGTGGATCAGACTAAAAGAAAGTCGACGACCCACGGGTGTCAGCCGAGGCGCGATCACGTCTTCGGCACATTTTCTCGCCCTTACCAAAGTAAACACTTCTAGGTACCGGGTAACCATCGGCCTGTTTGGGTTTTCTCATTCCCCAAGGATCTGAGGGGTTTGCTCATCCTGGCAAATGGTATAAAAGTGACTCTCATCCCGGGATACAAGAATCAAGTTATTTCTTTATAAAAATAAACGCAATTTAAATAATGCAAGAGGGAGTGGGGCTACATAAGATAAGTGTATAGTCTATAGTCTTATTTGTAGAGAATGAAAAAACAATGCTACGCCCAGTACGGCATTTGAAAGGTTGGTCAGTTGCTTCTAGTTGCAACGTTCGTTGAGCGGAAAAAAATCACAGGAAAAAAGGCACAAACTAGATAAAATAGCTAATGTTTTGCTTTTTAAGAAAAATTCGACTGTGACCGCCTGAAGACTGAAGGAAAAAACAGTGAAGTAGACATTACTTGAAGTTGAATGCTGCATTCTGTACAATTTACAGGTCGAAAAGTCCAGTTTTGGATCAGCCACCCAATATTTACCAGAAATCAGTTCGTTTCTTTTAACCCTTTGAACCCTCGATCCCGCTTTATCGGTCTGCGCCTTAAAAATCCACAACCCGCCAGATATATCGGTCTCCCATACCTTACCATAGATCGACAGTCCGTATGTAAAATGTGCTATAAATACTGAGTTCATGGTTTATCACGTGACTTGGGAAAGGTCACAGTAATGGCCACGCCCATGGTTGCATTGTTTTTGTTATGTTTTAGTAATGTTTTTCGCTGTATAGAAGTGGCGAAAATGCAATAATTACTTTTCTCAAGGACACAAACTAGAGTAGTTTTAGGCTAATGTGCTGTTGTGGTCCCCTTATTGGGAGTCACTTCCCTTTGTTTATGATAGATTTAGGGTTCGGGTTAGGGTGAGCGACAGAGGGACCACAACAGCACATTAACCTAGTTTTATGATAATGTAAATAATTTAGATAATATTTATTTGAAAAAGGCGTGAAATAAGTAAATTGACAATGATAGTGACGATCGATTGACTACAACTTCTAGTTCTAGTGCTATCGATGTGTTGTTAGGGAATAAACTAAACAAGGTCTACCCCCTAGTTCTAGCCTTGGCTTTTATGAAAAATCAGGGCCGTATAAATGACCTTTTACTATGACATTTTACAACATTACTAAGACAATTTTATTTCTGTGATACATTTTATAATACTAATGGACTACTAACAGACACATTTAGATTGAAATAAATAAAATTTATTTAATTTTATAATCATTTGATTTTGTTTGTTTGTGTGTCAGTGTATGGACATTTTTTCACAGGAGCCCAGGGGATTGGGTATTTTAGGCCCAGGAGCCAAGGGTTCAAAGGGTTAAACAAAATATTTTAGAAAAATTAAAAATGTTAGTTTAGATATGTGTAAATTGGTTTGATTTGGGGATAGGAAACAATAATAAGATAGTTTGGCACATTAAGAGTCTGATTATATTAAGTTACTGTTAAGCATTGAATTTACAATAATATAATGTTTTTTTTCTCCTGAAAAGTGTAACCACTAAATAGTACCAGAATGCAATGCGACTGTTTCACTTTCTTCTTCTTTTTCTTCTTCTATATATTAAGGGCCCACGATCAATCTATTGATCAATCTCTGGCTCCTATGAATGTAAAGGGATTTCCAAGACTTTTTCCTACAATCATAGGTGTACCCAACCAAGTAGGCCTACATGATCTAGGTGGCTATCAGTGGGAAATGAGAATCTCACCCCCACCCTCATAGACATTAAACAACAATTTGATTGAACACCAACAATTTTTTTAATAATACGTAAGTTACAGTAAGCTCCTCCTCATGGTTACTATTATTATTTATGTATTTTAAAGAAAATTATTAAGCCTTCATTATTAGGGGAAACAATTAAATCTAACAAATTAGGTTACAGCGCTAGTCTACATGTTTTTACAAAAAAATATAGAAATCTGCCCAGCAAGGAAGTCGAGAAGGTGGACGCTTAAAACAATTGAACGGTTAGAAATTCAGTTTAATAAATATTAAATAAAAAAGAAATTTTAAAAAAAGACAGAGAGAAGAAAAAACAAAGATATTCAAAGGATAACTCGATTCATAGAAAATTTTTAAATATAAATATTTTATTAACGTTTTTTCTTTCCTTTAAACATAATAGTCAACGTCTAAGCCTACCTGCTCCATGATAACCAATTTTCAAAAACCAAAAACATCAACTCTCCACATTGTGACAGGGGTGACTGCCTGCTATTCCCGCAGATCAACGCAGAGAATTTCTTGAAGGCCCTAGTAGTGGTATCGGACCAACCATGCTATATGGCGTAATTGTAATAGATTTCAATATGCTACACTATGGGAGCCGTACATTCATATGCAGTGGCGTAGCGAGCTTAACTCGCGCCCGGGGCACAATACCTTTTTATAGCCCCCCCCAATACCTTTTTAGCGCCCCCCCTATTCGAAAACCATACAATATTATAGTAAAATATACCATTTGGCGCCCCTTTGTGAGGAGCGCCCGGGCATGATGCCCCCCTCACTACGCCACTGTTCATATGCTTGTCAATAATAATAAGTCATTTTACCACCTCTCCCTCCCCACTGCCAACAACGGTCAAACTTTTAAGGACCCCGTAGTAAAGTATGTTAAAAATTGATACCCCATCCACACACACACACATAAGTCAGTTTTAATTATCTTTTTTTTTTATCTTGGGGGTGCGGGAAATATGTTTTGAAATCGAGTGGGGTTCGGTCAGAAAAAAAGGTTAAGGATACCTGCTGTAAATTTTTAACAAAACTATTCATCGCTGTCTTTAAATGCCTGATCATCAACAAAAGCGCCAATTTTATTTTTAAATTCGATCAATGGCTCATCAGTTTCAATTTCGCCATCAACCATTTTTTCTAGAGCGCACATACAATGCCCGATAGGTCGATCCACACCTGGGGCTACCAAATCACAACTTTAAAATAAAATAAAAATAATATTGGCGCCTTATTTTCGGGCTTGAAAAATACATTAAAGTAAAGAAAATGGAAAATAAAAGATTAAATATCCAAAAATAGGCGCAAATTTGACAGGGTGTTAGGTCATTGTGTAATATGCAGACAAAACACGTTTTTAATGGCTTTGAAATCATTTTTTTATTAATTAACATTAAGTCAGACATTCGTCGCAATATTTCTTATGTACAAAATGCGACGTTATTTCCCCTTCTGCCGCAGTCACGTGCCTCGGTGCGCATTAATTTTTACGAATTCATTTACCAAAGCTTGTTTCACAAACCAAAAATAAATATTAAAAATGTTTTATGTTTAAAATGAAATAGTAAAAATGAGACCTTAATTATTTTTAAATCTTAAAAAATGAAAACGTATATGGTATCTATTTCAAATTATTAATGTTATTTTTCTCTTGGCCTTTAGGGTTTAGCGGAATAATATATACGCCGATTCCGATAGTGAGATTTACGTCACTTCCTTTTCACGTCCAACTTGGAACGGATAGACAGCAAGGAAGATTTCCAATCAAGACTTTCACGATTCAACGTGTTTCCCAACACACAGTGACATGTTTTGATTAATAAAAAGAAAAGTAACTAAAATATAAAAAATAAAAAAACCAAAAAAATTAGTAAAATTGTATAAAAAACAAAAAAGTTTTTTGAAACGTGGTCCGATAATACAAGCTGTCCGATAACCGCCATCTTAAGCACGAGACTCAGTCATTGCCTTTGAATTTGAAGTGCTAATCTTAAAACCTAACAGCAAAAATGAATCCAGCAACAAATTATCCTATGGCTTCTCTTTATGTTGGTGATCTTCATCCCGATGTCACAGAAGCTATGTTGTTTGAGAAATTTTCCACATGCGGTCCTGTGTTATCCATTCGAGTATGTCGAGACATGATCACACGCAGATCTCTGGGCTATGCTTATGTGAACTTCCAACAACCTCATGATGGTAAGACTATTTAAGACCATAAATAACTTGAAGCCTATAATTTGTGATCAATATTAGAGAGCATTGATGTTATATTGCAATAAACATTTCAATTACAGTAAACATTGACTTGCATTATTTAAGGAAAACAAGCTAAAGAGAGGTGGATAGGATTCTAATCTATTTGAGCTTGTTAATTTTATTTGCTGTCCTATGCTAAAGACTAGGTACTTTGGTAAAAAATTCAAAAATTTTGTAAAAATAAACCAATGGCATATTTGAATAGAGCTAATTTTTTACAGAATTATAACACCAAAATCATATTTTTAGCTGTTGTAGTTTTAAAGTTATGAATTTTTAAAGTACGACTTCGTTTGTCCTTTTTTAACATGGACCGCATCGCCACATTCTGTGACCCGATTCTGCTGTTCGCGTCACGAGCTAAATAACTCGTTTTAATGATAATTTTATATGACTTTTATTTACAGAACTAATGCTGTATTAAAAATAATATGATACAATTATATATAAATTATAATTTATCTAACTATGCACTATGTATATCAGTAAATTTAATATAATGTATTAATATAAGTCTTTTCTGTTTACCAAATCTACGGCACGGAGTTCATTATACCGGCATATGCTATATAATCTATATAAGGCAACGCATCCCCTTATTACTGTTCGGGAACTACTTATGTTGAACTTTCAACTTTGGCGTATGACTAATTAATTAAAGCTTTCACTGGCCTAGTTTAATAGTTTTTGCACACGGCAACCTTTTATGAATGAGATAGTAGTACGGTATAGCCATTATGCAAGTGACTGTGAATGGCCATGACATTTTGCACACGGCAAATGATGACCCATTATAATATGGACTCTACCGAGTTTTTAACCTCAAATTAAAATATTATACTTTCAATAACATGTAAGTTCATTCTAAAACATAATTTTTCAAATATTTTGATGTAAATAGTAGTAATAATTAAATATTTCCTAAGTATCGGCATCTTCCCCAATTAAAATGGGGCGTGGCCACGCCATGTCGAAATTAGGCTGAGCGACCTTATGGTAATGCAGGTTACTGGGACATGCGTAGCGAACGTTGGACACGACCTACATCAATGAGAATTGGCACACATATACATCAATATATGTTTTTCAGAATTTAATATGAAAGGCATCATCTTTAAATTTCTATAAAAATTTTTGAGGGAAAGATGCCTTATATTGACATACGATTTTCCTCACTAAAAGTTGATATAAAGAACAAAAAAAATAAATGGGAACGTAGCTAAACATTTCTCCTAAAGTAAATGGGCGGAGTCAGACATTAATTATAGGTCAAAAGGACTCCTGTGTTATTAAAATTACATTCACGTTAAACAAAATAAAAACTCGGATTCTATTACGCCGAGCCCCCATTTCCGATACAAATTTTCTAGGAGTGTCCCTTGCTTCGGCGAAGTACCTACTAAAGACTAAAGGAATAAGTAGTGCTTTTAAACACACCAAGAAAGCAACATTTAAATGCATCAAGGAACATGCATGATATTGTCAAAGTGCAGTTCAGGTGCATATTTAGTATGTGTGCATCATTTGTCATGTCGCATGTAAACGTACTTCTATTCTTTATTAAATTAACTCCAGGCAGTAATAGGTATCTAATACAAATAGTACAGTAATTAATTCTTTTATTTAATTTCTAAAGCATCTTTGAACATTCCCCCAGCAAAGATACATAGCTCAATTTTTGTATTTTTCACCTTATATTAGACTATTTGAAGATTTTTAATCTCCAATTATAAGTTGGTGTGCGAAACAAAATGTTCTAACTGTAGGCATGTTCACAAAAAGAACAAAATACTGGGGAGTTTTAAACTTGATTAGATGTTCTGTTTTGGGATAGGTTCCCAAATTTTCTTATACTTATAAGACTAAGAGGTGTAACTCTTATAGGCCTATATATTACGCTTCTGGTATGACTCATGGATGGTGTCCTAATTTACTGCTTCCATTTCTGGCTCAATAAGTTCAATGGCAAGCAAAATATAATTCCTGATAACTACGCCTAATATTTTTTTTACATTACGCAACTGCGTTTGGCGCATAATATTTTCTTTTCGAAAAATGAAATAGTCTCAATTTAAGTATGGTGTAAAAAATATTCGTTTTAAAAGTGGTTGGGACATCAGAATATTTAATATAGTTCATGGGTGTGAAATAAAAGATGTGTGGTGACATATCATGGGGGAAGGGGTGTAGCAAAAATTGGGATTATTAAATGTGCGTGACTTGAGTTCATGTTTTGTCAGGTAACTTAAGTAGATGGGAATTTCACGCATTGCTGCCAACAAAGTTTGGCGGGCTATATCTAGTAAATATGATTCCAAAGGCTCCTGCATATGTGAATGGAAATGGACCAAACTTAGTACACATTTTTCACATACACTTGATTATCCATAGTATTGAAGGGCAATGAACTCGTAATTTATATTTTTCCTTTAACTAGCCAACATTCCCAGAGAAGCGTGGGATGGCATTCAGAAATGAAAATTTCTTTAGCCCTGTAGCTAGCATCTAAATTAAAGATCTGTATAAAACACACATAATTGGCATTGAACGCAGAACAGGTATATTTGTTTCGTTGCTATAGTTTTTGTGTACTAGTGTGTACAGATAGGGGGAGCGGGGGCCTGGCATGAATGTGAGCATACATTTATGCACATTCTGCAATAATTTTAGTCAACCACTTTCTATTTATCCATGTGTGTGATGCAATTTGTGACATTTATTTCATTCAGCTAATGTTCAATTCAGTTTATAATTGTCCATAGATAGAAACAGCCAATTGCTTTTTCAAGGGCACATGGCTTTAATGAACATCCTTTCAACAGATTTATTGTACTGGTATATAATTACGATATATCTAATAAATAATTATGAATTTTTAATTTCAGCTGAGAGAGCTATGGACACAATGAATTTTGACACCATTAAAGGTCGTCCTATCAGAATTATGTGGTCTCAGCGTGATCCTTCACTTCGTAAGTCAGGTGTGGGCAATGTTTTCATCAAGAATTTGGACAAGAGCATTGACAACAAAGCATTGTATGACACTTTTTCAGCATTTGGCAATATCTTGTCTTGTAAGGTGAGAATTTTAAATTTAAAAAAAATATATGGTTTTAAAAAATATTTTAAAGATATTTTAGATTTAAAAAAACATGTTTTTTTTTATTTTTTATAAAAATATATATTTTATCAATGTAACATTTTTTCAATCATAATTTCCCCTTTAAAGATTGCTTGTGATGAACATGGCTCAAAGGGATATGGTTTTGTCCATTTTGAGACTGAGGAAGCTGCAAGACAATCTATTGAAAAGGTTAATGGCATGTTGCTGAATGGCAAGAAAGTGTAAGTTTCAATATTATTTATCTTAAGCTACATTTAATCATTCTTAAATAATTTTGCTTTCAACACATGTTGAATCAGTTATTACTTCGCAATAATAAAAGAAAATCTGTTTGACATGTAGGACAGAACCCTTAATGCATAACGCTATTTCGTTAGTTTTTCTAGTGATTGAAGTAGCTTTTTATTAAAATTTACATTTAAACTAACATTAATTTAGCCAAGTAGGAACAAAGTTTAAATCTTGTATTGAACTCATACTAAAGTATGACGCATGGCATTACTACATTTATCATTGTGTCGACAAAAAAACTTAATATTACTCATTCTTTGTCTCTATAAAATTAGGTATGTAGGGCGATTCATTCCTCGTAAAGAGCGTATCATGCAGATGGGCGATAAACACCGCAAATTTAACAATGTTTACATCAAGAATTTTGGAGAAGAGTTAGATGATGAAAAACTGCGTGAAATGTTTGAGGTGTATGGCAAAATCATCAGTGCAAAGGTGAGGTTTTATCAAATAAATTTTAACACAATGCCTCCTGTGTTTTTTATCATGCTTTGGAAATAGTGATCTAAGATAAAAAAAAATTTTTACACGTTCATTGCTTGACAGCTTGGTTGGCTAAAGTGTCCTTGTTATCGGTTCATGGCAGACATCACTGCATCAGTCATTCAGCCTTACAAGACTAAATGCCCCCCCCCCCCCCCATCCCGGGTCATCTTTTGGGGCTGGCTGGCCCCTAAATAACTATGCATTTAAAATGTACATGTAAGTTATTTTTAGTCTTATATTGTTATTTTTTTATTTTTTTTTATTAAAGGTGATGTATGATGGCTCTGGAAAGTCTCGTGGGTTTGGATTTGTTAGCTTTGAGGAACCAGATGCTGCAGAAAGGGTAATGCTTTAATATCGCATAGATTAATCTATCTTATTTTCTTTCTAATGTCCTGGATAATTGTTAAATGCACCTCACACTGATTGATTGCTGCAATGTTGAATTGAAATGGGCCTTGTGTTTTTCTAAGTTTAATAAGTTAATATTTCAAAATATTTAGGCTGTCACTACACTTAATGGAAATGAGATGGGAGGCAAAATGCTTTACTGTGGACGTGCCCAGAAAAAAGCTGAGCGTCAGGCTGAGCTGAAAGAGAAGTTTGAAAAAATTAAACTGGAACGCATCAACCGCTACCAGGGTGTGAATCTCTATGTGAAAAATCTTGATGACGGTGTTGATGATGATAGACTACGCAAGGAGTTCTCTCAGTTTGGCACAATTACCAGTGCTAAGGTATATATTTTATTTAGGTTAAAGTGTTGACAAAAGGTGGCTTGATAGTGCATTACAGTGCCCACCACCCTGGAGTGCAATTTTAATTATTGCTACTCTTTCCTTTACTGGGCTAAAGTATATCTTAGTGACTTTGCAATGTAATTTTCAGTCCTGATGTCAGTCTGAACAGGTTGGTGGAATTGCATTGTTACACATAACACTCCTTGTTTGTTGTTCAGTATAATGACATATGGAGTTATTTAGGTGTATTAGTGTTATTTATATTCATTTTAAAAAGTTACCTCTCTGTAATACGCTAAAATTATCTTTTTGACGTACCGGTACTTTGTTCCTGTTTTGACTGGCTGCTAAACTAGCCAGTATGTCTTTTTTTCCAAAGCAAATAATTAACTTTTTCTAATTAGGTGATGGGAGAGGGTGGCAGGTCCAGAGGTTTTGGTTTTGTATGCTTCAGTTCTCCAGAAGAGGCAACAAAAGCAGTGACTGAAATGAATGGCCGTATAATTGTGGCTAAGCCTTTGTACGTAGCACTCGCTCAGCGTAAAGAGGACCGGCGTGCTCATTTAGCTAGCCAGCACATTCAGAGGCTGGCCACGATGCGACAACAGGTAAATGTTATTGTTTCTTCTAAATGGTTCTTTAAAAGGAACAGTTGCGCAAAAAGAACACAGACTTTTATTATGTTTGGGATTTCATAGTCTAGACATTTTATTTCAGAAATGAAATACAAGCAGTAAAATCTGTTTTGGTGTAAATTTAGATTAATTTTTCATAAGTGCATTAGTTTAGATTTTAGACCTGATTTATTTTTGCATGAATTTGCCTATTATTTACCATTTTTTCTTTCCTCAATTTGTACAGAATGTTCAATATAATCCAATCTTCAACGCTGGTGGAGCAGGTTATTTTGTTCCAACAATGCCACAAGCCCAAAGAGGATTCTTTACCCCTGCTAATGTACCATCTATTAGACAAGCTCGTGGTCCTTGGGCTCCTGGTGTTAGGCCCAACCAGGCTACAGGTAAGGATTTATGCACATATGGACTATATGTAAAATATAAGACAAGTTTGTTGGGAGTGGGTTTAATTGTTAATTTTTACCCTGTATGATTGTATTCACCAGAATTAATTTATAATTATACTGGGGGGGGTTTCCTACATTTTTAGATTTCATTTGTAAAGTTTTTAACCTATATGGTTTTTATACTTTTTCGTTTTCTAAATTTTCAACAGGATTCCAAGCCATGCCTAATCAGATCAGAACTCGGCCACCAACCGCTCAAGCTCAAATGCGCCCAACGACTGTCAATTCAAGGCCAATCACAGGTCAATCAGTTGCAGCTGGAGCACCGCGCGGTGTGGCGATGGCTGGGATGACTCGTCCTCAGGCAGCTGCAGCTATGCCACAACAAGGCCGCACAGCTCCTTATCCAGGAGCTCGACCTCAAATGCCTGGACAGCCTGGTCGTTCTTTGCCCCAGGTAAGCCTCATTTGTTGTTAGTAGGTAGTGGTAGATGTTTTTTAGAAGAGAAATATTTCCATTTTGTATGTAGCACTCATAAATTGTAACGGTGAAATTTAATACGTTAGTCTAATATGCAATTTGTGTTATATTATATAAAGCAAGATTAACAAAAGGTTGTAATAGTTTATAACATTGTTTGGAGATAACTTGTTCCATAATTAGTTCCATAAATTACTAGCATCACCTAGTATATTATTAACCCTTCCAGTACCCAGCGCGTCTTTTTGCAGTGACTTCCGGTATTCCCTGCGGTCCAAGCGCGTCTATTTGCCACATAGAGGGTATCTAATATAAACACAAAAAACGAGGCTATAACCTTTCACCTTAGTCTCGGGCAGAATGTTTATTCGTTAGGGGAATAGTCAAATTTTATTTGGCTTTTTAAATTATGAAAATAAACCAATTACTGAATTTTTTGTATTAACTTAAAATTAATCTGAATTTGTAGTTTCCTTGGCGCCACCTAGCGGAATTAATGACGACTTACGCAACATAGAGGGGTGTCAATATAAATACCAAAACGAGGATATAACCTTTTACCATAGTCTCGGGCAGAATGTTTATTCGTTAGGGGAATAGTCAAATTTTATTTTGCTTTTTAAATTATGAAAATCTACCAATTACTGAATTTTCTGTGCGGATCTGAATTTTGTTGTTTCCATGGCGCTACCTATCGCTATTGATGACTTATGACCACATAGAGGGGTATCTCATATAAAAACAAAAACGAGGATAAAACCTTTCACAATAGTTTCTGGAAGAATGTTATTCGCTAGGGGAATAGTAGAATTTTATTTTGTCTTTTAAATTATGAAAATCAACCAATTATGAATTTTTTTGTGCTGATCTGTAAACAATCAAATTTTGGCTCATTTCAAAATAATGTCTGGGCCACAGGGAATAGATAGCAAATTAATAACCAGTACTGAGAGGCTATTAGAGCAAAAAGTAGGTCGGTACCAGAAGGGTTAAAGGAATGACTTGTGCTTTAAATTGGGGGAGGGGGGATTTCTAAAAGTGGTTTAATTGTTTTGTTACTTTTTTTCAGACCCAGCCTTCAGTTTTGGTTCCTGGCCAAGATCCTCTCACTGCCAGTATGTTGGCTGCTGCTCCACCTCAGGAACAGAAACAGATGTTGGGAGAGAGATTGTTCCCTCTTATCCAGCAGATGTACCCTGATCTTGCTGGCAAAATCACTGGCATGTTGCTTGAAATTGATAATTCAGAGCTTCTGCACATGTTGGAGTCTCGAGAGTCTCTTAAACTGAAGGTAAGCATAATGAACATACAATAAATAACTCTGGTATTTTTTTATGAATAACTCTTGTATTTTTTTATGTCCAATTTTTTGTGCCTTTTCATTGGTCTGGTAAAAATTTGCCATAGAAGTGTAAATCTTTTGCAGAATGTTCCCATTTTTCCTCATGAAAAAAAATTTAAGCTGCATTTTGTTATCGATTACAGGTAGAAGAGGCTGTTGCTGTACTCCAGGCTCATCAAGCTAAAGAGAGTGCTGCTTCCAAGAAGGATTAAACTAAGAACGGGGGGCTATAGACATGAGATGTTATTGAAGCAGGATGTGTGTGTGATGCAAGGCTAGATGAGGGGGCCCCTTAATCACATTTTTTGGTCTTAATTTTTCAAGTTCATTTTTTTTTTTTTTTTTTGGTAAAGATTTGAGTTCAGTGTGTTTTTTTTAACACTGCTAATTCATTTAGATTTATTGGGGGTTGTGAGTTGTCCTTAACAGAGACGTTTTTGATTACTAGTTTTCATATCTTAATTTGGTTTGAAACTAAAAGGTGGATAGTGGTAGTTTGAAAAGTCAAATTACAAAGAGGTGTCTGTTTTGTTTTTCAATTTTTATCCAACCAAATGGACTACATTTATAGTTACTAATGTAATTGTCCACATTGAAGCATAATTATTCCTTTTAGCAAGAAGCTTTTGGTTATCGGGAATTAGCAGTGGTTTTTTTTTAATGCTTTTTTTAAGCATTTGATATAGTGAAAGTTAGTCTTTATTTTATTTATTGCCAAGATGTATTGATTTACATCATACATAGCATTTATCTGTGGCATTTCTATTGGTAATGGTATTGTAATTTGTTACCAACTTTACCATCAAGTCAGCAGTCTGCTAAAATGCTTTGGTTACTCACATTTGATGCCCAGTGATCTGTTATATAAAACTAGGATTGCTCAGACATTTAGACGAAAACAGACCCTCGCGATACAATCAAGTTGGTCATGATCCACGGTTTCATATTCATGTTTGATTTGTAATTTTTTATTTTGATTTAATTTTTCCTTGAAGATCTCCACCAAATCTCCAATATATTGTACCAGCACTAAATACAGCTTGAAAATTTTCACGCTTTTTGTCTATTCCAAGATGTGTAATACATTATTCTTAACCCGTTTTAGTCTTTGCAATACCATCTTGTAAAACCGTCGGAAAATCCATAGCATTGTATGGCCGAGCTGTATTTGGCACTATTTCAATGTAGCTGGGTGTAATTCTAGTCGTACTGATTAGAACTAGACATTAACTGGATTGGTGAGCATATAATTATATCTTCCTTCCGAGTTTGGACTCATTTATTTAGGTGCTGTTGCTGTGGTACCCGCACAGACATACTCTCACCCTAGAGTATGGTTATTATTTAGCTCTTCAGTCCAGTAGTTGGGCATTGATCTGTGAGTTTTGTTTTCTGTAAAAACCAATCACAACTTGAGAATCAAGTTCATTTATAAATTACTGGACTAAAAAGCTTCCCTTTTGTTATTCACAGGAGAATAACAAGACTCTCTTTGAATAATAAAAATTTAACTTCAAGTCAAGTATTAAAAAAATTGATTAAAAAAATTATTTTTTTAATCTTTGCTTTGTTGGACAAAAATAATTATAAAAATGAACCTTCAAAGCGACATTTTTGATAGCAAGATATATATACCACACAAAAGGAAAAAAATATAGTAAAATTATATTAAAAAAATCATTGATAAATATAGAATACAAGATATATAAAGCTCATTGTCTTCTTTCTCATACGGCTGGTCTTACCTGTTTGGTTTTTGAATTGTTTAAAGTGGATTTTATCAATATAGCTTATTTAATAAATAAAAATTCTCTTTATTCATTTATCTCTTGTTGATTTACTTTATCCTTGTATTGTATGTTTTAATATATGTAATGTAATAATAGTATTTAATAGTCTAAACTGAGCAAATCTCAAGTTGATAGTCTGGAGTTCAATGCCCAGTCAAGCAAAAACATCACCAGCACCTCGGGTGGATGAGACTCAACCTTGGATGGCAACTCATCTAAGAGAAGGCAACTCTGAATTCAAACCCTGAGATGGAGTCCCAAAGGCGGATAACATTGTTACAATGAAACATTCCGACAACTACTGCGACGCCACTGGTGCTAAGCTGTATCATCCACACGATGTTCCCTTGAGGTTATCCAGCGGAGTAGAGAGAGGCGATTTGCTGTTGGGAACCAGCTTATAATCCTAGAAGAATAATCCCAGGCCTTATGTATTCCACAACATCGTCACGTGTGACGGACGGATGCCAGTAAAAAAAGATAAAACTAACTACAAATGGTTAAGCCTTCTTTTTTTTAGGGATCAGAAAATAATTCTTTTGATTTTCTCCAGTTTTTATGTCAGTGCTAAGTCTATTTTGTAGTGCTTTTAAGTATAGTATAAGTATCTACTTTTAATTGTATCAGTTCCCAATTTGGGTGTGCTTCATATAGTGCTTGAGAAAAATTAGGGTTCTAAATGCTGGGTACCCGGTACACATAACATTTTTTTTTAACATTAAATCATAAAAGCATTTTCTATTTTGACATTTAGTTTTGCACATGCACTTAGCAAATCCTTGTCCAGTAGACTGTGTAGCAGCTGATCTGAGAGAGATTTGTTTGTCCATCTAAAAAGAACGTCTTCTAATGTCTCTTAAGACTTCTTTCACACAGAAAACTGAGATCTGGTATAAAACTGTTATAATAATACTAGTAAGTACCCACATCCTTTGTCACGTTCAGGAATGGAAATCCATTCTGTATTACCACATTCAACTGGCGGGAATTTGTGGTCAAACCATCATTTTACCGTACTAGTTTGTTCAAGATAACGTTTGCCAGATTTTCAAATTTGTATACTGGTTCCATTTTTCTAATAATTAAAGCAGATTTGACACAACACATAGGCACTGAATCTTTCTTCAAAGTTCTTCGCTACGATAATATACCGTAACGAATCGTACGCCTACATTTTGTACACTGGTGTGCTTCACTTGAAGTTTTGAAGCCTTCATGTCAAGTACACACAAAATATGGAATCTTTTATTTTAATGTTGTTTCATCTGCAGATTCTTAAACTGGCGTAGCATACCTGTACTTAGATACCGGTACTTATGGTGTTGAGGGAGAGTATGCAGATTTGAGTCGTAGCATATTCTTCTGTTAGATAGAAATAAAAGTGAAACATGTCATCAATCCAACTGGCAAAGACATTTGAGTTTGCATGGATAAAGGTCCTGTATGATCTTTAACTTTAAGTAGCAAACATGTTTGAGTTGATATAGAAAAAGATCTGTAGATATTGGGAAACTGACTCAGTATGTTCTGTAAAACTTCTTGAGGTAGATTTGATGTGTTTAAGTTTACCCAATTTTTACTCTGCATTCAAAAAGAACATCATAGGGAGACGTCTTGATACCAGAATTAACGTAATAGTAGACCAATGCTCCAATGACTGCTGTTCTCGTAGACCAATGCTCCAATGACTGATGTTCTCGTAGACCAATGCTCCAATGACTGATGTTCTTATAGACCTATGCTCTAATGACTGCTAATGAAAATCTGAAAAAAGAACGCAACAAAACAACGAATGTGTCGGCAAGACGTCAATAAGTCCCATAATTTGTTTTGCTCATTTCATTTTTGTGTTGCTAACTTGATTGCTGTCTCTCCCCTTATTAACATGTTTTCCGCATCTTGATTCACACGCTTTACACTCTTTTGCTTTGGCGAAGCTTCCCATGCACAACCTTAAGCTGTGGTTTTTAATCTTAAGTCCTAGAAACAGTTTGGAAAATTGGTGCACCAAGAACTTGAAGAAGTGTAAAAATGTCAATCAAGTGATAGGCTACTTCTTCAGCGCACTTGCATTGAAATTGAAGTGCTTTGAGTTTGAGTACAATATATTATGTTAATTAGTCCTGGTAGTCAAGTATACATTTCTTGTTTCCACCTGGATAATACTCTTAGAAAATTAATACTGATTTTATACTTATTGATTACTTTGAAAATCAATTCAGATCTTTACAGCAGCAGAGGCTCTGGGCAAAGTAATGCACCGAGGCCACTTACCCTCTATATACTCAGGGCCGTGAGAAGATAATTTGGAATTTTGATGCCAAGGGCCAGCTCTGAATTTGTCGCCATTCCCATATTTAACCATAAATTCAATCTGGTAGTGCATGCTTGCACAACTGCGAGCCGAATACCGCCTGCCCACACCCACTTTGCCGCCTGCGAATTAACGGAATATCCTTAAAAATATTCTTAATACTTTTCCCCCTGTCCTATTTTCTTTCGGCCCGCACAAGTTTTTCATAAAGTATTAAGGCCCACCTTAAATTTTGAGTTGTGCAGGTCTGTGGTAGTGGATCCCCCACCTTATTTTCGTACCTAGAATCTTCATGGTCCAACTGCCAATACCATTTACCAAACTAAAGGAAAATCATAATTTTGCCCATTAAAATTCAAAGCAATCTATGTATTTATTTGCATACAGAGCTTTTTTTTTTTTTTTTTTTTAGAGTAAAATGTGTCGGTACTGTCAATTTAAATGAGGAGGGAGAAGAGAACAAGGGCACTGAATAGAACAGTAGATAATGTTTGAAAAATTAGACCTCAGTGAGCCCCTCCCCAGAAAATGTTTGATAAATTCAAAATGATCGGATGCATTTTGGCGCATTCATGAATTTAGTTGCATCATTCTACACTAAACCAGCTAGCAACAGAAAAGAAGCTATTTGAAATTTGTTCCCTTGACCATGCATGGGTTACACAAACAATTCCTCTTAAATTTAGTTGTATCTAAATAACATTATTTTATTTGAAACTATTTATTTGTTTAAACTAATTCATCAATGAGAGAATATAAATAAAAAATATAAAAATTATGTTTAAAACTAAAACAGCTGATCGTTACTTTAAAAAAAAACAAAAAACAATTTATTAGTATAATAAATATAATTTGGTATTTAACTTTAACTTAAGACTTAAGTAGGTTTTCAAAAAATTTAGTTACAAAATTTTAAAAAAATTAGAAAATACTTATTTGTAGAAAATGTCTCTATATTTTTATGGCTCTTTAAAACGGGTAGATCTAATTTAATATTTTAAAATAATTTTTTTTTTTTTAAAAATTTTTTATTAATATGTGATTATCTGAGGGAAAATAAAAAAAAGAGTCAATTTCCAAACAAATGCATTATCATTAACTTTAAAAGTTTATTTGGAATTTTTTAACTATTAGTACTATTACTATTATTATTATAAATTTCTTCATTAAAATTTCTAAATATTGAATGTTTGGTGCCTGTTTTAAGATTTTTTTTATTTATTCCTCCCCCAACCTCACACCAAGAAAATTATTAATGGATTTTTTTCAAATTGACAATTTATGTAAAGAAACTTTTCTAAACCTAGTACTAGTACTAGTACCAAAAAAGTTGAATTGATGTGAGAATTGAAAAAAAAACTTTTTTAAATAAACTGGAGAAACGGTCTACGCTTTCATTTTGAAAGCAAATAAATTGCCAACATTTTTCAGTACCCCCCCCCCCCCTCTGTCAACAACTGTCAAACGTTCAATGACCCCTCCCCCCCCCCCCCCCCCCAATTTAATTGTAAAATAAATAACGTTTAAAATACATTTTACTTTGTGCTGATCTATTTTAATGACACAACATTGTAGGGAAAAAAAAATCCATCTTTAGCTTGTTAATTAACAAGTTAAAAAGTTTGTACACTTAAATTTTAAAATGAAGAATAAATTAAAATTTGTTAAATACTAAATATCACTGTTTGTGAATAAATATGATTATTGTCAGTAAAACTGGCCATTATAGTATAGTTTCTAGCTGCTATCATCTTCCCATTGAGAAGCCAGGTGTTGCTCTATCGTATCAATGGGCATCAGGGACATCATTTGGGTAGGGCAGGGGTGGAATTTGCCCCCCCCCCCCCTGAATTTTAAGGTTTTATTTAAATTGCTATGTACTGTGGCGCCTCGAGTAATAAAGTACTTAACAAGCCGACTAAGTTTTGATTTTTGCCCCCCCCCCGGGTAAAAAAACCTGAAATGGCACCCCTGTTGGGCATAGTCTATAATAGCTGATTTATCATTTTCGTCCTGCGGAACTGATATACCAGACAAGTCAACATCATCCTCATCTAGCCATTCAGCTCTTAAAATAGAAGCATTGTTGGTGTGATCAATAATTGCCATTATCTCTATCTCCCTGGAGCTACTCGTATTGGTCGAATCCTTTTTTGTTGAGGAGCAGGTGGTAATTTCTTATGCTCATGGCGGCACTGTTGGTGCTGTTGAACATGCTTTTTCAACATGACTTGTGATTCAAAATAGATGTTACACATTTGGCAAATCCGTTCAAGCAGCGATGTAATTATTGTTACTCACTTTACTTTCTCTTAATTCTCAAAATATCGTAATCCTACTCTATCAACATCATTTATCTTGACTGCACATGACACTTGAACCGTGTCCTTATTCCATACCTGTAACATGATCGCAAACATACCGCCCTAGTCATTTGCGACAAACATATTATACAGGTGAAGAGAGGCCAACTTGTGACTTCTCTTGCACTAACAACGTGTGCTAACATTCTGACCAGCCATCTGCTGTGCACAGACAGACAAACATTAAATAAATGTTAAATTGTTAAAAGCCTAAATATTATATTATTATTTTTTTTAAAAATAATGCAATAACCAGTCAATTTTAAGATTAAAATCTTAATAGAGAAAACATGATTGTTGACGTCAACTAAGCTTAACCCCCCTCCCCTTGTTAACAACTGTCAAACATTTCCAACCCCACCCCTATTTTGTTAACATAATTAATGGACGCCCCCCCTGAGACTTATCCAATTTGTGATTCGCATTATAATATTAGTGTCATCCAATGCTTAAAACAAGTAAATTTATTTTTTAACACTACAAAGAAATTGCATTCAATACAAGACTTCTTCTTGTTTGTCCCTTGAAACTGATTTCGAAACGTGAACATTTTCAGCTCTCATTGCAGCTTTGACATCCTACGTGGTAGGCACATATTGGAGTACCGGTAGCTATGGTCCATGGTATGTGCCACCCGGGGCGGGGCGAGAATTTTGTACCCTACTTCCACGAAAAAATATTTGCAGTTTTTACTGGTACGCATTGCGCGTCACTTTTTTTCTATACATTAGTGGGTGCTGATTTCAGGCTTCGCCCCGGGCGCCGCTTTTACTCGGCATAGACCTGAGTAAATGTACCGGTATCCGTCTCTTTGAACTTGAAAAGCATTATTTGTTATACCTCTGGATATTTATAAGGCCAGTTCTAATTTGTATATATGAATACAATGGAATAGAGCAGCTATAGCCTATAGCCCTACAAAAAACATGAAGGAAATGTGGATGGTATGAGAAACATTGTTATTTGTCAGTTGTGTCGACAACGATCTTTCATAATTTATAAGCATTATAGGCCTACTTTAAATTTTACACATTGAAAGTTGAAGACATGCCATATTAGCATTGTTACACTGTTAATGTTTCCGACTAAATGGCTTCTCACTATCATTATTGTCAAAGAAGGGAGGGTTATTCTTAGCTGAAAACTGAAATTAAAATACATAAAGACTAAATATTATGTAGGTCTTATAAAAAAAATAATTAAGCGAATTGTTAAAATAGATTAGAGGAAAAAAGAATAATAAAAATAAATTTTCTAAAGTCTAAAGCTAGATTAGATCTAATTGTTAAGTGAAAGTATGTATCAAGTATAGTTAATACAATTTTATTTAAATGAAAATTAAAATTTAAAAGGAAAAACAAATACTAAATACTCCTCATATGAAAGTTAAGCCTACTTAATCGTACTCATACCAACTATTCATAGATTCATACTTAATTATTAATTAAATTAATTTAAGCCTTCGCCTTCTCACTTCGTCAATAAAAAAAAATATATATCATAATCATATAATTAAATAATTAAAGGCCTATTGAAAACCTATTGACAGAATTTAAATTTACATTAAATTTTCAAAGAATAAATATGACATAATATTCAAGTTTAATATAAATTAAATCGCTTAATGAAAATTGATAATAGCTTTTTTTACTAACAAAAATTTGCATTTTTAAAAGTCGTATTTTTTCTCACGACAATGTACGGAAAACCCCAGCTCTTTTCTACGAAGTCTTACTCTATTTTTAGATAAGGTGACAACCAATCTTTATATTTATTTATTCGTTTCTTGGAATTTTCCTGACAGCGTTTTTAATTTACCATCACTACCCCTTTGCTTTCAGTTCGGATTATTTTGTTTTGTTTTTTTTGAGGCTGTAATTACAGATTTTCTCGTAACATTTAACTTTTCGTAGCATAGTGGAAACTCATTTTAGGTAATTAAATTTAAATTATTAGCCACTAGCTATGTCATCAAATCAGAACTATTTTATAGGCCTGCCTGATTATTATTTTTGCCTACTGGTCACTTTTCAGCATTCAAGTCCAAGTGCCACCAAGACCAAGTCACATTCAGAATTCAATCAATCATTCAATCAATGTCAGTGTTAAATAATAATAATTTTTTAAGTTATCTTCTTAGTTTAACTGATTATCTACCAGTGCCAGATTGAAAAACCCGCTGTGGCCCAATTAAATCTAGGTCACATTTGCTCATTTTAGGTGTTTGTTCAAAGTACTAGACTAAGTCAGCTGCAGTTTTCTTAATTATAAACATATTCTATTAGAATAATTAATAAACCATTTTGTAGGTAATTGAATCGTTTATGAGATAAACATTAAATATTTGTAAAGTTAATTTTTATTAGGAAATTATTAATTGTTAAATTAGTATTTACAACAGAAAAACAATAAAAAATATATAAATGTGCCAACTTAGTATACATTTTTAATTTCCAAATCATTTAAAGCCTTTTATTTGGTTGTTTCCAAATAGTATATCCAATAATAAGAAAAATGCAACAAAGAACAGAGAAAATGATTATTATTTACACTTCCAATCACTTATATGCCTTTAGTAACCCTGTCGCTTGTTGCCACGGTAAACAAGTTGTACAATTTGTAACTAGCTTGGAAATTAAAACAAAGTTAATTAACAGCTCGCTTTTAAAACATTCTGCCAATAGCATGCGGTTAAAATATTAACATCCTGTCGGTAAATTAAACTCTCGAAGCAAAACGGGAAAGAAATAATATAAATATTTGACTCAATTTAATGGGATGCAAACATTGGCCTATCAGCGGCTCGTGGCCATAATCGAAGAAACGCAGTTTCATGGTAGTTAACCATTTATGTTTAAGTCTTCTTCCACTACTTCTACTACCTAAACTTAAATTATCTATTATCTAGACTCTGGACTAGACAGACATTCACATCTAGACTCTGGACTAGACAGACATTCACATTAACAATTCAATGGAGATTAATCATCATAGACTATATTTTACTATTTATCCATAATCATAGTTTGACTAGTTATATGAGACTCCAGACCTAGTTAGTAGGAGTAGTAAGTAGTAGTAATGTCTAAATGAAAAATGAAGACTAGTTGAATAGTACTAGTACTAGTCACCTAAAAGGTCATAGTCATAGCCATAAGTCTTAGACTGAGGCAGATAGCTGTCTAGAACTAGAAACAGTCTACTGTATTGATTGTTTTATAACTCTATATAATGAAGTAAATATGTCAATAAGAGTAATTCTGAATAACACCATATTCAAATTTTTGAGGCTTATAATATGAATACCAAGGCATAGCTGGCTGATTTCATGGGGTTACTACTGGGTCCTGTCCTAGTATAGTATAGTACAGTTTACGATAAGATTATTTGCATCACTCCTGTCTCAAAGCATGGCTATGCCCGTTATTAATGTGATTATGAATTTAAGTAGTACAGATTTGTGACTTGCTAAGTGGATGAAGTTGTTCTCTTGGGGACCTGAGGTTTAAAAAAAAAAGTGTCTTCTATTCCAGTTTGAAGCCTCATCTGCCAAATACTGTAAATTACTTTTCTTTATACTTGACTTTAGTATAGGCCTACTGATTTTACAGTGAGTTTTTTCTGAAAATGATATTTTGTAGGTTTTAATTTAGTTTAAAAGTATTACATTTAACTATAGGCAGCTAGGCAATAAGTCAGTTACATTAGTTACAAAGCACATTGCTTGTTGGTTTTTTATTATTATATATTCATCAAATTGATGTGGTCTTTTGAAAAAAATCAGTAAGCGTATTACTATCTTCTCACTATAAGCAATTATTAACCCCCTTCCCCCTCTTTTTGTTCCAAACTCAGCTGATAAGTGGTATTCTTTTTTTTTTAACGATGTTTCTAATTTATATCTTTGCAAAGAAAAAAGTTCCAGATTACTGAACATGTTGCATAACAGCCCCATCTAAAAGGACTGAAAAGAATTTTTAGAACCCCAAAACAAAACGGTTTGAGATCTCCAGCATTCTTGTGTGATTGCAACCCAAAGGGTGTTTTGACTTACCTCCATTACTTTCATGTGATTGGTTTCTCTTCAAGAGCAGAACTGGGAGAACTTGGTGAATCTCATTCTTATACAGGTACGAATTTATCACAGTTTTAAATGGTCTAAATTCTTTGCTAGTGCATGCACCCTAACGGGATGAGTCCAACCAGAGGCTTAAAGCAATATTTTGAGATTTTAAAAACATTACTGTTTTAAATTAATTTTGTCATTGTTTTCTTCATTATGGGGCACTTATAGTTTTAGTTCTAGGGTTTGTGGTGAAAAGGGTGTTGTAAAATGATTCATATAATACACAAGGGGAGTTTCCTTGAAAATGTTTTAGAAACACTGATCTGAATATTGGTGAACTGTAAAGATTTCACTCTAATGAAAAAGTAATTCTTATCTGAAAACAAACCGAATAAAGTAGTGAATGTATCACTTCATTTAAAGTGATGAATATACATATGCATTCATATGACAATGCAGTATACGATTTAGTTGCACTTTGAACAAAATTTGAATGAATCGATGCTATGTTTTAGTGAAAAAAATGTTTGTTGTGCTTTCAGTTGGAGTACTTCTACTAGAAAAATAAATAAAATGGACCACAACAGGAAAAGATTAAGTTGTCTACAGGATCTAGACTTAGGACCTGGAGCAAGTGAAGGTAGAAAAACAAAGCAGAAATTCACTTTTAAGGCTTTAGAGATTGGCTTATAATTCAAGCAAAAAATACAAGTAACTTGTTAATCAAAATACTTAAGATATGCTCTTGAATATTCTCATTGTATTCGCTCTATACTTTTCATACTTTTTAACAATTTTACACTCTGTGTCACTTTCTAACTCTAACTCATAAACATCTTAAAAATATTATATGATTTATAGGTTGGAATTCTTTTTTAGCCTTTTGACAGTAATGTTATAGTTACAATAATTGTGTGCATATAAAATTTAAGCTTTAAAGCATTGCCAATTAAAATGCACTTTTCATTAAATTATAGATGATATAAAAAAGGCCTACAGGGCAGCTGCTCTGAAGTACCATCCTGATAAGGTAATGTTGCATTTTGGGTTCAAATTTTGGATTGTGAAATGTTATATAAATTATTGCTTTTTTTAAAATGTTGTCTTAAAAAAGTTGATAATATTGAAACTTATTTGAGGTTGGGAAGAGAACAAGAAGGCTGAAAAATGTTGTTTTACTGTTGTTGCTTGTTAAGGACTTCAGTGTATATTGTGATGGCATGTTGTTTAGAGATTATATGTGTTGCTTTATCTATTATGCTTAGTATCTTGTGATTGTATTTGGTGGTAAAGGAAAATGATTATTACTACTATTGTGGTGTAGTTGTTGTGATGGAGTAATGGCAGTTGACGATTTAGTTGTGTTAATAAAGATACTGTACTCTAATAATCAATGGTTTGTGGAGTAAATATAATTAACCTCTAGACAAAACATAGCCATCGAACCCTTGGCAGTAACGGTTCTTAACATTGCTAAATAATTAAAACCAATTTCATACACTCCACTCAGTGAGTTTCTTTTAATACATAGGCAACTATTCTATATAGTTACTTTAACTTTTTAATTTACAACTAGCTATTTCCAATGGCTTTGTTTGTGAAGATTTTGGGATTTGGTAAAATAGTTTGAAAAGGAAACATGTTATTTTTACCAAACCTTTACACATTGTCTACATCTTGAAGTTTTATAATAATGTAAAGCGCCCGCAAACCTTCCCATACCCTAACTGTATTGATGTAATGCACCCCCACACCCTCCCATACCCTAACTAGTTATGCAAGGCACCCCCACACCCTCCCATACCCTAACTGTATTGATGTAATGCACCCCCACACCCTCCCATACCCTAACTGTATTGATGTAATGCACCCCCACACCCTCCCATATCCTAACTGTATTGATGTAATGCACCCCCACACCCTCCCATATCCTAACTGTATTGATGTAATGCACCTCCAAACCCTCCCATACCCTAACTGTATTGATGTAATGCACCCCCAAACCCTCCCATACCCTAATTGTATTGATGTAATGCACCCCCACACCATCCCATAATCTAACTGTAGTGATGTAAGGCACCCCCCAAACCCTCCCATACCCTAACTGTATTTTTGGTAAAAGGTAAAACTTATTCTTAAAGAAGAATCTAAAGACAGAATTGTTACATTTGTAACAACTTTGGATTTTGTGATATATGTTATGTATTCTCATGATACGAACCCCACATGGACTTAATTGTCAAAGAATGGTGAAACAAGAATTTAGTTATTTGTTTTAGAGGAATCCATGTCTGTAACATCATCAATCCATGCCTATATTATCATCAATCCATGCCTGTAACATCATCAATCCATGCCTGTAACATCATCAATCCATGCCTGTAACATCATCAATCCATGCCTGTAACATCATCAATCCATGCCTATATTATCATCAATCCATGCCTGTAACATCATCAATCCATGCCCATAACATCATCAATCCATGCCTGTAACATCATCAATCCATGCCCGTAACATCATCAATCCATGCCTGTAACATCATATATCCATGCTCGTAACATCATCAATCCATGCCTGTAACATCATCAATCCATGCCTGTAACATCATCAATCCATGCCTGCAACATCATCAAGTTACCAGATATTAGTAAACTTCTCTATCCATTTTGATCCCCCTCATGTAGGAATTTCTAAAAATCCTTTCTTGGTGTGTGCTTACATGATAACACCAATGTACCTAACAAAGTTCCTGTCCGCAGAATAAGCTTGGACTCACATTGATCAGTCAGCCAGTCCTGACACATTCTTTTATTTTAATAGATTAGTATTGCCACTTGAAGTAATGAAAAAACATATGAATGAGTGGGTTTGATATTGACTAACAATTCAAATATAAGGCTCACAGCCTATACAAGGATTTAGGAATTTCAGATCCTCATTCGAGCTTTTCTTTCATAATTATATCCTAACCAATCTTGTAATTGATAACTAATTGAAATTTAAAGCAAATGTAGTTAGTTAGTGCACAAAGTAAAAAAAAAAAAAAGTATCTTTTGAGTTACACTATTTAATTAGAACATTTGCAACTACAGAATGAAGATCCAAATGCTGCAGACAAGTTCAAGCAAATATCTGCTGCCTACCGTTATCTAACAGAAGGTCAGTTTGTGTAGAATTTTTTTGTTGCAAACTTAGTTTTTTAAAGAAAGATTATCTAAATCCATTTTGGCCTTTAAAGTATTTCAACTACTTATCCGAACTGCATTAGAAAAAAAAAAAAATTCTAGTAAATATGAGTTGAATAACTTAAAATTGCCATATCTTTTGACAGGTGAAATGTTCTTTCCAAATGGTATGGGAGATCCCTCAGATGACATAGTACGTATTTTTAACATTTCTCTTGCTTTGCACTTATCATAGATACGTTATTGAACTTTAAAAAACCAAAAAAATTTGCATTGGTTTCTTAATGCAAGTGTTGTTAATCAAATATTAATGTAACTTTTAGTTTTCCATTAAATGAGAGTATCAAATGTAACCAGTGTTTTTTTTCAGTTGCACCTAATGTCATATTGTTGTTATGAAGCTTAGCTCTTGCACTTTTAATGTTCTTATCAGAAAAAAAAAA
This sequence comes from Omphiscola glabra, assembly GCA_964017045.1. Classification (NCBI taxonomy): domain Eukaryota; kingdom Metazoa; phylum Mollusca; class Gastropoda; family Lymnaeidae; genus Omphiscola; species Omphiscola glabra. Next base: position 21,599,626 of record OZ024806.1, read on the forward strand.
AAAGAGGCCCATTTACTGTTTCCCATTAAAGACCTGAGTTCAGGGTCATTATGTTAGTTTGTGGTCATTTATGGTCTGGTATTTTCATCGATCATAAAAGACTACCTGAATATGTAATAACAAGATGCAACCACGGTTTTGTACCAAGTCACCATCCATCCCTATGGCACTACAGCCAGTGTAGGGCTTTGGTCTGCCTCACCACTTCCTTCCACTCAGACCTAACGGATGCTTTTCTTTTCCATGCTTGGATTCTCAGCTGGTGTAGATTCTTTTTCACATCATCCATCCATCTAAGCCTGGATCTGCCTTTGAGCCGTTTCCTCTAGGGTTTCCGAGGTGCACCCTCTTCGCTCCTCTCTCATTTGGAATTCTTTCTAAATGTCCCTCCAAGTGTAGCCTGCCCTTTTTTTTATTTCTGCTATAAGCGTGTGGGATCCTGATAAAGTCTATACAAGTTACCCAAAAATTAATTTTAAAAAATTGCATTGAATAATAAGAATATAATTTTTAGAAAGGGGTTAACTCCCAGCCCATTGGTTGTGATTTAAATTGGGGCCCCTGAGGTTTTGCTGTGGCGTCACCGGCTGTAAAAGTGAACTGAAAAATTAGGATTTTAAAAGCAATTTTCATTTCTCAATGATATCATAATATCTTTGGAATTATTTGATAATGCTGCATCTGTTTTTATGTGTTTTTTCTTACTCTGTTAATTTAAAGAAAAATATATCACAGTCACTTTGCTTCTATGAAATGGAGTTTCAACTCAAAAAGCTTGGGAACCTGTGGTTAACTAATCATTTTAAACTGATTTGATCTTCTTATTTTCAGGTTCGATTTTTCATGCAGATGTTTGCGAGGAGCTTTGAAAGACCAACTCCAACCTGTAAGTAACTGTTCAAACTTCTGTTGAGTTTGAGGGCTTAGGGTTAGGCAAACTGTCCCCTTTCACATCATCTAGAACCCAAGTCTAAGTTCTCACTGGGGCCTTAAACTACCTCAGAAATATTTCTATAAATAGATCAACTTATTTTCTTCAATATAATTCTGAGATGCACTGGGTGGGAATGATTCAGAGATACACTGGGTGGGAATGATTCAGAGATGCACTGGGTGGGAATGATTCAGAGATGCACTGGGTGGGAATGATTCAGAGATGCACTGGGTGGGAATGATTCAGAGATGCACTGGGTGGGAATGATTCAGAGATGCACTGGGTGGGAATGATTCAGAGATGCACTGGGTGGGAATGATTCAGAGATGCATTGGTTGGGAATGATTCAGAGATGCACTGTGTGGGAGTGATTCAGAGATGCACTGGGTGGGAATGATTCAGAGATGCACTGGGTGGGAGCAATTAAGTTATCCAGCAAAATTTGTTGAAAGCAACAAGTTCACACAGCTACATTGTGACAGCCACAAATCTCAGGGATAAATCCTTGCTGAAAATCCCCTTATTTATGATACCGGCTCCAGATACTCTGACACAGATATCCCAGATGGATTTTCACACTTGTGCATTATGGCCTCAATTGCAGAATCTTTTGTTTATATTAAAGTTTATGTGCTAGCATAGCAATAAGCTACCTGTGGTTCTGGGGCTGCATGTAGCTGCGTGTAGCTTGTTGAAAGGATCAATGTCTTTTTTATTTTTTTTCAATTAAAATATTTGCAAAATAAAAAAAAAAGGAGTGAATAAATAAGCATTAACTGATTATGTAATGTAGCTGTTGTAATGTAACTGTTGTAATGTAACTGTTGTAATGTAACTGTTGTTAAAAGGTAACCGTTGTCGTAATGTAACTATTTTCTTAATGTAACTATTGTCATCATGTCACTGTTGTCATAATATAACTGTTTTCATATGCAGTTTGATGGGAAATGGGCATAGGGAAGCACTCACTTTTTAATAAGGATCAAGTGAGAATATTCTCCACATCTAAGTGATCCACCACCCATGTCTTTCCCATGTCTTCCGGTGGCTTCCCCTTACATTTTAAGAAGTTCTTGTCAAAAGCAGTAGTGCAGGAAAAAGAACATTAATAAAAAAACAAAATAATTCTTTAATTAATTCCATTAAAAAAAACAAAAAACAAATAGTTCCTTGCATTTTGTTATATTTTGACCTCTCCATTTAATCAGACTTTAACTTTTAATCTTGGAACAACAGAGTCTAAGCACTATTAGGGCTAGTGTCTAAAAATACTAATATTTATTTAAGAAGCCCTGTCAGCTGATGACAATACATGCGCAATGATAAAAATATGACAGTAGTATGCCATTATGTTGCCAGCATACAGTATATCACGACCATGAAAAAATCAATGAAAATGATGCCTGTTGGTCCTGTTTTTGTCCAGTGAGTAGGACTTGGTCACTGAAATCTGGGGATTTATATGGGGACATTTACACAGCTGAAAATCTAAGTAATAAGTATGCAGTGGAAGCGTGCATTAAAAGGAATATAAATTTAATCATTGGGTGCGGTAATCTGTTATTGTTTTTACAGACCTTATTTGCTAGTCTGATTTCTGATTCCATGATAGTCCAATGTCTATGTCTATGCTGGTCTGATGCATGAGTCAGTGTGTTAGAGTGATGTCACCATCTAGTCTAATCTGACATCCGAGTCCAGGTCAGTCTGATGTCTGAGTAAACTTCAAGTATTTGTTTCAGATTTCACCCCAAATCAATACTACGGCTGCTATAATGACTCTGATGATGAAGACTATGATGATGCTGACTACGTGTACACTCAGAATCCTTTCAATAACTTCACTTCTCATCAAAGGGGCGGAGAGTCCTACACAAGTCAGTCCATTCGGCAGAATGCCAACTTCCAAAGAGCCAATGCCCAGCACGGAGCATACTATCAGGACTTGCAAAAATCGGCAAAGAAGAAGAAGCGTGAGGCAAGGAGAAATGAAAAGAAGGCTGCGGAGGCTGGTAAGCAATGTTAAATTAGTTTACAAAAATTTTCAGTTTTCTTCCTTTCAAATTGTCTGAAATTTTTTTTGTTTCTTTTTCTAATTTGTTTACCTTTTTATCTGGATACAAAGTTTGTTCTATTTGAGAAGGAAATAGTGGAACAAGGTTTGTTCTATTTGAGAAGGAAATAGTGGAACAAGGTTTGTTCTATTTGAGAAGGAAATAGTGGAACAAGGTTTGTTTAGGCTTGAAACAAAGATACAGGACAATCACAAGGACGTTTCGGCTAGATGCCTTCTTCAGCAGACTATACCAGACAAGAAGCAACAGCTAGTTAGAAATCAAAAATCAAAACTGATGTGTTAGAAAGTCTAAGGTGTCATGTCATATCATGTCAATGTTTGTGTCTGCTGTGTCTGGTCAGATCAAGCCAATGTTTGTGTCTCAAGTGTCTATGTCATATCATGTGAATGTTTGTGTCTAAAGTGATCAAGTCAATGTTTGTGTCTTAATAGTCCATGTCATATCATGTCAATCTTTGTGTCTAATGTGTAGTGTCAGATCAAGTCAATGTTTCTGTCTAATGTGTAGTGTCAGATCAAGTCAATGTTTTGTGTCTAAAGTGACCAAGTAATTGTTTGTGTCTAATGTGTAGTGTCAGATCAAATCAATGATTGTTTCTAATGTGTAGTGTCAGATCTAGTCAATGATTGTTTCTAATGTGTAGTGTCAGATCAAATCAATGATTGTTTCTAATGTGTAGTGTCAGATCAAATCAATGATTGTTTCTAATGTGTAGTGTCAGATCTAGTCAATGATTGTTTCTAATGTGTAGTGTCAGATCAAATCAATGATTGTTTCTAATGTGTAGTGTCAGATCAAATCAATGATTGTTTCTAATGTGTAGTGTCAGATCTAGTCAATGTTTGTGTCTAAAGTGTCCATGTCAGATCAAGTCAATGTTTGTGTCTATAGTGTCCATGTCACATCAAGTCAATGTTTGTGTCTAAAGTGTCTTGTCTGGGTCTGTCCTAACATGGACAAGTTGAGGTTGGGGAGAGAAAAATAAGTGACTGCATGACAGGGATAAGCCTTCCAGTCCTGTGACTACTTTGTTGACATCCACTGACAGCAATGACATGTATCCTTGATTTGAGGATGTGAATGATGTAGAAGAGGAACAATGACTTGATGGAACCAAACATGGGCAAAGCTGGATCCAAAAGAAAATTTCGATGCAATAAAAGACTGAGACATCTATTTGTCAGCCGTCTAAATGTTTTATGTTATATTTTGGTTTGTTTTCAGAGAGGGCCAAGACACCAACTTTTCAACAGCAAAGGTCATCAAGTGCACCAAGGTATCACGAACCAAAAAGAGAAGAGTCCAACTCGTAAGTCAGTCAACTAAACCTGACCCGTGGGTGGGGGGGGGGGGAGGGGAGGGGAGGGGGGTGCCAGGAGGACATGAAACTTTCACAGAACGGACGGTACAGTAAAACCTCCGTTTTACGTCCCTTAACTTGCCATTGAAATGAGGTCGTAAATTGGAGGGGTCTTAAAAAAAGAGGTAGGACATTATAGAAAAACAACATTTGGAAAATTTAGTAAAAAAAGTAATATAAATAGAAAAAAGTACATGTACCATCAAGTATTGGCCTTTATCTATCATCTTTCTTTCAGAAATATAGCAGATTAAACTCTGACTCACAACCAATACATTCACCATCTTCCTGTTCCTCATTAATTCCAAAATAAAAAAATCAATGCTGGTATGGTCGTTGTTTAAAAGCGTGTGTCAGTGCAGAGTGCATGCTTAGAGTTATAACTATTTATGTATAAGATAAGCGCATTAATAGTGTTGTAATTATTTTTATTCAATCTTTGAAATTTTTTTTTTTCAAAGACTGCTGTTATTTCTGTTTGTTTGCATGATCCCCCCAACCCGTGCATGTTCTTTTAGTATGTCACTATGGACTCCAGACATGGTGTCGACAAGGTCTGAAAGGCCCCTGCTCAGGGCAAATCTGGTCAGCTCCTTGATTTCAAGGCAGTGGAGAAGTCCAAGAGTTATTTCCCATTCACTATTTCCTAGCTGCTTTAGTCATCATCTACCGTTAAAAGTTGTAAACGCATAAATATAGCATTGGTTTGGAATTTGACTTTTTCAGGTACTTGGTCGTAAAATTGAATTATTTGAAGGTCACAAGTTGCGTTTTAGAGAAAGTCGTTTGAGAGAGGCTGTTTATATAGTACAAAGCATCGGTTAATTTTTTTCCGGTCTTATGTTGGAGGAAGCCATTTGAGAGAGTGGGTCGCAAAATGGAGGTTTAACTGTATTATTATGGTGTGGCCCTTACTAATGGTCAAACACCAAGTATATTTATGTATATGGCATCCTTCCATCTTTGCAAGACGATGGATTAGCTTTTGATACTTCTTGCAGGAGAACCTTGACCCCTGGTTAAATTTGAAGTAGTGTTGGTGTTATTGAGACTAATACAGGGCAGCTCCTCTCTGTGATGGTTAAGTCCAGGTGTTGAGAAGAATGACATAAAAAAACAGTATGCTGCACAACTCCTCTGCAACAGTTGTAAAGAAAAGATATATTGATGAATAGAGTATAACAAATCCAATAATGGCTCTTTCCTGGCTCTAACATGTGACTAACTGTATATCCCTAGGTGCATCTTTGACTGTGGCTACACTACCACTGCATCGGCCACACCAGATTGACTGTCCTCGAATCTCTAACTCTACTGTCCTTGTCACCAAAAGCTTTATCTTGTATACAATTCTCTACCTCCATAAATTGTTCAAGAATGTCACAAAATATTAAACCATCCCTGCACCTAAACCATCCCTGCACCTAAACCATCCCTGCACCTAAACCATCCCTGCACCTAAACCATCCCTGCACCTAAACCATCCCTGCACCTAAACCATCCCTGCACCTAAACCATCCCTGCACCTAAACCATCCCTGCACCTAAACCATCCCTGCACCTAAACCATCCCTGCACCTAAACCATCCCTGCACCTAAACCATCCCTGCACCTAAACCATCCCTGCACCTAAACCATCCCTGCACCTAAACCATCCCTGCACCTAAACCATCCCTGCACCTAAACCATCCCTGCACCTAAACCATCCCTGCACCTAAACCATCCCTGCACCTAAACCATCCCTGCACCTAAACCATCCCTGCACCTAAACCATCCCTGCACCTAAACCATCCCTGCACCTAAACCATCCCTGCACCTAAACCATCCCTGCACCTAAACCATCCCTGCACCTAAACCATCCCTGCCCCTAAACCATCCCTGCACCTAAATCATCCCTGCACCTAAATCATCCCTGCACCTAAACCATCCCTGCACCTAAACCATCCCTGCACCTAAACCATCCCTGCACCTAAACCATCCCTGCCCCCTCATTTCCTGTCAAATGGGAATTTCATTTTTAGCCCCAAAGTGTTCTTGCAATGCCCGAAAAATGATATTATGGAAACAGTCCTCTCTATCTTGAGATGAGGGAACCTATTCATTTTAACATCCTAACACCTCCATTCTCAAAATCACAGCTATATCCGGCCGCCCCCCATAAGACTTACCGGAACAACAATGGGGCTCAGTTCTGTCCCCCGCACCCCAGTCATTTGTGACAGATAGGACCAGTGTGTGGCTTAGCTCATTCTTTCCTGAAATTTTTTCTGTGCCAGAAGATACATCACCATTATAAATGTTGAAACTCTAGAAAAAAACTATAATAACCAGGTTTAGATCTATTTACCTGCCGGGGGCGACGTTCCCTGTGCCGTATCAAATTTTGTTTTCCAAAATTGTCGTATGGATTCTCTTTCCCCGACTTTCCAACAAATATATCTATCTGTCACACTATGAATTGAAGCATAAAACAAGTTTCTTTGAATAAAGAAAACATTTTTTATTTAAAAATAAGAACGTCCTTTGTGTGGAAGTCCCTAATCAAATCTACATTAGCCAAGTCTGCATTAGCCAAGTCTGCTTTAGCCAAGTCTATATTAGCCAAGTCTATATTAGCCAAGTCTATATTAGCCAAGTCTATATTAGCCAAGTCTATATTAGCCAAGTCTATATTAGTCAATTCTATATTAGCCAAGTGTATATTAGCCAATTCTATACTAGCAAATTCTATATTAGCAAGTATATATTGACCAAGTATATATTAGCAGAGTATATATTACCTAAATCTACATTAGCCAAGTATATATTATCAGAGTATATATTACCTAAATCTACATTAGCCAAGTATATATTAGCAAGTATAAATGAGCTGATTCTATATTAGCCAAGTCTATAGTAGCCAAGTCTAAAATCTGACATTGTTAGCAGCAGGAGCCCAATAAGAAGGTTTTTTTAAAAAAAATTTCAGACCCAGGCCAAAGAAAGATCAAACAAGTGGACGGCCATCAACACCAAAGGTGGAGCCAACAACAACAAATGCATCTGGCAAAAGTAAAAATGATTCAAGCGCAGTGAGTAATTTTAATGTCTTGTGACAGTTGTGCTTTTGAATATCATTCATTAACCCTCTCAGTACCTTGAGCTGACTAGTTCAATATTTCACTTTAACAGTGAATCTGTAGGAAGAACTAGGTCATTTTTAACTGTTTCTGCTCCAACCTGGCTATCTATACCCAACTTAAGAGAGCAATTATTTTGTTTCTGGTTAGCTTCCATTAGAGGTGTAGTACAGCCAACAAGGTAATTCAACAAAGATGTCTGTATTAAAAATAACCAGTCACTGCAGATGAATGTTGAAACTTTTGGAGAGAAGCTTTTTTGCTTACTTACCATTCCCTTCTCAGTCCTAATCAGTCGGCCCATAGACATTTCCACAGCACAGAGACAGCTCTCTTGAGAGTCAGTAATGACCTCTTGCGAGCAAAGAAGAGCGGTAATGTCGCCATCCGGATCCTCTTAGATCTCAGTGCGGCCTTTGCCACTGTTGACCATGAAACCATTTGTTCAGTTTTGGCTTGGTTTAGGTCCTACCTCTCCGATAGAACGCATGTGGTCTCCGTCGATGGCTATCTCTCCCGCAGTGCAGATTTGTTGTACCGAGTGCCACAGGGGTCAGTTTTGGGCCCGGTTCTATTCACATTGTATACCAGGCCACTGCTCCTCTTGCTTGGGAGGCATGCTGTTGAGAGCCAGTCATTCGCAGATGACACGCAGCTATACAAGCATACCCATCCCTCTCTTGTGGATTCCGCTGTCCAGACTTTGCGGGAGTGCATTGATGATGTCAAGTCTTGGATGTCACTCAACAAGTTAAAGCTTAATGATGACAAAACGGAAGCACTCCTCATTTAAAATCACAAATCATCCTCTACCTCAACTCTCCCCACCTCATTTCAAGTAGGTAACTCCAACATACAATTTACATCATTTGCTAGGAATCTTGGTTATATTCTTTCTAACAACATGTCTCTCAATAAACATATCTCTCACGTTTGTCATTCTGCATACACTGCTATCCGTCAGATCAGCTCTATCCGCCACTACCTCACAGTTAGCGCAACAAAAACACTAGTCTGTGCTCTTGTTCTCTCTTGTCTTGACTATTGCAACTCTCTTCTGTCAGGTTCACCAAAACACTTCATAGAAAAACTACAAAAGGTTCAAAATTCAGCTGCTAGGCTAGTTCTAATGGCAAAAAAACGTGATCACGTAACATTATTTTAATGTCACGATTACGTCTCTTTTGCTAATATTTTTATGTATAGCGCGGTGAGCCCAGCCCTAGGCTTGTGTACCGCGCTATGTATACAACTCATAGTAATAATAATAATAAGCTCCAATATTCATCACCTGTCATTTTGCCTGAATGTAAAGAATATAGGAGAATTATTTATATAATTATTTATTTATATTACTTATCTGTAATGCGGCCACATTGTTTGCACCCATCACATTGCTGCTCTATTTGTGTGTCATCAAACAATTGTATTAAGCATGACACTGTTGGATTAAAAATTTTTTTTTTTTAGATGTACCATTTCTGGATCAACATTAACAATGTTGTAATAGTTGTCTTAATCAAAATGAAGTTATTAACCTGTTCTGTTCCTCTGTAGACCAATGCTAGTGAAGACCAAGCTCCCAAGAAGAGTAAGAAACAGTTGGCAATGGAACAGAAACAAAGAGAAAAAGTTGGTTTATTCTTAACTTCTTTTATTAGCACAATTTTATTTAAATAAAAAAATTAAAGCTAAAAAAAATATATTGCATCTAAAATTTTATTGAGTTTTCAGGGCCACCATCCTCCAAAAAGATACATTATTTTAAATGTTCGTCTATTCATTAAATTCATGTCCTTCTAGATAAATTTTCATTTGTTGAGAAAAGAATGAAAGTGATTTTATTTGTTTTATTTTTTTTAACATCTGAATTATTCTCATTATTCAGGAGGCAAATCTTATTCGTGAAGAGCTGGAGCAGAACGAGAGAGAAAAAAGAGAGAAGATTGAGAGAAAGCGAGCAGCACAGCTGGAGAAAGAGAGGAAAGAGAGAGAGGCACAAGAGGCAGAGGAACAGAAGAGACTGGAAGAGGAGGCAAGGCGAGAGGAGGAGAGAAGGTGAATGCACATTAATGTAGCGGAAGTAGCTTGCAGAGTTCCCCAATTTTTGTGTCGTTGGTTAAGACATGTTTCCATTTTTTGTGGTCTATAATAATTGATTAGGCTTTTTTTCTCATTTCAATTCTTTTGTCAGAGAATTTTTTTTGGCAAAAATAACTTGAATTTAAAATTTATCATAGGTCTAAAAATGCATTTGTTAATGAAATGTCAGTTCAGTCAAGAAGATATGATGATAATAGAAATATTCAAAATACATAAAAATTTACTGACGTCGTTATTTTTGTATTAGAAAACAACGAGAGCTGGCAGAAGAGCAGAGGAGAAGAGAGCAGGAGCTGGCAGCCAAGAGGAAAGCCGAGGCTGACCTGAGGAACAAACTGATGGACGACTTTGACAAGTCCATCCTACTGGATGACCTGGGGGACTTCAAGTACACAGATCCAGACCTGCACAACATCATCCGAGTGGATAACATCAACCCATTGGGAGATGTATGTGCTGATACTTCTTGACTATATAATTAAGTTTTGATAACTGTATTTGTCAATGTCAAAATAGCGTGGTTCCATTTTGTAGAGATGAACTGCTTATAGATCACCAGAATTTGAGTTCCGGGGGCTTTGCCAGGTCATTGCTACTCTGTGTAGTTTATGGGTATAATACCCCTGATGTACAGATCATTAAAATGTCCAATACTGTTTATTAAGCTTTATTTTTTGTATTATCATAAAGCAGGCTCTGACTAATTTTTACAGTTTTATAACTATCTACCTCTATCCACTGTGTGGTATAGTCTCTGTAATTTTTCTTTTGAGGTTTCAGATAACAACACATCACAACTGGCGGTAAAACACAAAGCTCCATAAACTTTTCAGGGACTAACACCCAAATATGTAAAAAATAAATTGTAATGGGCAGAACATCAGACTTTTCGTGAATTTTTGTGAAAAATTAATGTTCTGAAATTACATTCTCCAAGCTATAGATTTAATGGTTTGATTGTTTGCCTCTGAAAGGGCCCTACCTTTTGTTCAACTTCCAATTTATGAACATTTCGTTAATGATATTTCATTGTTTTCCTTACTTCATACAATTAACATTACCCTCAAAGGCTCAACAGCCTACTGTCTCAGGCCAACCATTTCCTTCAAGAGCCTTCTGTCTCAGGCCAACCATTTCCTTCAACAGCCTTCTGTCTCAGGCCAACCATTTCCTTCAAGAGCCATCTGTCTCAGGCCAACCATTTCCTTCAAGAGCCTTCTGTCTCAGGCCAACCATTTCCTTCAAGAGCCTTCTGTCTCAGGCCAGCCATTTCCTTCAAGAGCCTTCTGTCCCAGGCCAACCATTTCCTTCCACAGCCTTCTGTCTCAGGCCAACCATTTCCTTCAAGAGCCTTCTGTCTCAGGCCAACCATTTCCTTCAAGAGCCTTCTGTCTCAGGCCAACCATTTCCTTCAAGAGCCTTCTGTCTCAGACCAACCATTTCCTTCCACAGCCTTCTGTCTCAGGCCAACCATTTCCTTCAAGAGCATTCTGTCTCAGACCAACCATTTCCTTCCACAGCCTTCTGTCTCAGGCCAACCATTTCCTTCCACAGCCTTCTGTCTCAGGCCAACCATTTCCTTCAGGAGCATTCTGTCTCAGACCAACCATTTCCTTCCACAGCCTTCTGTCTCAGGCCAACCATTTCCTTCAAGAGCCTTCTGTCTCAGGCCAACCATTTCCTTCAAGAGCCTTCTGTCTCAGGCCAACCATTTCCTTCAAGAGCCTTCTGTCTCAGACCAACCATTTCCTTACACAGCCTTCTGTCTCAGGCCAACCATTTCCTTCAAGAGCCTTCTGTCTCAGGCCAGCCATTTCCTTCAAGAGCCTTCTGTCTCAGGCCAACCATTTCCTTCCACAGCCTTCTGTCTCAGGCCAACCATTTCCTTCAGGAGCATTCTGTCTCAGACCAACCATTTCCTTCCACAGCCTTCTGTCTCAGGCAAACCATTTCCTTCAAGAGCCTTCTGTCTCAGGCCAACCAATTCCTTTAACAGCATTCTGTCTCAAGCCAACAATTTCTGTCCACTGCCTTCTGTCTCAGGCCAAGCCTTCTGTCTCAGGCCAACCATTTCCTTTAAGAAATCAATATAAAACACAACATTAACAAAACTTATTCAAGTTGTTACAATCTACTCCAACAAATGTCTTGGATCTTTGATCATCATTTATCTTTGATCGTCATTTACCTTTGATCGTCATTTAGCTTTGGTCGTCATTTCTCTTTGGTCGTCATTTATCTTTGGTCGTCATTTATCTTTGGTCCCTCCTTTTCCCACCCATGAAATGTTTCTTGAACCCTGCTCTCAGAGCATGTACTTCCCCACCATGGACACATTGTTAAAAAAAAGGATCCCCCCCCCTGACATTAGTTATCTCTCTTTATATTACAGGCCCGTAAAAGCAATCCAGTCAATATGGACAACATCAATGGGCTCAATACTCAAGGTGAGCCCAAACCTTATGGTTAGCCTATGGTACTGCTCAAGATTTGTTTAGCAATATCATAGAATTTAGCCTATGGTACTGCTCAAGATTTGTTTAGCAATATCATAGAATTTAGCCTATGGTACTGCTCAAGATTGGTTTAGCAATATCATAGAATTTAGCCTATGGTACTGCTCAAGATTGGTTTAGCAATATCATAGAATTTAGCCTATGGTACTGCTCAAGATTGGTTTAGCAATATCATAGAATTTAGCCTATGGTACTGCTCAAGATTGGTTTAGCAATATCATAGAATTTAGCCTATGGTACTGCTAAAGATTGGTTTAGCAATATCATAGAGTTTAGCCTATGGTACTGCTCAAGATTGGTTTAGCAATATCATAGAATTTAGCCTATGGTACTGCTCAAGATTTGTTTAGCAATATCATTAAAGAATTTAGCCTATGGTACTGCTCAAGATTTGTTTAGCAATATCATTAAAGAATTTAGCCTGTGGTACTGCTCAAGATTTGTTTAGCAATATCAATAAAGAATTTAGCCTATGGTACTGCTCAAGATTTGTTTAGCAATATCAATAAAGAATTTAGCCTATGGTACTGCTCAAGATTTGTTTAGCAATATCAATAAAGAATTTAGCCTATGGTACTGCTCAAGATTTGTTTAGCAATATCAATAAAGAATTTAGCCTATGGTACTGCTCAAGATTTGTTTAGCAATATCAATAAAGAATTTAGCCTATTGTACTGCTCAAGATTTGTTTAGCAATATCAATAAAGAATTTAGCCTATTGTACTGCTCAAGATTTGTTTAGCAATATCAATAAAGAGGCGTGTAACTGATGAAGACACTAGAGCCAGAATGCAGCAGATAGAAAATGCAGCTCTATGGTAGAGCACATCAAATAGTCTAAACCTATAAGTCTATATCTATAAGGTCTATGGTATAGCACATCAAATTGTCCAAAATTATAAGGTCTTGGTAGAGCACAACAAATAGTCTAAACCGATAAGGTTTATGGTAGAGCACATCAAATAGTCTAAAATTATAAGGTCTTGGTAGAGCGCAACAAATAGTCCAAAATTATAAGGTCTATGGTAGAGCACATCAAATAGTCTAAACTGATAAGGTCTATGGTAGTGCGCAACAAACAGTCTAAACCTATAAGGTCTATGGTAGAGCACATCAACCCATTTTGTGGAGCACATCAAACATTCTAAACTTATAAGGCCTATGAAAGTTATAATGAGAGCTCTACCGTGACAATAATTATAGTAATTAATTATAATGATTTTTTAAACTTTTCATTCTAATTTCCCTGTTAGAGAGAACTTATTCTTCATTATTTATCCTTGATGAAACGTGGAAGCTTAACTTAAAGAATTTGATATTCCTTTTATGCATGAGATCATGAACAACGTGCTGTTTCCTATTACACTTTTAATGGACTTGGTCAAATTAAACTTTTGTCTGTCCCTCTCATCAGATCTAATAAAACTCCAGAGTGCGTCTTCCAGACCAGTAGAGCCCCCCAAAAAATTCATTGACCAAAATCAACCTGACAGGTAATGTAAACCTGGTGCTTCCCAAATTTTTTCAGTGTCACCAACTGTAGGGATTTATCCATTTTACAGCAGGGACTGTCAGATTTATTGATTCATGTCAACATGCACCAGTCCGTGATGACCCCTGTGGTTGTAGCTCATTATAGATGCATGTCAACATGCACCAGTTTGTGATGACCCCTTTGGCAAGCACTGCTTAACTGAAAACTATATTAGTAAAAAAAATTTAAGTTGACATTTGTAAGTTTTTTTCTGGCTAACAGTAATAACTCATTGACAATCTCTTTGTCTACATAAACTTGTCATACCATTTACGCTGGATGAAACTGTAGCAGGCAATTCAAATACATTTTTACAATCAAATTTCCATCTAAACAACAAAATAAAAGACCTTGAAAGTAATTGGAATTACTTATTTTTTTTTTATTTGAAGATAATAATAATAATAATAATAATAATAATAATAATAAAGTATATTTGAAAATCACGCTTCATCCCCAAAGGCTTGAAGCACGGTACAAATTCAACCATATTAAAAGAGCAATGAAACAATCTATATTTTACCACATTTAAATACAAAACACAACATTACAGAGACTACATACGAGCATACCCATTCAAAGTCTTTCATCCCTTGCAGCCATAAAAAGATAATGATACTTCACTCAGGTGTTGTTTTTTTTCTAGTACCGGTAGTTACACTCTGCCGCATCTTCACTAATTTGTATTTTTTTTTCCCCTGTTAATTTTTAGATTTGGTGCCATAGGAACGGTGCCTCATAGGAAAAATTTTAACCAGTTTTCCAGCCCTCGTCCTGCGTATCCAAATCGGGAGTTTTATAACAAGCAGTACGCCGGCAACAACCACCGATCACAACAGTGGACCAACCCGCAGCCATCCAACAATTTTCCTGGACAGTTCTCACGTCCTCCTCCGCCGGTATACAATCAACAACCACCTTACGGACCAATCAACCAGGGACCCCCTCGTATACCCAACATACAGTTCCTGAGGCAGGTGCCGCCTCCTAATGCAGGCGTCCACAACCTCCGGTATCCACATCAGTATCCACCCCCAAACTACAATGTCAACCCCAGCCAGGGATTCTATTCTGCAGGCCCTAGGATGGGTTCAGCTCGATCAGGTATACAAACCACAACTGGTACTCATTGACCCTGGCAAGAGACCTAGAGATGTGAAGTGATGAGTAGATGTAAACAGACCAGAGCCATTTTTGTTTCAACCACTTTTAGACGTGTGAATTGGAAAAAATTTAATTAAAAAAAAACTCTAAATGCCATCAAAATTAAACTGTAAGTGATAACATAATGTAACTATGCTTCTGACATTTTGATTAATTTGTTAGCATGCAGTTTCAAATGGGGATGAAGTCAACTAGACTAGCAGGGCGCAAGTCAACTAGACTGACAAGGCACAAGTCAACTAGACTGACAAGGCACTAACTGTAATTAAGTGTGGGGAAAAAAAATGTGGAAGCTTCATTGACTTTTCAATGTAAACTTATTTATGGAGGAATCAAGCTTTTTCTGTTGTTTTAATTGTACAGAAACATTTGTTTCCTGTTAAAGACAAGTTATGTCTAATGTTGTTTGACAATTTATTTGTATAAAACTTTAGTATTTAATGTCCAAAGTACATCTTATATTTATTTTGATGCTTTAGCAATGAGCATTGCTATTTTTATGTACATAATAAAGATCTTATCCATAAATTATGGATAGTAATACATTGTGATCCATTAAATCTAAATGGAAGTCTATTGTTTTGATGTTATGTTAAGATAAAATTAATTGTCCTAGAAGTTTTATTCAGCTTTTTGTCAAGTAAGAGAGAATAATTATTTCTAACAAAACTATGATGCTAATGAGTGGTTTTAACAGCATTACAAGTGTATAAGAGAATTGGTAAATTATGTTAAAATTACCTGTGAGGATGATATATGCACTTTAATAGAGAAGCTGCTTATTTAAAAAATAATTGTAAAAATATTTAAAAATTGAAATTTGAAGAAATTAGCACAGAACTTGTTGTCACATGATTGCATCAGATTTTGTTAGAAATTTCTTAAGGTATATAATCAGTTTATTTTGGAACCCTAAGCAATAAAATATCAGCATAGTATGGAAATGTTTTGATGTGCATGTTTTAAACAACATATCAGGTTTCAAAACGTGTCAATGAGCTGTGCCAATGAAAAATTTGATTTTAAATATTTCACTTTTTTTTAAATTAGGTTGCCACAATTTTAATGTTGTTTTTTTTATCAAAAAGAAGTTTCAGAACCATTAGGCAATGCAATACAATTTTTATATTTGCTCATTACCTTTGACAAGCAATTTTGAGAGTTGTGACAATCCTCCACTATATACCCAACTTAAAAATCCCCCTCTGTCATGACAATCCCCCCCACACACTTAAGTTGTGACAATCACCCACTATAGTCGTGACAATCAACCACTATAGTTGAGACAATCACCCAGTATAGTTGTGACAATCACCCACTATAGACTTGACAACCCCAAGTGTCTCATCTGCAAAATTTAATTTTATCTTAATCTTATCAAAGTTCAATTAAATCTTTTTGATTTTTCTGAATCTAGATTGAAAATTAAAAAAAAAAAATTGCACAGAAATTGACAGTCTGACAGTGTTGTTTATGATATGCAAAGGTCACTCTTAATTTAACAAAAAAAGAAAGTATTGAATGCTATTAGCAAATAGATTGATAGAAGTATTTGACCAGTGTGTGTCCCTTCCAAATGCTGGGGATATTGGTATGAAGCAAATAGCCTCTAAAACTATTTACTAGGAAATTGACATCAGGGCGAATGACTATTCATTTTATGGTGGAGTCAAAATTTAAATCCATATGTAAGTAAACTGGTAGTCATTGTTGTCTGTTTACCTGTCTGCTAACCTGTCTGTTTACCTGTCTATCATCTCCTGAAATTCAGCTTGAATGTTGTGTAACAATGCAGTTGGGTGACACTGATGTTTTTCTTGGAAATAGTTTTTAAAATGTTTATCTAAACATAGGTCCCGAATGCAAATCCCTTTAAATGGCGTAAAAAAAAAATGTTTTATGTGATATTCACCACTGCTATCATTTTTAGCCATGACTAAATATGCATCTTATTTTGAACACAAGGAATTTTTTTAAATCAAAATTGTTGACAGTCGATGCAAACTTTTATGTCTACCTGAGTTTCAGAGACAAATTTTTTTAGGAATCTTGACGTTGGGTCCATTACCCTGTCTATACATATATTTTGTATTCTGTTGGGCATAAAATTAAAACCATGTTGTTGTTTTTTCTTCTATTGCTCACAAAAAGTGAATTGATAATTGGTGTCAGAATTTCAAAAACCTTTTTTTTTTCTTCAAAAAGCACATATGAAATATTTGAGCTCAGAATAATTTTTTTTTTTTAAAAATGGCAATACATTTAACTATTGTAATATTACTGTCATTGAATTCATCCATCAGATATTGTATATTGAGACTCTGTATGATAATGGAGACAATTATTCTACATGATATCTTTTTCCATAATGTCTTTCACATGATCATTATAAATAAATAAAAACAAATTTTACCATCTTTTTGAATATGCTGAATAAATGGATATAATTTATAATTCTCTATATAACATAGATGTGCCCCAAAGGTAAACAAAATTAAAATGTTTGTCACATTGCCTCAATGAAATTTCAATGTTTCACTTATGTGAGACAAGTTTGAACAGCTCTATAAAGTATGACAAAACTCTGTGGAAAATTGATTCGGTTGGTAGGCCCGCCAGCGGTTTAGAATTATAACATTAGTCAAATATAAACACAAAACTATCCATTTTTAACATATTGCCATTTAGTTAGCCATTGCACATTTTCAATTGTTTGCCCACGAAACAGCATATATTGAATTAAAATGTTGTAAACAGTGCTTTGCTCAATTTTGAATGACCACTTTAAATGTCACTGACAATGATGTGAATACAGGCTGACGTATTATAATTTGAAAAAAAAACAACAAAATTTTAAGATTTTAATGCAGTGCTTAATTCTTCCTCCTCTTCCCTTTACTTAAGATCAGTTTTAGAAAGTTTATTTTGGATTTTTATCCTTCTTCTATATATTGAAGGTCCACAATACATGGATTGATCATTATGGTATTGATGATGTGTGCAAAATGTAAACAATCCTTAATTAAGTTGAGATTTTGTCTAATTATAAATTGGCTCACATAAATTTTCCTTTTTAAACTCACGAGTTCCCTTACTTCTTTCAGATCTAAAAAATTGAACGAGTCTTTAAAAAAATATGTTAAATTCTATAAGAAATGCTACCAGTGCAAAGTCATACAACCACTGGAGTAGGCAGGTGGGTGCTGAGGGTGCGGTCCGCCTAGAGCGTCACTGGCCCTAGCCACACAACTGCATACAACCTTTCTGTTACAAATCTAAACAAAACATAATTTGTGATCCAACCATATGACTTTATTTCTAACCCAGGTGTCAAATTCTATGGCACTCTACTGTAGTCTAAGATTGAGTATATTGAGCAGCAATACAACTTCAACTGTTAAGTTATTTTAAAATGAAAATAATTACTTTTCTGTGATTGCATATTTTGTCAAATATCAGCACCCACTGCAGATCTCTTTCTGTGATGAATAAGAAAATACATTGATATGTAAATACATGTAATTATATGTTGATGTAGGGAATGTTTTGAGGGATCTGTAATCTATCGATGTATGCAGGGCTTGGGTAAGGATTCTAATCTCATTAGCGTGTTGAGCACTAATTAATAAAATCATTGATGGCTTGCAAATTTTACATGTGAAGTTAATGTTTGTGAGCTCTTGTGTTATTGTAGTTGGCATAAAGGTAAATGTCTACTTAGGTTAAAGGTAATCTTTCTTAGTTGAAATTTTCACATTGGTTTCCATAATATTGATTGTAATTTCTATAATTTTTTTGCCCATAACCTTAAATTTAGTGGTGTGCAATTTTCTTGTAATTGAATTTCATTTGGTTTAAGGTAAAAAAAATTGAATATCTTATATAGGTTAACTGAACGTTGTTGATTATTATCAACTGGATGTGTGAGCAAGATTTTTTGTGTGTGGAATGTAGATTTGATCATTAGTTGGTAAATAGTTTGATGAGGCACAGCTTTGCTAAATAATTTTTTTTTTGTTTTTGCAAATGGAAGAGTTCTTTATCTACATGATTCTGTTGGCATCTCATTGCCTACAAGTTCACAAAATGTCCTCTGGACACATTATTACTGATGAACAAGCTCTTGCACCATGGTCAACATCACTGTACCCTTTATTTTGACCTGGCACAACCAGACTATTCACCTACTCGTGATCAACACTTGGATTCCGTACACAAACTATCACGCTCACAAAGCCAGTTCATAACATGATTCACCTTTGTTATAAGACTTAGAACATTCCCAACTGTGCTGATTTCAGAAATTTCCAATATTATCTATTGTTATTTCTAGCTTCCTAGAAAATGTTAGTCTAGTTAGAATATTATATTATGAACCTTTCTTCATATTTGTGCTACCACCTTAATTTTTTTTCCAGCAATTTGAATGTTTTATATCTTAATTTTATAAATATATATACACTATGTTAACTTTTAGAAATATAATGATTTTTTAAAAATATGATAAATTGATTATGGTAGAAGGTAATTATGTAATCAGAGTAGCAGTCCGAATAAAATGGTTATTGGTGTGAACCATTATATAACAATGTTGATGACTGTTCTTCTATAAGACAATGTTGATGACACTGTTCCTGTAATAACAATAGTGATGACATTGTTCTCATTTGCTGGTAACAGTCTTAATTAAGCCACGTTTGGAATGTGCAACATAAATTGAGGTGAAATATTAGCAGCTATTGGACAACTAATGGAGTTGAAGACATTATTTACACATACAATGAAAGCTATAAAAACATTTGTATATTGAAATATGTTCTGCCATTTATTTTAATTTTTTTTTTAACTAGCAAAAAACAACAATGCTATATGCAGTAATGTTTGAAAGTTGTATGCCAACATTTACATTTCTAGCTCAGTAAATAATGTTTAATTTCATTACAAAGGTTATTATTAAATTCTGTCATTAAAAAATGATTATGAAAAAAGTCCCTTGAAATTTATTCCTTTTAAATATTTTGTATTAACTTTGCTTTTTGTTTGTGGGTGGCTGTCTGGATGGGAAAATCTTCGGATGGATAATTAACCCACTTCCCATCAAGCTATCGATCTGAAACTTTGCACATAGACACATTGCCGATGGCAACACATTCTTCCTAATTTTCACACCCCCCCCAAAGCACTCAGTTTTTCCGGTTTTTCAAGGGGAAGATAAAATAAAATTCCCAATAACTGCGCTAAATGCGATTCTTTAAAAATTTTATTTTGTTTTTCTAAAATTGTTGGTGAAGTAAATCTGCTGGTGGGTCATTGGAATATTAATACATGTATAGTTCAGTGGCGTGAAAAAAATGTGCGGTTGTGAGCCTTGAGGGGGGTGGGGATCACTAATTGGGATTCTTATAAAGTGTGTTACTTGTATGCATGTTCTGTCAATTTTTCAACCTCACCCACATATTGCTCGATATTACATTTTATAAATGATTTATACGGAAAATAATGTTTTAAGGGGTTGTGTAATCATAATTATAGAAATATTTTTAATAAAAATATACAAAACAAATCCATACCCAGACATGGATGTTGCACACTATAATTATAGAAATATTTTTAATAAAAATATACAAAACAAATCCATACCCAGACATGGATGTTGCACACTATAATTATAGAAATATTTTTAATAAAAATATACAAAACAAATCCATACCCTGACATGGATGTTCATCATCATTATCATGTCCCTTAGTCCTTGGACCGTTGGGGCGCCACAGATGACATGAAAACTATCCTCCATTCCTCTCTGTTTTCTGCACTGCGTACAGCATCGCCTAGTTTTAATCCCGTCCACTCCTTGATGTTATCTTCCCATCTTTTTCTCTGTCTTCCTCTTCTTCTCCCTCCTCTAGTTGTGCCCTGCATGATTTCTTTGGCGAGCCCTTGTTTCCTTGTTACGTGGCCAAACCATTCAAGTTTTCGCTTTTTTACCAACACCAGGAGGTCATCGTACTGCCCAATTGCTTGACGAATCCTTTCTTTCACTTGTTCATTGGTGATGTGGTCTCTATAGCAGATCCCAAGAATGCTTCTGAAACATCTCATCTCCTTCGCCTTTATTTTCCTTTCGAGTTCTGCTGTTAATGTCCAGGACTCACAGGCATACAAGAAAATGGAGAGGACTAGTGAGCGCATCAGCCTGATTTTGGTACTGGGGGCTATATTTTTGTCGTTCCATATTTTCTTGAGCCTCTTTAGTGCTGTTGTGGTCTGCGCAATCCTGGCCATCAATTCGGGCTTGGAGCCTTCTTCCAAAACAATTGTTCCTAGATATCTGAAACTGCCAACTGTCTCTAGTCTTTCCTCCCCGACCATAATTTCAATGGCGATGCCAGTGGTGCTGTTCGTCATCATGGATGTTGACAACACTACTTGACAACTTTGACAAAAATAAATTACGCTCTGTTTATTCAACTGTACAAGGGTTGAAAACAAAATCAATGGCTTTTTTTTAGTATAAACAATGGGTCATTGGATGACACCCAAATATTAGCTACACCACTGAGCTGTCCACTATTGGGTTCAAAAGCATTTTATTTGTTCTCAACCCCAACCAATCTACAGAAACATTATCCATTGCCAATGGAAAACTTAAATTGACCACTGGCTGTATAGTTGTAAAATGATTTGTTTCCAAAGGTTAAAAAAAACAAACACTTAAATTTGTTATTTGCTGATGTAGTTGATAGAAAACTTTTCAGTTATTCATTGAAATGAATAAGATAAATAAATGTCACATTTTGTTTTGACAATCATTTTCATTGTTAGCTGCCATGGTTTGCTGGGCCATTAGCTGCCATGGTATGCTGGGTAGCTTATCTTACCAGTATAATGTCATGGTTCATAATGGGAAGGAGGGCTCCATTACATTTGCTATATGACCACAAAGTAATTTCTCAAACTTTTTTTTTTTCCTGTGACTGTGAGCCACAGAACTTTTTTGTGGGCTACTGTTTATTTTGTGGGCTACTGTTCATTTTGTGGGCTACCGTTTATTTTGTGGGCTACTGTTCATTTTGTGGGCTACTGTTCATTTTGTGGGCTACCGTTTATTTTGTGGGCTACTGTTTATTTTGTGGGCTACTGTTCATTTTGTGGGCTACTGTTCATTTTGTGGGCTACTGATCATTTTGTGGGCTACCGTTTATTTTGTGGGCTACCGTTTATTTTGTGGGCTACTGTTCATTTTGTGGGCTACTGTTCATTTTGTGGGCTACCGTTTATTTTATGGGCTACTGTTCATTTTTTGGGCACAGAGATTTTGAAGATATGAAGTATCATTTCTAAGAACGTTGGACATGACCATCTGAGCCAAGAGAATAGAATCACTGTCTTCACTCAAGCAGAAATGCTAAGATAACTATCAGACTAAAACCAAAAGGCAGTGCTAAGCCACAGTGAATGGCTATAAAAAGACCAGTAATGATACTGCTTGAGGAATCTTAGAATAAAGAGATAAAAAAAACTCTGTATAAAATGAAGACATTAAAATTCTTATTTAATTTAAGTCCATATAACTTTTGCTCCCAAAACTATAGAACAAAATTAAAATCATATTAAATTACAATAAAATAAAATAAATTAATTGATCAAGTCAACTTTAAAAAAAAAATGAAAATTTTGATTTGAATATTTTTTGCAAAATACACATGATAAATGTCAATTTTCAATTAAAGTTCAACTATTCCAATTTTGAGCAAAAAAAAACCAACAAAAACAATTTCTGTCATTGTTGAACCATTGGAATAATTTAAGAAAATGTTGTTTGAACTGTGTATTTGACACATTTAGGGCTGTGAGGTCTGAACATTCAGTTTATCACTTTGAAAGCAACAAATAATGACTGACTTCAGGTCATGAAGAATTTCTTTTCTGTTCCTGATTACTTATAGCTGGTCATGTAAAAAAAAAAAAATTATTGCTTGCAGACCTTTAAGTCCAACAGCAGAGATTATCTTAAATAACTTTGTCATCACCAAGAAATGTGACGAGTCTCTGCGGTCAGTGTACAAAGTTCAAAAACTATAACTGATTCAGTGTACTGGAGGTTAGCACAACATTTCTTGTCACAAAATCATTTGAACCAGATAAAATGAGGGATCTCAGAACTTGTTGATTGCTCTCCACCATTTGGTTAGTGAGGTCATAACCCTCAACCATCTGATCCCTGTTCTCATACTGCTGGACTGGCACAGTGGGCGGATGCTCTGGCACGCTCAAAGATCGTGGAAATTGATTTACAACAATCTGGTTCTCTTTAATGGGCAGTCCTTCAAAAGGTTGATGATGAACCAGCTGGGTTTCTTTGAGAGGTATCTCTGAGGTTTCAAAGTTATGCTGACCTGGGGTTTCTTGTACGGGAATATCATTCTTAGATTCTGGGGTAACAATTTTTGCAGACCCATTTCCCGTGTGGACTTTTGCAACATGTTTTCTCAAATGTTTAGGAGTGTCACATTTAAAGGTGCAGTGCGGGCAAGAGACACGCCTCAAACCAGTGTGGCGGGTCAAGTGAATGTTCAGTGTGGTTGAGCGTGTGTATGAATTTCCACAAATGTGGCAAGTGTAGGGCTTGAGTCTGTCATGCTTCCTCTGGTGGTAAGACAGACTGGACACCTGAGAGAATGAAGCATCACAAAGGTGACAAGCGTACGGTTTGTTACCCGTATGAGTGCGAATGTGTGCTCGTAATGTGCTTGGGTGAGTGAAGCACTGCTCGCAGTGCTTGCATTTAAATGGCTTCTCTTTGGTATGGATTCGAACATGCATCTTCAGCAAGCATGTATCGATAAACATCTTCCCACAAAACTCACAAGCATATGGACGGATGCCACTGTGGTTACGCATGTGTCTCTGAAGCTTGGCTGCTGTGACAAAAGTATCCCCGCACACACCACACTTGAAATGCTTTTCTCCGGTGTGCTTTGTCCTGATGTGCAGTTTAAGACAAGAACTCTCCTTGAACTTTTTATGGCACACGTGACACGCGAATGGACTATGACCGCTATGGGACACCATATGCTTTTTCAAATCTTTAGCTTTCAGAAACTTAATGCAACACACCTGACAGCCAAATGAACGCTTTCCCTCATGGCTCCTGATGTGATCTTTCAGCTCACCAAGGTGAATGCAGGAGAAGGCACACACATTGCAAGCAAAAGGGTTCATGTTTTCATGCTTGTCCTGAATGTGGCCACTCAGCTGCTCTGCACTGGGGAATGTTTCCCTGCAGTGGTTGCACAGCAAAGTTTTGTCTCCCCCGTGAAGAAGCTTGTGGCTCTTCAGGTGGTCAGAACGGGAAAACGTCTTGCTGCAAACATTGCAAGCGTACGGGCGTTCACCACTATGAAGCCTCATGTGCGTGGTCAGGTTCCCGGCAC
This sequence comes from Omphiscola glabra, assembly GCA_964017045.1. NCBI lineage: Eukaryota > Metazoa > Mollusca > Gastropoda > Lymnaeidae > Omphiscola > Omphiscola glabra. Next base: position 21,623,870 of record OZ024806.1, read on the forward strand.
GAGAAAATTTCTGTCCACAAATTTTACACACAGCTTGTTCTTTGTTTTGCGAGTCATCTTTTGTTTTCTTTGAAATTTTATCAATGTGACCAGATTTTTTATTATATTTGTTGGTTTTTGATTTCTTAGCATTGCTGCATTTCACCAGCCTAACAAACGATTTCTTAGAGTTTGGCAGCAGGGGAGGTGCAATCAATGGCGGTGATTTTAATTTTCTTACGTGAGAGAGTTTTACTTCTGAATCCTTCGATTCCTTGTCCTTACTTTCAAATTTTTGGCACGAATCTTGATCTTCTTTCTCAACAGGTTCACCCTCATTATCGTCGTCATCTCTTACTGTTTTCAATTTATTGCTTATTAAATTTTCTTGCCTGTCCTTGGACTCATCTTTTACCTGTAAATCATTACCCTTGTTGTGTATATGGTCCTGGCAAATAATTTGGTCACTGTCCAGAAAAGTTGGGACCACCAGTGGTTCAAGGGTATTTGAGGACCCCTGTGGATGAACAGAGTCACTGGCCACTTCAAGCTGAGTTTGTGACTGTGTGGCACCATTACCAGGGTTGACCTGATTGTGGCATGACTGATGATAGAATGAGGTGGGCACAGGGGCAGGTATGCTTGCACTCATATGACCTGGAGATGATATCTGGGCATCATTGAATGAAATCTGTGTGGGAACAGAAATATTTTCTGTAACCAAAGACGGGTACAAAGCAAAATTGATTCTGTCATCTTGTAGGGAATTGGGTCTCATGTAAATGACTGTACTATCAGGCAGCAGAGCTGGATCAGCGCTGTGAATTGGGAAAAATGTTCCCAAAGGTGCAGGCTGCATCTGATTCAGGTCAAACTGAAGCGGGGACAGCATGGAGTAGTTGATGTAACAGCTATAAAACTGGGCCTGCCCAATGCTGGACGAGTTACAATTACTGACATTGGTGGACATCTCCACTGAAGTTTGGTTGAAATGTGGTATGGAGTTCAAGATTTGAGAATCTTGTGTTCTGCCAATAGCCAATGTTGAGCTGCTGGAATATGCCATGGCGCCTGTATCTACTTGTCCTAAAGAACTAAAATCTTGGGCGGTTATTTCCTGAGCTGGTGCTGTTGGACAGTTGCTGCCATAAACAGCTTCACAATCAACCCCTGCACTATTGGCTGAACTCTGATGGGTAACAATGTTAGAATTGATCACAGACTCGGCATACAATGCCCCTAAGACCCTTGCTTGCGTCTGTTTCAATAATAAATCTCCAGTTTCCTTCAAATCACTGTGGAGCTTGTCAATGTGTTTCCTCAGGTTCTTAGGGGTGTCACATTTAAACTCACACCGAGGACAAGAGATGCGCTTCTGTCCTGAGTGCCTAGTGAGATGAACATTCAAGGTGGCACTCCGAGTGTATGACTTTCCACAAATATCACAGGAGTAAGGTTTTTCCCCACTGTGGGTTCTCCTGTGGTAGGTGAGACTAGAAATCTGGGCAAAGCTGTCCCCACACTCATCACACCGATACGGCTTCTCTTTTGTGTGTGTCCTGACATGGGCCCGCAAGGTGCTGCTGTGCATGAACATTTTATCACAGTGGCTGCATTTGAACTGCTTTTGGTCATTATGTATTCTCATGTGCATCTTCAACAAATGTTCCTGGCCGAACAGGCGACCACAAATGTTGCAGGTGAAGGGCAGATCACCTGTGTGTTTCCTTGCATGGGTTTTTAGCTTGGCAGAAGTGGTGAAAGATTTATCACAGTTTAAGCATTTATACGGCGTTTGGCCAGTGTGTTTACGCAGGTGAATGTTAAGATTTGAACTCTGGTTAAAAGACTTGGCACAGAACTGGCAAGAGTACTTGCCCTGGTTGGAATGTATTCTCATGTGATTTTTTAAATTTCTCTCATTCCCGAATGAAATCCCACACACATCACACAGAATTGTCTTCTTTTGAGGCTGACTGAATGCATGCCTGGAATATCTCCGAAGTTCATTAAGATAAATTTTCACCCCATGAAAGTTGATCTGATGGTATTTCAGGTGGTCTTTCCGCTTAAACATTTCATCACAATGTTCACACTGAAAATGTCTTTTCTTGGAATGTATCCTCAAATGGGCTTTAAGGTGATCTGATCTATGGAATGTTTTCCCACAAAGTGAACAAGGAAAGGGTCTCTCGCCCCTGTGTAATTTCATGTGTTGAAGGACGTTGGCCGCTCGAGAGAAAACTTTACCACACACTTCACACGTTTTTGATATGATCTTGGTGGGTTCTTTAACTTCCACGGGAAGTGTACATCCATACCCAGAAATCTGCCCCAATTCCACATTGTTTGATTTTGATAACTTTGACTGCTTGACTTGTGTGTTGATGTGGGTCACATGTTCTCCGCTGGCGAAATCTCTCTCTTGCTTTGCTTTCCCATTGACACTCCTACCACTGAGTGACTTCTCCCTATGCTTCATACAATGTTCTACAAGATATTTAGGTAAGGGAAAGGACAACAAACAATGAAGACAGTGAAAGGTCGCATTCTTAACATGAAGACGCTCGTGTCTTTTACATTCAGCCTCAGTGTGGAACGCATGTTTGCAGTACTGGCAAGGGTATACTGTTTTCCCTGAAATGTGCTGAAGAATATGATCACGAAGATCACCAGTATCCCAGAAGCATTTTTTGCAAAGGTCACATTTAAATTTCGGGTCTTGAAAAAAAGAATTTATCTTTGCCGGGCTTTTTTTTAAGGGATCCATTTTCTGTCATTTCTGTATTATGCAACTACCTAAAATGGAGGGAAAAAAAAGCAATAGTCTAAAATTAGTTGTAAAATTAACATTGATAAAGCAATAAATATAAGGGAAATTAAGATTTAAGTAGATTCATCAATGTTTTTTTGGTAATCAGTTAAAAAAATTTAATGTACTAACTATAGGCATATATATAATTTTTTAAAGGATTGTTTTTTGATTTGCTCGCAAAAAAATAAATATTTATTAAGTAATGTCTGAGTTAATGTGAAACATGTGTTTTAAAAATTAGTGATGTTTATTGCATTGATAATATATCCTGAAAATTTGGTACAATTATCTTTAAAAATAAAGAAATCGTGTGTCAAATTCAAATAGTGAAAAAAATTGAAAAATGGGTCACAAGCTTTTTGGGTCAAATATATATATTATTTATATAAGGCACTGGCATACAGAATTCGAAAAAAACAAAAATTATAATTACAGCAGATAGTGACTTAGATAGAGATAGAAAGATGAAATTGATGTTTTTATAAAGCTTATCTTATAGCCTAGCCCTTTGGGATGTATTTAGTATCATTTAGGGGCCATCCATAAATGACGTCACGCAAATTTTGCAGATTTTTGACCCCCCCTCCCCTCATCATCACAAAAAGTTAGACCCCCCCTAAAATATAATGTCACAAATCTCTACACACCCCCCCCCCCTTTTTCTATGTGTCCTTCACAAACCCCTTAAGAAATTCACCTCCCATGGATATCAAATTACTGCACCTGTGTCAGGTACATTTCACTAGAACAGTGGTTCTTATTCAGCGGTAAAAGTACCTCCCCAGCCCTGAGGTGTGGAAGACCAGAAAAGTGTATTCAGTAGCTTAGCTAGGGCGCTGCGGACCGCACAGGGGTGACACCATCTCAGGGGTGACATAAAATTGAAAAATTGCAAATTTACAGAGCAAATACTGCTCGGTCTAACCGAAATCCACAAAAGGATTACAGATGACAAGTATATTTTCCACTCATGTAACCAATCAAAATGCGTTTTTGTTCAAATTTGAAAGGTGATGCGTCAGCAATTATGTTACCTTATTATTTGGTCAGAAACACATCGTTTTGACTATTTTTCAACGCCACATGAAGTGTTCGGTAACTTTTTTATGTGACAGGAAGCTATAATTATCTAAATTCTGAGAAGTAAAACTATCCTTTGATAACATTATAATAACAATGAGCGATTCTAAGTACATGTCACAGTTCTTAAATACATTTACCTCCTGATCTTTAATACCCTGGATTAAGTTAAACAAGAAGAATTACATCGTGGAAGTCGAGGGGGGTTGGGGATTGACACCACAAGCTTACTGGACCGGGTGACACCAACCCTAGCTACGCCACTGATTGTAATTGCTGCCATTGCTAGCTGTTGCTGCTTTTAAAAAAAAATAGTTTGCATGCATTTTGATTAGCAGCAGTAAATGTCTTTCTGGTGAATATTGTTGGCGCATTGCTTTTATTGGTACATTGGTAATTTTTTCCCTTGCTTATAAAGTTAATGAAAGAAATAAAACTATGATAACTAAATTGTTTAATTATTTTTAATTTTATTACAATATAATTTATATATGTTTTGGGGAGATGTGTGTTTAAAAGGGAGTGGGCCTACAAGGCTGCAAAAAGTGTTAAGAATCCCTGCCCTAGAGCATGTACTAAGATACCACCCCCCCCCTTGCCCTAGAGCATTTACCACCACCCACCCACCCCCAAGTAAGGTCAACCATTGTTATCTTTCATTCCCACTTCCCCTGGTAACATTCTATGACTCCTATGTCCACATTTAGCCATAAATTCTCAAAACTGGCATTGCAACAACACCCCCAGTCCACTCCCCCTTGGTGTCTTGTAACTTGATCAGAGGCCATTATTCCAACCCCACATACCTGTACTGGTTCTCTCAGTGATAGTAGTTTAAAAATAAAATAATGATTGTTGTATAAAAGAATATGTTAAAAATGTCTGTAATTTAGGGTTATTATTTTATTAAGTGCAATATTTTACACTACAATATTCTACTTTTCATGTGACATTGGTTGAGGTCCCCCCTCGTCACAAAAATCTGATCCCTCCCGTACCCCCTAGACGCGTGACATCATTTATGGATGGCCCCTTATGGCTATGGCAACTGGACAATATTTAAAATTTCTGTTACAAAGTCAAAGTACCTAATTACTAATTAATTAATAAGTTTAAATAAGTCTGGTTTAGTCAGATTAGTTTAGTTTTAACTTAACAATTACTAACAGTTCAATAGGCAAACACCATTTAAAAAAAAAAAGTAATATACTAGGTACCCGGGCGCCTTTATTTTATAATTTGTGAAATTTTATAAAATTATAGGCCAAATGATAATTATATCTACGACTAAAGTAATAATTTATAATGGGCGAATTCGGCGCTATCGAAAATAGGCAGCAACAGTCTTAATCTAAAAGTAGCCTTACTTGCCGTACTTATTATAAATCGAAAACTTGTCTTTTTTACAAAGCTCAATTAAAGTGAAAAGGGCTCTTATTAATATATTTTTAATGACATCAACAAAGTGTATTAAAAGCATTTATTTTACAATTGGGAGCGTCACAATATTTTCTTTCGAAGAGAATGAGCAAATGACGTTTTTGCATAGTTCCTACAGTAACTCTTTTGGATCTGAGCAGACATAAAATTATAAATGATTGCCCTTAAAAAATGTTTCTATTTGAAATGAGTTCGGTAACCATGGCGATTGATATGCCATATTGTGTTTGTCGTGTTAAATCATGTCATATGGAAATTGACATTTGGCAAGGGAAGAGTATTTAATTGACTGTAGTCTACCCAACTTACTGCACGCCTGCTCTCACTTTAGTAAAATGGCAATTAAAACAACAACAAAACAAAAAAATTATTAATATAATATTGTGTTACTCATCATTGAAAATCAATGATTCATCATGCCCTTTACTTTACTAATACTTTAACTTTAAATTTGAAATAGTACTTTACTTTACTACTTTTAAAAACAATTAGGTCTAAGCCTAAGTTAAAACTGCTTCAGGCTATTTTAAAATCTTAATGACTTTATGGGCTTACCGATTTTATGCAAATTTCTCAGCTCTGCAATGCTGAGAATTTATTTGTTTTTCATTACTGTATACTGTATATAATAAACATGGGGAGTTCCAGAAATTCTATGATTTTTTTTCAGTTTTCTTTTTTGGGCAGGGGTGGGCACACTTGTGTCGTTGCGACCCAGATTCAAGAGATAACAGAGGCATGGAAGCCATAAATGGTGCAATCCAAGGGGGGAAGGGGCGTTTTTCCAGGATCATATGCAATTTATCATAATGTTGTTTTTTTCTCCAGCCATATTAATGCTTATAACAATGTAATGTGTAAATAAATAAGAACACAAAATTTCTGTAATAATTACAGTTACAGTATAATTGCATTACAGATTTCCCAAAAATATAATGGATTCAATCAATACAACTGAGGGAAAACTGTATGATACACAGAAAAGCAAATATTTTTAGAAATATTTTCATATAGTAATAGTAGTGACATCTGAAATGAAAATTTAAATTACCATTCATTTTTTTCTTCTTCCATTTTTTATTGTTTTAATTATTTCATCTTTTTTTAAAAGCAGTGTGAGCCATTCAAAACAAAGGCGCTAGCCACAATCGGATTTTAAGCGAGCCATAGTTTCCTCACCTCTGTAGTTTTTGTTAGTCTAGAGTTAAAAATCAGATAATCATTTGAAAGCGAGTGAAATTGAAATATTTTGTTTCCCTTTTGTTGGTGCTAAACAAATTAAAGTAAAATCTCTTCTGTGAAATTACTTATATAAAATCTGCTTTAGACCTTAAGCAATATCAATTAAAATGTTAGAACTTGATATTTCAAAGGCTAAGAATTCAAACAGATAAAATATGGCATAATTACTTTTAGATTTATAACAGAGAAGAAAAAAACCCTGGCAAGAAAAGAGGACAGCTGCTAATAGCTATAGCTTTATAGATATTAAACAGTAAAGTTACTTAACTGGATAATAATTATAAAAACATTCAAAAAGACTGCCAATTATTTTAACATACATAAGAAATGATTGAAACCAATATCATTTGCTAAAGTAGGTTTATTGCAAAAGTTTTCATACATTCATTTGGGTAAACCATGCCCATAAAATAAAAATGTTTAAATCTATAAATTCATATCTGTACATGATTATTTAATGTGATTTTTGCAACAAAAAATGTAACGGAAGATGGGACATTTTGATCAGTTTAATGCCCATATTCACAACATTGAAAGATTTACATTGCAGGGGACATGTTCCTAGGCAAGAATTTATTTTTTAAAAAACCTTTTGGAATCACAGTTAAATTACCATGCAATGAATATTTTTAGGAACAGTATAGTTTGTAATTTAGATGTTTTGCATACAAATACATTTTACATTGCAGTTAATTTTATGGTAATCTTGATTGAAATAAAAGGCTATCCAATAATTAAAAACTTCTCAATAAAGGATAATAAATGAAGGAATGCGTTCAAGATTTGTCAAGGAAATAGTGGAACAAGGTATGTGGAAGCTTGAAATATAAAGACAGGACAGTAAAAGAAGAATGTTTCGGCTAAGAGCCTGACTCAGCAGACAGGACAAATGAAGAAACAACATTTTGCTGAGAAAGGCTCTTAGCAGAAGCGTTCTTCTTTTCAAGCTTCCACATACCTTGTTTCACTATTTAATTAATGCAAACAACTGCAAAATAAAATCCCCTGCAATCCTCCGACTGAGATCTTTAAAATGAGGAGGCTCTGTGTCATTTTAAAATTAGGAACATTTTTTAAAAATATTATTTATTGTTAAACATTTCAAGAACCAACTTTGAAAATGCATGATGCAGGACCAACATTAAAAATGCAAGTTGCATTCTCTTTAGAATATTGATTTCTAAAAAAAGAAATTGAAGAAGACGTATTAAAAAAAATCACTGGCTCTTTCAATATCATCTATCTTTAAAAGTTTGAAAACTTTAAAGTTTTTAAAAAACTGAATATTATATTATACCTATTCATGTTCAGAGGACATCGAGTGGACAAACTATATGAACTATGTCAATATATGTGTTAAAATCATCATCCCATAGTCTGGATAATGATATTAATTTTGTAAAAAAAAAAGGTCAATACTGATTTATTAGAAAGACTTGGTTTCTAGTTAGAGTTCTCTCTTCATGACAATTTTTCCACAGAAGAAATGATTTATAAATAATACGAATGAATCAACTGCAAATTACAAAATTCTGATGTCCAAATATAAAAGTAACCGAAATTTAGGTCTTCTAACTTAATAAATTAATTCTAAACTTTACGTACCGGTACTTACAACAAATAAAAGTATCATTCACATGTGTTAGAGAAAGCAACTTGATTTTAAGGAGACTGAACAGTCTCCGAGGGGACAACACTACAAGGAGCATTGAATCCTAAACAAAATTTCTTATTTTCTTTTTAAATTTAAAATACACCCGCCCTTTAGAAAAAGAGTAAATAATTAATGTTAAAAATCTTGAACAACTTGTAACTTCAAAATTTTCAGAAAAAGTAATTACCTGATGAAAGTTATAAAAGCATACATTTTTATTTAAGCATTGAGGAATGATTGCAAGTTAAATAGAAGGTTTCCACTATCTATACGTAGCTTGGATGTCAAAGTCATGAGACAATCATGCTGGCATTATAATTTCATTCTTTCTTTTGTGTTTGAACAGCATGTAAGAGTTGGTAATTAGGATATTTATATTTACCAAGCTAAACTATAGATGACAATAAATAATTTTATAAAAAGGCTAACCATAACGAAGCTTATTTTTATTAAGATAATTGACGAAGCATTAGATTTAAGGGTAATGGATGTTTTAACAGACAGACAATAACCAAGTATTATATAAAAGAGAATCAATATACTGGCCTTAAAATAACATCTTCAATTAAAACTTTAATAATATAGTAATCATGCAATTTTTTGGTCATGTACATTTTCTGCAGGTTCAAATTCATTTAGAGTAATACCAAGCAATGGATAAATTACTGCTTTAAAAAGATCCCCCCCATTATAGGTTTATTCTTGGGATGGAGCTAAAACCTGAGTCCCTCCACAAATGAAGTGGGAAGACTGCAGCCCAGTTGGTGTAGAGTTAACAAATGTATTTTTTCAGTCAAAATAAATTTATTCTTATGGATTAAGTTACAGGAGCCTGATGCAGGTACTATTTAAAGAGTCACAGAACAATACTATGCACTTCATGAGTTTATCTTTGAAACCAAATTTAATAATAATTTAACAACTTTAAAAAAACATCCCAAAAATCATACCAACCTGCCCAACATGGGTTGCAAAATGCAATAGCTTTGGATAGCAGCCAAACATTTAACTGACTATACACCGGTATCCTAACAAGAAACCTAAAGCCCACTCATAATAAAAACCTTCCCATTTCTTAAACTAAGAGGGTATAACCTCATTTGGAAACCTGATTTTGGAATAAGAAAAAAAATTTAATAAAAAGTCATTGTGTTTTATTTCTTGCATGATATGAAATGTAAAAATGAATTATATTAAATAATCATGATTAAAAAAGATTAAGGTTGTACTAATAATTTGTGAAGCTCACTGCCATCACCATGGCAAACATGGCTTGCATCAAGCCACTTATGTGCTACTTCTGAAGTTATCTTCTACAATAAAATTATCACTATCAATTTGAAGGGATTCTTCTTCAATATGTTTGATAGTTTCACCAACTGAGCTTGATAAAAATCAACACAAAGGCTTTAGAAGCCATGGTGACCTTATAACTTTCTTAACTTAATGAAGAAAGTAGAGAGGATTCAAAATTTTTTCAACATGTATTGTCTAGAAGTTTTGTAGCCACTTGCCATGAAGGAGCTATAAAACAAAAGCCTCAGGGCGGCGCACGGGGTGGCCAGTCTTGAGCATAACAATAATAGTCAGTAGTGGGTAAGGTAAGGAAATTAGATTATATGATGTTCTATCATATGTTAGTAAAAGCTTAAAAATAACCCCTTTGAATGATGTTGATATAATCAATATATCTGAAATATATTTATAACCTAAGCATAATTTGTAACCCAATTGCTAATTAAATTTTAAAGTTGCTAATTTTTCTATTTGAGCATAGTATAAAATTTGTGATTAGCAGGCTCAGTTGCCAGATTTAAACAAAACTTCTCCCTATAACGGCAGCTTAGAACAATGTGAAAAAATCTGACTTCCAGTGAGATTCTTCTATATTAAGGTAACCAACAAAATTCCAGATGTGATTTTACCAAAAATATGAAGTTTATCTATGTAAAATTATCACAACAGCTTAAGTTTTCCAGTGACCCTGTCAATATCATCCACCTTCCCAAATAATCCCAGCACTGTCCTTGACCCTGGAGCAACCTGGGTGTGACCAGCATCCTGAACAAGGTAATGGTCAATGTTGGCTGCAGCTGCCTGGGCTGCAAGATTCTCTAGCTGCATGCCACTGTCTCCTTTCAAAACAATTTTAGTTTCCCTGGTGCCAAGAGAATAAGACTGACATTTATTAAGATGATTTAGAAGTTACAGTAGCTTATGAATCACTATCAATGCAAACAATACACACTGGTATAAAAATATAATATTATCAGAGAATATAGTTAGTGACCAGTTGGACTAAATAAAGCAGCAAAACACACATTTAGTTATTGTTAATATTCCACAAAAATTAAATTTCATCTTTGTAATTTCCCTTGCTTAAAAAAAAAAATTAGATAAAATATGCTGACTCAACACCTATTTGTATTTAATTAATTAAATTTTTTTTTTTTTTTTTTAATTTCCCAATTATAATAATATTCTTTAGATATTGCTTTCACTTAATTAATTAATTATTCATTACCTTAGATAAAAAGTTAAAATTTATGTATTACTTATCTGTGGAACTGTTTAACATTTATAAGTAATATAAACAAATAATACAGGGATCAATTGATTCATTTAGTTAAAATTGATGATTATACTTTTTATTTTACCATTTAAAAAAAAAAAAAAAATATGCTGACTCAAAATTTTTTTTCTCTCTATTAATAATAATATAACAAAGCAGAAAATAAAACAGCTAGACATTATGATTGTAGTTCCTCTAACCTACCCAAGGTGTCCCCAGGCCATCAACATCTCGGCTTTCACTTCATCTTCCATTAAATTCCTGAACAAGCTTAGTGATGCATGTGCAACTTGAGCAGCTATTTTCCCAACACCCATGTTGAGCTCACCATTAACAACGAAAACCATTTTGAAGGAATCTGTGGTCAGGAAATCATCCTCATCGCTGCTGTCACTAGTGCCTTGTAGGTCAACCTGTAGGAAGTTTAAGTCACCTGTAGCTTTTATACCAGAGTACATTTTTTTTTTTTAGCCAGGTAAATTTTGAATTGGATATTAATTGTTAAGAAACCAGTTGTAATAGTTAAATAATTACTTGAACAGCAGACATTTGAACAACAGCAAAAATAAGGGATTACCTCTAATGGCATGTCCAAGTTTTTATCATTGTTTTCCAAAAGCCAATCAGCTGCTTGATCTGCTGAGAGATTGCCAGTATAGAACAATGCCTAAGAAATAAAAAGGATACATATGCTTTAAAAAGACAGCTCAAATAAATTACTAGCGACACCGTAAACTATGTACTGGCTACAGCCATTTTTCTTGCTCAAGTTAGAGTGCAAGTACAGTTCATGACTTCATGGTCACATGGTGTTTTGTCTGCATGTTCATATTTTCAATAAGTTAAAAGCAGATTTTTCAGAAAGACCAAAAAATTGAAAAAAAAAATAGAAGCACATGACAAGAATCTGCCAGAATAAGTGTATCATACTAAAAACTCTGTCAGATATATGTTTTTGACAAAGATAAAGTGCAAGCTTCCACTAAGTGAGAGTTGTTGTTATATGGTCTCTCAAATTTCCAGTTCAAAGTAAGTTTATCATACAAGTTATAAGATATATGAATATATGTAACTAATCGGGAGATAATCAAGAGAAACCACAAAATGCAATTATTTTTGGTCAGCTTTTGTGTAACCAAACTTTCCTTAAATTTGAATTTCTGCCGGGTAGCCGTGAACCCTCAGAGCTGATACCCAGGTACTTGATGAAGCAGACAGATTTTTGGAGATGTACAGAGTCATTAAGTTCACTGGCCATCATCATGGTCAGCCGGAATTATTTTAAAGTGCTGTTATGACGGTATTGATTTTTAAAGCCTGTTTCGGATATATCTTCAACTAGTAAAAGATTATCAATACTACTTTCTATGTTGATTTCAATAAATTCTACATCCATTGGTTTGATTGTTTCATAATCTAAACTTACTAGTCTGAATGAATAGTTTAGCTAATTCAGCATGTGCTGTTAGGCACCCTGTAAAAACTTCATACTTATCAATCTGCCTGACATGCCACTGTCCGGCATAGTAAGCAGGTGCTGGTGAGAATTTGGGATGCAATATTTGGATTGTGCACTTATGGCAGTAGAGGGCCAAAACAAGAACATTTTTATTTTAAAAAATTAAAATAATTTCTTAAAATCTAGTACCCGTGAATTACACTGGCATTTAGCTGGGCACAGGGTGACAGCCCTAGGAGAAGAAAATAAATTTTAAAAGGTTTTTTGAACATGAATACAGTTTATATCATCTTACTCTTATTGCAGCATTTCTTGAGAAGCCAAGGCTCATGATTTGGGTAACAGCTTCCTCATTTGGTTGGAACAGTGGCTGGTTACCCCTAAGGTCTGATGCATCTTCTCTTTCAGCAGACATACTGCTGATGGTGGCAAAACTATTTATTTGTTAAATTTTAAAAAAATAAAAATTCTGAGAATGTAACCACCTAGGATTTAAGTCAATTAATAGCAGAAATAATATTATTATAAGGAAATTAAGTAAATGTTATTCAGGAAATATAAAAGAAACCAATTATTGGTCTAGTTCTGATGTTCCAAAAGATACCCGTAATAAATATTTAAGTATTTCCAGCAAGGACACTAAATCTTTCTAGCTATTAAAATAGATTGTAGGCCTAGCCCTCCCTAGCATATTTTTAAAAACTGTCTACGCCAGAGGATGCCGACCCTTATTAGCCATTGCCCCAAAAAATATTTTTTTACGCAGACGTCAATTTTTAAAGAAGAAAATCATAGACTATTTATATTCAAATAGGTTCTTTGAATCTATTTTCAGAGAATACAAATACAATTATAAATACAAGAAGTACATAATAAATTTGATAAAATAAATTAATAAAATTATCATTGTGGAACAAAATAATTTCTTTGAAAAAATGCTCTGTTTAAAAAATTCTGTAGAAATGATGTTTCATTTTTATGCAATGACATCAAAATTAATTGGGAACTTTTTAATTCAGAGAAATTTGGATACTGCTTTTACGGTTAAATAATTGATTTCTATGCTTTGTTTTTTTATGGTCATTAGATTGAAAAATCCTTGTTTGCAAAGGTAAGTTCTGGCACAGGGCAGCAACTTTATTTATTGCACCCTTTCCAATTTGGAAAACATTTGCATCTGTTCACTTATTAAGCATAAGCAGTAGTGTTACTAGGGGGTACAATGGTATGAACCGCACCCAGTATACCCTAACAGGGGGATGACACCGTCAAAAAGGGGTTCCACCCTTATAGGGGGAGAGGACAACCTATGAAAAATTGTAATTTGACAGCACTTGATCAAGTTGGTTGCATAACACAACTAAAATATGTGAGAATGGTGCCACCTGTCACAAGAGTAGGATAACACCAGGCAAGTTGCTATAAGAGCAGAAGCAGGCTGAATCGGAGGAGATTCATGGTGAAGTCTAAAGCTGACACCATTACTAGTTTACCGCACTGTTTAAGACCATCTGACATTCGTGACACCCCTGAGACTGAGCATAAGATAAATTAGGCAACTAGGCCAAAATGACATACACAACATGAGTTTATGCTTGCTGCCTAGCCACTTGTAACCACAACATGTGGGGTGCATTGGCGGTACTAAATTAAACTGCAGATGTGTTGCTGGAAATATTTATTTAAGATTATTTATTTTGATAAAACAGCCATGCTTAAAATATAATTGTATTTATGTCTATTGAGTCATCATTACCCCAAAATAGCTTCTAGGGAGCTTTTGTAGTCCAGCCAATTAAATCAAACCAAAAATGGAGCTTTAAAATTCTGCTTTCAATGATACTGGCCAAGTATTGCCCCATTCATTTATTACTAGTTTGTACTAGTGACAACATGTTTATAATATCTAATATAGGTAGATGATACTGGGGGGAAGGGTATCATAGTCTCAGATTAAATCTGAAAAAATGTTACCCAGCTTCTTTTTTGCCAACGCCAAAGTAATATGTGCAGTAAAAATAAAATCCAGTTGTAAAAATTTTGTCTGTGCTAATTATTATGATTAGAAATTATAAATTAAAATATAGGCCTAAATAGTCTATAATAACAACCACAAGAATAGTTTTTAAGTGTGCATATTAAATTTTTTGTTGTTATTTGAGTTAAATGAAACTGTATAATAACATGATTAGGCTTAAACTTAAAATAAAGAGATGATAACATAAGCTTAGGTCAAGCTTCGTTTAGGAGCATGGTCATGTGACAACCCCCACGAAATCTCTCCCCCCCCCCAATAATTTTCTGTTTGGGAGATAGGTCTACTGAGTATTATTTACATTTACACAATGGACTACGATGAGTCGATTGTTTTGTCATGTGATAAGAGTAAGTTCGAGTAAGACTTCCGGTAGGCTGTCTGCAACACACTAGTCGCTCACAAATTTTTCTTCAAACAACTTTCTTCCTTTAATCATAACTGAATTATAATTATTGTCACATTTATGAATGTCATTTAAAAAACACGTGTACTCAAGAATATTTTGAAAAGTAACATTTTTAATTAACATTGGGGAAGCGCTGATGGAGACAAACATTTTGCTTAAAAATTAATGATAATGGCTGATCAGCTGTTATCCGTTGTTATGTGTTGTTATGTGTAGCATAGGCTACCGAAGGCTTTCACATATCACGTGACAAAACAAGGAAGTGACTAATCGTAGTCCATTGAGCCCTCATTTGCAAAAACACAAATTTCATCTTTCTAACTTTTATAGAAACGAAGTTATGATTTTTTTGGTGAATTTTTATACCCCCTTATTTATCTTTGTATTTAACTGGGAAAATTTGTGACCGACTTTCCAATTTTCTGCCTTATTTTGTTCACAACTTTTTTATTTTAAAAGATAATGCTACCAAATTTTTAGGAGACATTCTCAATGCAATATACAACACAATTAACAACAAAACATTAACATAAAATCAAGACTTTACATTTTGGATCATTTTATTTGCAGGTATGTTAATTTATAATTTACTATAATATTTAATTTACAATTTTTTAATGCTATGCAGAATCAATGTTTTAAACTAATTTATAAGTATAAGACTCGACAACAACAAAAATTTTCGGCGCAACATACATTATCATACTTAGATACTATGATTTGTCTTGTATGATACCTTAGCCTTAAAAGTGATGTAAATGTAAAAAAAATAGTTAGCCTTAAACTTGACTTAAACTTAACCTCTTTACCGGGTATTAAAAATTTTAAAACTAACCCTTATTTGGCGAATAAATATAAAAAAAAAAAAACAACAGTACGGTAGACCGAAGAAGTCATAGTGTACACAAAAATTTGATTGTTTCATAACCATCAAAATAAAATATTTCAAGGGATCTGAACAACTGGAAGGTCTGTGACTTTTGTTGTTGTGTAGAACTCTCAAAAAGAAACACTTTTACACTGTTATTTACTGCCACTTATGCACATATAACGTTGCTAAAGTGTTGTTTGCAGTCTTCTAAAAAATAGGTGTTTTTATGTATTTTGGGTATTTTTAGGTATTTTGAGGCTTATGGCTTCCCATAGTAGGTACTTTGACAGAAATTTTCAATATTGTCCTATTGACATAAATGATACATCATTTTAAAGGGCTAGCTATAAGCTTTGCAAAAATACCAATTTCATCTTTCTAGCTTTTATAGAAATGAAGTTATGATTTTTTGTGTGAATTTTTTAACCCCCTTCTTTATCTTTGTATTTAATTGTAAAAACTTGTCACCGACTTTCCAAATTTCTGCCTTATTTTGCCAACAACTTTTTTATTTGAAAAGATAATGCAACTAAATTTTCAGGAGACATTCTCAATGCAATATACAACTTAATGAACAACAAAACTTTTACATAACACCAAGAATTTGCATTTTGGATAATTTTATTTGTGGGTATGTGACAAAAAAAGTGAATGGAAAAATTGGAACAATAATTATTTCTGAAGAAAAAAAGCTGAAAATAACATGTTTATGTAATTTAAACTAATTTTACTAAGCTATTGTTAAATTTAAATTAATCAATTATCATATTTATAAAAAGGTAAGTATTCTTTTTTTATATCTAAAATTGATGGATATAATTATAATTTATAATATAAATAAAAATTACTCATCAATAAGTTATAAGACTTATGGTAATGACACACAGTAAGTAGGGTAAGTATTAGAATGTTACATTAACTTAACAATTATTTAAAATTTATATTTTAATACCTTATTAAATTAAAAAGATACTAACTTTAATTAGGCATGTAAGTGTGGTTGTAGTAATAGTTAGTAATAGTTAAATTTAGTATAATGTAGTAAAAGTAAATATATTCTGTTTAATTTTAATGTCCCTAGTGAAAGGATAAAATTATTATTATTCCTATTATTGGTTCAGTAAAGAAGAACAGATCAAATGTTTAGACATTAACTAAATAAACTTACACTTTTTTAACGTAAATTTATGCTATATTATGTATTAATTTACTATTATACCGTATAGTTAGAAAAGCTATTTATTTATATCAAGGGACAAAACTTGTCAGAAATTCAACAGATTACAAAAACTAAAATTTATATAAACTTCTTGAATTATTTAGTTGTATTAACTTCTAATTATATTGTAAAACTGTTTCTTATTAATTAATTGGTTAGTGGATTTTTCGATATGAACAATAATAAAAATATTTTTATATCATTATATAAAATTGATGAAAAGAGCCATTTCCGACAACCCAATTTTTTTTTTGAGAGGGGAGATAACCAGTGATAATTAGCATTTTTATTTACAGAGTTAATTGCATAACTTTTAAGTGAAATCGTCATTATTAACGAAATAAAGTTATTCCTATTTGTGAATTTATCAAGTAGCGGTACGATAAAAAGCAATTTGGTACGAGTAGACATTAAAAAGTAATAAGCTTATTAAGTACATGCCGGCACTAGGATAAATATATTGCCACTGACAAAATATTCCATGCTTCAAAAATGGTATCACCGTGTTTGGAAAAATATGCGCTCTACGTCAACGACGACAAATTAGTTTATTATTAGAAAACTGTGACGTAAAACGCAAAAAAACGAGATAATCACTGAAACGAATGTAAAAATGGCCGCACAAGTTTTGCGTTATTTTTCCATATGCGCAGACCGCGTGCGCGTGAGACCTTCGAAATACCTACCCATAGTTTTGAAAAAAAAACAGCTACATGCACTGTAACTACGTCATAGCATTTTGGACGAGAATAATCGGGTCTGCCTCATACTGCAGATCAAAATATCATTTGGACGATTATAGTCGGGTCTACCGTGTAAAGGTCAATAGATCAAGACGACTATAGTCGGGACAACCGGTAAAGGGGTTAAGGAGTGATTTCAGTGATGTAAAAAAATAGTGACTACTAAGTGACTACCAATTAGACTTAGTCAATACTGCCCAGATAACATTTACATCAATCTATCAACAATTGGTAGTTTTTTTTATAGTAAACGACCAATAGCCGCCTAGAAGTAGAAGCTACTGGTAGTGGAGTACCAATAGACTGAATAGTATAACTCTATCTCTAGATAAGAATTGGCTGAATTGGTCTTGGTATTTTTCAACAAATAGCTCCTTAGAAGCTATTAAATATTGTATGAGTAACTTTAAATAATTATACTAAAATTTTAAAAAATAATCCACTTCACTGTATTTATCTTTAAATGTTGGAATTATTGTCAGAGTGAGACAATTTTCTTATTTTTTACTGGTTGTTTTGCGCTATCAATTTGCACAGGGGGCTACCATGTTTAAAAGGCATTCTGGGACAGGAAGCGACGTTGGTATTAAACTTATTATTAGTATTTCGAAATTGTCTTAATTAATAATATTACAGTGCTTTCCTAGCGTGAGGCGTACTCCCCAGCAAGGGCACAGGAAGAGGGGACAATGGGCTGTTTGCCCCGGTCGAAATTTATTTAGGAGAAATATTTGGTACAATTGATATAGTTTTAATATACTTCGCTAATTTGTGTGCATTTTGTAAGCATCGTAGTTTTCGTTTATAAAGCAATAAGGGCAAAATGCGGCAAAGTCAAGGACCGCCTACGGGGAGCAAAAACCGTAGCTATCCACTGCATCCTACCACTACATCAGAGAATTTAAAAAAAAAAAAAAGGGGGGGGGGGGTTGGTGTAATATTAGGAAGGGCAAGGTTTGAAGTTAACCATATATATATATAAATATAAGAAAAGGTCAGACTCAGACAAGTCTATCGGCTCGAAAAGCTAAGCAGGAGAACAGAAGGTGTTTTTTTGAGTCACAAGTGCGTACATTTAGAAAACAACACCTAACAACGCAAACGGGGAAAATAACTAATTTTTAAAAATACTTTTTTTGCGTCATGTTCATGATCGAATTTTATTTTCAGTTCCCACGTTGAAATTTTCGTCAAATTTGTTTTGACGAAAATTTCAACGTGGGAACTGAAAATAAAATTCGATCAAATTTCCGTTCGACCAAACTTCCGTTGATCAATTTTCAGTCGACTAAATTTCTTTCAAACAAATTTCCGGTAACCAAATATCTGTTATACCGTTTGTCTCCCGGTCTAGATCAGGGAGGGCATATCTTTTTACAAATAACACCCACTTCTCAACTCATACATTTTAAAGTTTTTTATTGGTCTGGCTTTCGGCCAGGGGTGAACCATGACTAAATGCTGCCCGGGGCGAACTCACAAAAATTGCGCCACCCGCAGACTATCGTATTTTCAGTACAGCATTGCTGCTAATAATTATTGTGTTATTTTTAAGTTAAATATTATGAAGAAGTCGTAACACCATTTGCATATATATGTAACAAGTTCTCGGCTTCAGATCAAAGCTTCAAATTAAGGAATGAGTAAACCCCATACATGTGTGAATTCGTGTATTTTGGACATCGAAAAATATGTATTTAAACAAATTAGAATAGATAGAATGCCGAGACACGTATACGTGGGCAGTAGCGTCACTAGAGCTATTGTCACCCAGTGGCGTAGTGAGGGGGGGGCAAGGGGGGCATCATGCCCCGGGCGCTACTCACAAAGGGGCGCCAAATGGTATATTTTACTATAATATTGTATGGTTTTCGAATAGGGGGGGGGGGCGCTAAAAAGGTATTGGGGGTGCTAAAAAGGTATTGTGCCCCGGGCGCGAGTTAAGCTCGCTACGCCACTGTTGTCACCTGTCTAATATTCACCTGGTCTAATATTATATTCCGATGGTAAATAATCGGATGTCTAACATATATTCCGGTGGCAAATATTCCGTCTAGCCTCATGCCAGATCACTTTGTTTCAATTCAATCGAATACTGAATAGTTCATTGTTTCGTATTTCGTGAAATCAGAGTCGTCATTTTGTTATTTACTTCATCTTCCCTTGAAAAACAGGAAAAAAAAAACAAGTTTTAGCTCGATAGGCTGACTGGAAGTGGGTCAGTTAGCCGTCCGAAGATATTTTTCCAGCCAGTCAGCCAGCCTTGAACAAAAGCGAAGTTAAGAGAAATGATTTTTTTTTATTCCAAAGTGACGAAAAAAAATGTCCGCAAATAGAAATGGAAACAGAAAGAGTGTGTAAACGAGAGAAAGGGAGGAAATCAGGATTTAGAAAAATAAAGAGTGATGGGAAAGAGAAAAAGCAGAGAGAGAGAGAGAGAGAGAGAGAGAGAGGGAAAGAGAGAGAGGGATAGAGAGATAGCTAGAGAGGGATAGAGAGAGAGAGAGGGAAAGAGAGAGAGGGATAGAGAGATAGCTAGAGAGGGATAGAGAGAGAGAGAAAGAGGGAAAGAGAGAGAGAGATAGCTAGAGAGGGATAGAGAGAGAGAGAGAGAGAGAGGGAAAGAGGGAAAGAGAGAGAGATAGAGAGATAGCTAGAGAGGGATAGAGAGAGAGAGAGAGAGAGAGGGAAAGAGATAGAGAGATAGAGAGATAGCTAGAGAGGGATAGAGAGAGAGAGAGAGGGAAAGAGAGAGAGATAGAGAGATAGCTAGAGAGGGATAGAGAGAGAGAGAGATAGAGAGATAGCTAGAGAGGGATAGAGAGAGAGAGAGAGAGCTATGAAGATGGCCAGGAAACCTAGAAAGATGGTAGAATGGATAAATCGCAATATATTGAGGAAAAAAAGGAGAGAGCGATGCTATAGATATAAAAGTTACAAGATAAGATAAAAGAAAAAAAACCCCATTGATATTAACCAAAATGCCAAGGCTGATAATTTAAAAAACACATATTTTAATGATACAACATTTTTACGAAGCATGGTTCAAATTTTTATTTTATTTATGGTCATATTTCATTCTTGGTTTTACAAATATATCATTCTGTTATGGTATTAAAACAAATATAAAAGGAAAATAAGAAAATATAGATCTTAATTAATTTGTTTTTGGAACGGGTGAGTTAAAATAAAGCCTAACACACTTTAGCCAGCTTTGTTAGAGGCTATTTCATGATAAGGAAATGTGGATTATTGTAATAAAAAAAAAAAGCAGTGGCGTAGCTAAGGGGGTTCGGGGTTGCGGTACCGCACCGGGTGACACATTCCCACCGGGGGGGTGGGGTGGTGTGACACCAAATTTAAAAGATGCATATTTACAGAGCACGCACTGCTAGGTCTGAGTTTCATAAAAGGATAACCAAACACACGTACATTTTCCACACATGTAACCAGTCCAAATGCGTGCTTTATTAAAAAGGTCAAGGTTGATGGGTAAGAAATGAGGTGACCCTATAATTAGGTCAGAAAAAGCCTGAGAATTAAAGCTTTGCCATTGTTACTGAATATGATTTGGAATTCTTCGCGGCCCGCTGGGGAAGACTTCATGAGCCTCGGAGCGATAGTTTGCCGTTTTTAAAATAGTATATTAGATTAGTTCGTGAGTACACAGTACTAGTTAACTTACTCAACTATTTAATTTTAAAGACAAAAGTGCTCCAATAATAAGAGGTTTGAAAAACATATTGCTAAATTTTAGACCAGTGTCGACATTTTATAAATGAAGTACTGCGCTCAAGCCGTGTGAAGGAAATAGTTGAACAAGGCACGTGGAAGCTTGAATAAAAAAATCACAGGACATTAAGATATGAACGTTTCGGCTAAGAGCTGGATTAAAATCCAACTTCCGGCAATAACAACGGCAAATCAGTTAAGTTTTTAACTATCCTCCTATGTCTTGTCGTGTCTTCATTTGTCCTGTCTGTCGAGGAAGGCTCTTAGCCGAGACGTCCGTATCTTACTGAACTGTCTTTTGATTCAAGCGTCCACATACCTTGTTCTACTATGTAAAAATTTAAACTGCAAATATAGGATAAGAATAATAATAATAAAAATCATGTATGACCATCAAGTTAAAAAAACCACCAACATCTGCACATTTAAAAAAAAACTGCGGCCGACATCGGCCAAAAAAAAAAGTAGTCTCTGTTATGATTGTCTGTTATCTTGAATCCCTTGGGACAACGCTAGTATGTTCTCGAATCACTGTGCCATTTCAACAAAGTCCATAATATATTCATCAGTATTGACGTCTATGGTCGTCAGTCTGTCCAGTCCCATGGGGACGAGGCTAATTAGGCCATAGAACAAGCCCTGTTCTCGTTTCAAGACTTTCATCTCCCAGTCTTTGTAGCAGATTTTCCCCAGCTCTGCTTCCGGTTTCAGAAAGGCGGCCATCTCGGCGCATGCGTCCTTGATGGCCTTCTTCAAGTTTTGCTGTTTCTCGTTTTCGCAGAGCGCTCGGACCTGGCACAGTGGGAAAACAATGTTGGCCTCCACTTCAGCAAATACTCTGTAAGACGTTGAAGGAATAGACAATGGGTTGGTCATTAATACATCAACAGATAGAGACTTTTAGTTGGTAGCTTTTATTAAAATGCTTAGCAGAAATACTTTCCCCAAGCTAAAAAATAATTTTCAGATAAGTGACCAAAATGAAATCGTGTTTGTGATGTTTAGAAAAAAGGTGGGGGGGGGGGGGGGGGCGGGGGATGAGGAATTATTGAGGGATGGACAAACAAATTGATATATATAATCTTTATAATGTTGTATATCGTTATGCGATCAGCGAGGTAGCTAAGATGATTTTATGGAGATATCCAAAGCAAACAACTATTCTTGTCCAGATCACCACTTGCAGTGGCGTAGGAGCGGAGTGGGGAGGGGGGGGTCAGTCCCGGGCGGCACTTTTTTTTTATTTACATGGAGGGGGCGCAAAAGTCCTGACCCACCCTTGTCGGCAGTAGCGCTAGCTACGCCACTGACCTTTGATAATTAAAAAACAATAGTCACCAATGAACATAAACTGTTATGATGGTCGACAAAAGATTAAATTTGAGATAAAAGATTACATTTGAGATAATAGGGCATTTTAAATAAAACCTCAAAGCTAAACTAAATAAATAGAAAAAAAAAACTAATTGATATAGATGTTTGTTTCATGTTATCTGACTAATTGAAAAAAAAATAAAATTATTTCCAGCTTGATGTTGACACTGTTGTGATACTTTTCTTTGTTTACACATGCAGTAAACATATTTTTTCGACTTTACACGCTTTCCTGCCCTCATGGTAGTCCTTGGACAATACAAGCAAAAGCTGCGCCCGCGGAAAGCCTGAATTTAGGTGCCCTCTTCCAAAAAATATTATATATTATTAAACATATTGTGCATAAAATATATGGATTTTTAGCGACACTCCCAAACCCTTTATGCCCGCCCCTCTTCGCACGGTCCTGGTTAAGTCAACCCACATTTTTAACTCGCGAGCTACATGACTTTCAACGGATCATCTGCCTGACCCTTAGCGCCATGTGTACAAGGTGACACAAGGTGACACAAGGTGACATGACAATGTCACATGACATTCACACATGAACACTAAATTAAAAACATCGGTTAGGCATTAGTTGTATTTAATACAGAATGTCACAATTGAAAAGTGAAAAAAAAAACAACACAAAAAACAACAACAAAAAACGACAACAAAACAACAACATCAACAAGACAACACCAACAAAACAACAACATCAACAAGACAACAACAACATCAACAAGACAAGAACAACGCCACGTGAGAAGGACATAGAGCATAAGATGACTGCGTACTTCCTGAAGAACTCTATGGCTTGCATGTAATGATCCACGGTCTCGTAGCCATTTTTCTTAACTCCTTTGGCCACTCGAATGTTGGTGTAGAACTCTTTCATGTTGCGTAAGACAGTCGTCGACTGCGGGAGCGACCTCTTCACCGCCAGCATGAACTCCCCAAGGTTGTGTTCGAACGCGCTCTCGTAGTCCCTGGCCCGGACAATGGTGTCGGGCATCGCTTGTTGGTAGTTCTTGACTCTTTGGACCATAGCCAGGTCATGCTCTAGGAGGTAGACAGCGTAGCGATTCATTAATACAGAAAATAGTCTTAGGCTCCGACATTAGGATGCCGACACAGTTGTACGAGCCGAGATGTAGAAGAGGTAATATTTTTATTTGATCAATGTAGGACATAAACTTAAGTTATGTAATGAAGTCTTAGCTTAGCAACTGATTTTTTTTTATTAGGTTCTGAAAGTAACGCAAGTTTAAAGCAATTGAAATTAATTGGTAATGTTACTTTTATATGTGTATTGGATAACAATTCATGGCAACTTAAAATTGATTGATTGATTGATTGATTGGATACTTCTATAGCGCTGGTATCCATGCTACTTTAGCATGCTCACTGCGCTCTGGTGTCATCAAATCTATTAAACAAAAAAGTCTATAAATTTTTCCTAAATGATTTTCTGTCCTTGTCAGTACTCCTCAAAGATGGAGGTAAAATATTCCATAACTTTGGCGCAACCGCTTCAAACGAGCGCACTCCGTACGACTTTTTACTGTGTTCATCCACAATGGGAATTTTCAGTAAGGACCCACAATTATAATTTAAAAAAAAAACGCAACAAAGACGCGCCTGTCCATAACGACTTGATACTCACATGCCCATAATGACTTGATACTCACCTGTCCATAATGACTTGATACTCACCTGTCCATAATGACTTGATACTCACCTGTCCATAATGACTTGATACTCACCTGTCAATAACGACTCAATACTCACCTGTCCATAATGACTTGATACTCACCTGCCCATAACGACTTGATACTCACCTGTCCATAATGACTTGATACTCACATGTTCATAATGACTTGATACTCACCTGTCCATAATGACTTGATACTCACATGTCCATAATGACTTGATACTCACCTGTCCATAATTACTTGATACTCACATGTCCATAATGACTTGATACTCATATGTCCATAATGACTTGATACTCACATGTCCATAATGACTTGATACTCACATGTCCATAATGACTTGATACTCACATGTCCATAATGACTTTATACTCACATGTCCATAATGACTTGATACTCACCTGTCCATAATGACTTGATACTCACATGTCCATAACGACTTGATACTCACATGTCCATAACGACTTGATACTCACCTGTCCATAACGAATTGATTCTGACCTCTCCACAACGAATTGATTCTCACCTGTCCATAATGACTTAATACTCACCTGTCCATAACGAATTGATTCTCACCTGTCCATAACAAATTGATTCTCACCTGTCCATAACGAATTGATTCTCACCTGTCCATAACAAATTGATTCTCACCTGTCCATAACGAACTGATTCTCACCTGTCCATAACGAATTGATTCTCACCTGTCCATAACGAATTGATTCTCACCTGTCCATAACGACTTTATACTCACTTGTCCATAACGAATTGATACTCACCTGTCTATAACGACTTAATACTCATCTGTCCATAACTACTAAATATTCATCTGTCCACAGCGACTCAACTCACATGGATTCAATGATCCAACAAAATAATCCCTAATGAATCTATAGACGCAGCCTGTATGATTCTAGCCTATTGCCCTACTCGCACAGGTGGACGTAACAAAGACTTACCATACTGAGACAGCTTTAGTCGTGTCTGAGGCCTGCTAAGAGACTTACCATACTGAGACAGCTTGAACCGTGTCTGAGGCCTGCTCAGGGACTTACCTTACTGAGACAGCTTTAGTCGTGTCTGAGGCCTGCTAAGAGACTTACCATACTGAGACAGCTTGAACCGTGTCTGAGGCTTGCTCAGGGACTTACCTTACTGAGACAGCTTTAGTCGTGTCTGAGGCCTGCTAAGAGACTTACCATACTGAGACAGCTTGAACCGTGTCTGAGGCCTGCTCAGGGACTTACCTTACTGAGACAGCTTTAGTCGTGTCTGAGGCCTGCTAAGAGACTTACCATACTGAGACAGCTTGAACCATGTCTGAGGCTTGCTCAGGGACTTACCTTACTGAGACAGCTTTAGTCGTGTCTGAGGCCTGCTAAGAGACTTACCATACTGAGACAGCTTGAACCGTGTCTGAGGGCTACTCAGGGACTTACCATACTGAGACAGCTTGAGCCGTGTCTGAGGCCTGCTCATAATCTCCTCCTTGCATGCCTTGTACTCGTCCTCCCACATCTTAGCCCTCAGCACGAGTTTCGACGTCCTGGTCTCCTTCAGCATCGACTTGTCCACAAACATGTCCTGGCAAATGGCGGTCAGCTTGCCCTTAGCGTGCAGAGCCAACAGGCTCTCTAACGCCTCCAAAGTGTCAAAGGTCACGGCCAAAATGCAGTCTGCGCAAGCATAATGTTTTAATAAAGATAACTGTGTTAAGAACAGATATCTGAAAGATTATAGTTTTTTCACATTCTCCTTTACTTTTCCACCAAATGTATGCTAGCACAGATATACCTTCCAGGTGTATGAGTAAAATAACATTTTGACATGTACAAAGAAATACACAGAGAACTTGAATCAAAATTATGTGATAAAATGGCCAGGACAAGTAAAAGAACAGCAATGCCTTTCAGGCAATGTACTAGATTGCTAAAAAATAGGACCAAGATTAGATGATCCAAAGATATGAACACGGTTAGATGGTCCAAAGAAATGACCAAGATTTGATGGTCCAAAGATATGACCAAGATTAGATGGTCCAAAGATTTGACCAAGATTAGGTGGTCCAAAGATATGACCAAGATTAGATGGTACAAAGATTTGACCAAGATTAGGTGGTCCAAAGATATGAACAAAATTAGATGGTCCAAAGATATGACCAAGATTAGATGGTCCAAAAATATGACCAAGATTGATAGCTAAACGACATGAAATACATTATACGGATTAATGATAAAACTAAAGTTAGATGGACCAATGAAATGACCATGATTTTATGTCCCACTGAAATGACCAAGGTTAGATGGCTCAGTGAAATGAGCAAGGTTAAATGGCTCATTGAAATGACCAAGGTTAGAGGGCTCAGTAAAAAGCTCGAACAAGACTCTTACTTTTGAAATAAAAATATTTCCTTTAGCAAGAACCTGCGGCTAAGAAGAGTAAATTGGTGAGAGTTATTCATAATAAACATTTTACATTGGTAAACAATAACAAAAAAATGTATATATGGCTAAAAATCTAAGTATATAGTTAAATATCAGATGGATATAAACATAGAAGTTTAAGCTAAAAACCAATGAACACTAACCATGTTTGAAACCTTCCAATATGACACCGTTCCCGATACGCTTCGATTCCATGGTGCCCTTGACCTTAGCTAGGTCGACGGTCCTCAGATAGTCCAGCATCTTGTCCATGACGTCCATCATGAAGGCGTGATGAGACCCGACCGTCGTGTTTTTGTCTGGTTTAGCGTCTATAGCGTCCAGGTAAATACCCACGGTACCTGGCAAGGGGAAACAAGTCAGAAACACAAGTGTACTTGTCAGGATACCCAAGTCAGTACTATATGGGTATGAGGAAAAAAAAAATTGTTTAAATCTAGATGCACACTTGTCAGGGTACACACGTCAGATCAAGAAAGCAATTTGTCAGAGACACTAGTAAAAGCCAAAAGGGTACATGTTTGGGACATACGTCACAGCAAGAACTATATCACTTGAAAGTATATAAAGCAGATCTTGAGTACGTATAAAATATATTTTATAAAAAAAATAAAAACAACAGCTTTTGAATCAACTTCCCGTGTCCGTCCGTTCATTTTGGAGTTCGATGTTGACACTTGACTAATGGTGTTCAAAATCATGAACGTTTTGTTACTGACTGAGATCTGAAAGCGTCGAACAGCCGAGAATTGTCCCACTTTTCAATCATTGAATCAGACGGACCTCCGATTTACAAATTGAGAAATTTTGGGCGGCGCTCCATAAAATTGTAAAGTTGACAGAGCTCGCCCGTCAGTATGATATCAGAATTAATTTAAATAAAAGAGAAGGGTGCTACCATAGGAGGGCGCCATAGAGCAGGGTGCTACCCTAGAAGGGTGCCATAGAGTAGGGTGCCATAGAGCAGGTTGCCACCAGAGCAGGCAGATTTGGAGGGTGTCCAGGGGGGGGGGGGAGTCTGGAGGGTTGACATTATGTGTTAAACACCTGGATGACATCAAACCGAGTGACGCCCCTGGTAGCGCTGCTCGTGGTAAAAGCAAATTAACTTAATAAAAAGGCGGAGATATTCAGGCCAATCATGTGATCAACGACGTTTTCTGGTGAAAAATCTCTTTACGTCACCCAGTACGTCTGGATAGAGCATTCATTAGTTCCTTACTTCCGATAGTGCCATTGTAATGTGATCAATTCTTTACATTGGTTAATTCGTTGTTTATCTCCCATAGTGCCAATGTTATGTGATCAATTATTTACATTCGTAAATTCGTTTTTTATTTCTGAAGGTGCCCATATTATGTCATCAATTATTTACATTCGTAAATTCGTTGTTTATTTCTGAAGGTGCCCATGTTATGTGATCAATTATTTATATTCGTAAATTCGTTGTTTATTTCTGAATGTGCCCATGTTATGTGATCGAATCTTTTCACACGGACTTTTAAAAAACAATATTGTGAAATAAAATAAAAATCAACTTGAAAACATATTTATCTATTTTAACAATCAAAGTTTATTTAATGTAGAAAAAAAAATTAATTAAAAAAACAACAAAGCCCTTATTTCCAAATGTGATTGGAAAAACAATTTAATTATATTAATCTAATAAGTTTTACCAATAGTTACTTCGCCAATCATTCGTGTTTTATTTGAAAGGAAAAATAACAGAGTCATGACGACTTGAAACGAAGTCAATAACTCCCTGAATTGTTACATTACTGAATTGTTACACTACTGAATTGTTACACTGCTGAATTGTTACACTGCTGAATTGTTACACTACTGAATTGTTACACTACTGAATTGTTACACTACTCAATGGTTACACTTTTGAATTGTTACACAACTGAATTGTTACACTACTGAATTGTTACACTACTGAATTGTTACACTACTCAATGGTTACACTTTTGAATTGTTACACAACTGAATTGTTACACAACTGAATTGTTACACTACTGAATTGTTACACTACTGAATTGTTACACTACTCAATGGTTACACTTTTGAATTGTTACACAACTGAATTGTTACACTACTGAATTGTTACACTACTGAATTGTTACACTATTCAATGGTTACACTTCTGAATTGTTACACAACTGAATTGTTACACTACTGAATTGTTACACTACTGAATTGTTACACTACTGAATTGTTACACTATTCAATGGTTACACTTTTGAATTGTTACACAACTGAATTGTTACACTACTGAATTGTTACAATACTGAATTGTTACACTACTCAATGGTTACACTTTTGAATTGTTACACAACTGAATTGTTACACTACTGAATTGTTACACTACTGAATTGTTACACTATTCAATGGTTACACTTCTGAATTGTTACACAACTGAATTGTTACACTACTGAATGGTTACACTACTAAATTGTTACAATACTGAATTGTTACACTACTGAATGGTTACATTACTGAATTGTGACACAACTGAATTGTTACACTACTGAATGGTTACACTACTAAATTGTTACAATACTGAATTGTTACACTACTGAATGGTTACACTACTAAATTGTTACAATACTGAATTATTACACTACTGAATGGTTACACAACTGAATTGTTACACTACTGAATTGTTACACTACTGAATTGTTACACTATTTAATGGTTACACTTCATAATTGTTACACAACTGAATTGTTACACTACTGAATAGTTACACTACTAAATTGTTACACTACTGAATTGTTACAATACTGAATTGTTACACTACTAAATTGTTACAATACTGAATTGTTACAATACTGAATTGTTACACTACTGAATGGTTACACTACTGAATGGTTACACTGCTAAATTGTTACAATACTGAATTGTTACAATACTGAATGGTTACACTACTGAATTGTTACACAACTGAATTGTTACACTGCTGAATGGTTACACTACTAAATTGTTACAATACTGAATTGTTACACTACTGAATGGTTACACAACTGAATTGTTACACTACTGAATTGTTACACTACTGAATTGTTACACTATTCAATGGTTACACTTCTGAATTGTTACACAACTGAATTGTTACACTTCTGAATTGTTACACAACTGAATTGTTACACTACTGAATGGTTACACTACTAAATTGTTACAATACTGAATTGTTACACTACTGAATGGTTACACTACTGAATTGTTACACTACTGAATGGTTACAATACTGAATTGTTACAATACTGAATGGTTACACTACTGAATGGTTACAATACTGAATTGTTAAACAACTGAATTGTTACACTACTGAATTGTTACACTACTGAATTGTTACACTACTAAATTGTTACAATACTGAATTGTTACACTACTGAATGGTTACACTACTGAATGGTTACATTACTAAATTGTTACAATACTGAATTGTTACAATACTGAATTGTTACACTACTGAATTGTTACACTACTGAATGGTTACACTACTAAATTGTTACAATACTGAATTGTTACACTACTGAATGGTTACATTACTAAACTGTTACACTACTGAATGGTTACACTACTGAATTGTTACACTACTGAATGGTTACACTACTAAATTGTTACACTACTGAATGGTTACATTACTAAACTGTTACAAAATACATGCGCCACCATCACATTTTTAAAACCTAAAAAACAACAACTGAAACAACCCTGATGAACAAAGTTTCTCAGGGTAAATCCTTTATAAAATGTAATATGGAGCAATGGGTGTTGGGCTAAAAATTTAACTGAACATGTATACAAGTAACGCACTTAATAAGAATTCTTATTAGTGTTGCCCCCCCCCCCACCCCCCAAGACTCGCAGTCACACACTTTTTCCCCACCCCCTTCAGAGGCGTAGCTAGGGGTAGGGGGACAGATGTCCCGGGGCGCCAGACTAGTTAGGGGCACCAAAATGTACTTTGATATTATTTTATGGATGAAAATAATGGATTTGAGACTTGAAAAAAAAAAGAAAAAAAGGAGGCTCTTTAAAACAAATCATGTCCCCGGGCGCCAAAACTCTAGCTACACCTCTGCGCCCTTGAATTATTTTATATTATCACATTCTAACGACCCGATCGCTTTTACACCGCAGATTTATTTCACTAATTATTTCAGAATACAAAAGAAAATATTACGAAGAAAAAGCACTTTGAACAAAGATTCTCGTTTAGCGCAGGTATCATGAAATCAGTGGCATCACATTCCCTTCATCTTCCCCTTGAAAAACTGATTTTTGGGGGGGTTGGTAGGTTGGGGCTGAAAATTTTATAGAATCTGTTGTCATCGGCAACGAGTCTATGAGCTAAGTTTCAGCCCCATATGTTGACGGAAAGTGGGTCTATTAGCCAGCCACCAACAAAAGCGAAGTTAATAAAAATATAAAGGATTAAAAAAAACCAACAACAACAACTGAACTATTTGTCCCCTTGCACATCTTTTTACCACGTTTTTGTGCACCAATTTAAAAACCATTTGAATTTTGGTCCATGGTCTTCTAACAGTATCTGGGTTGTTCAGAAATATGGTAAAGTCAAGTGCACGAACTCTTGACTTAAATTTTGACGATATTATGGGTTGTTCTACTTGAGCGCCGGCCTGCCAGTGTGCTATACGGAGCGTACTTTTCGTTCCAAGCACTTGTACAGCGAGGCTTGTTGCCTGTTTATTTTCATGCTTGAAGGAACACGGAGCTTATCGAACACTTGTTGTAGCTTGATTGCGTTATAAAACGCTTTCATTGACAGTCGTTCCTAAACATGGACGGAGCTGTCGACAGGAAGACCTTATCTCTGTTGATAACGCAGGCCGCCGAGTCTCAGGGATTGGCGGAGTCGGCTCAAGAGCAGAGGCGTCATCGCAGTTGGCGTCACCCAATGCAGTAAATCATGGAGTCAATCCCTCCCTACGTACTCCCCTACCCTCCTTCCTGCCCAGACCTGCACCGATTAATTCTTAACCAGATCATACAGAATTCTAAAAGTATTTGTTTGTAAGTTAAGTCCTAAAGCAACAAAAGACATAAGAAGAAAATATAGAATTTGAGGTAACAGCGCTGAAAAATTG
The DNA here is from genome assembly GCA_964017045.1 of Omphiscola glabra. Taxonomy (NCBI): domain Eukaryota; kingdom Metazoa; phylum Mollusca; class Gastropoda; family Lymnaeidae; genus Omphiscola; species Omphiscola glabra. Next base: position 21,655,752 of record OZ024806.1, read on the forward strand.
TTGCACAGTAGAAAATTTATTTTTTCTAAGCTTCAAAGATTCAAATATGTTGATCACTTCATTAAAAGCAATTATTCTTTACCTTTTTCAATTTAAATTGACAAAATCGCAAGACCAGAAAGCTTGCAAAGTTTTCCGGTAGATTCCAATAGTTCTTTGTAAGTTTAAGTTTAGAATTTAAAAAAAAAAAATTATCTCGTCTCACATAAAGCCACAGACACACATATCCTGAGAAATATAGGCTTAATTTGAGGATTGGGAGACATGACACAAAGTCTCGTTAAGAATACGAATTTCAAAACTTCAAATATGGAACGAATCCTTGACTTTGCCGAATTAATATCTAGGTCCCTCTGCAGCCTTAACATTCTCACTGCTGAAAATTTTTAATTGGACCAATTTTCAAAGCGCTTGCTCAGCTGCGTGCTCCACTACTTTGGCTGTGTTGCTCGTTCAGGAAAAAAAAAAGGTCTTTGCTTCTCTACAATAGTTAGCACTTTGCCGTGCCTATAGTTAAGCCCCCAGTCTGAAGGGATTAAGGCGAAAAATCCCATTCCTCACTTTTTCCCCATCATCGGTTTTCCCATAATATCTCATCACCTCAGACAACTGGTCAAAAGTGTGACATGATTCCACATTAGCTCGCAGAATGAATATTATCCACGACATGCATCTCATTCACATGCTTTTCCGAAACATCGATTTACTCATTATGAGCTGTTATTTGTAACTTAAATAGGCCATAAACACGGCATGAGCTAGATCTGTCAAATTTTCAAAATGGTGTCACCCACATCCCATGTGCAGGTGTCACCCAAAAACCATGTGAAGGTGCCACGAGCATTCCATGTGAAGGTGGCACCCACATACCATTTTAAGGTGTCACCCATATACCACGTGAAGGTGTCACCCACATTCAATGTGAAGGTGTCACCCGCATACCATTTAAGGTGTCACCCACATACCATGTGAAAGTGTCACTCGGCGCGGTCATTCCCCCCCCCCCCCCCAAGTGACACCGCACTCAAGAGGCTTTCATGCATCTTCGTAATTATGCCCTGTCCGTCTTTGTATCATAGCTGCCCTAATCATGCTCTGTTCGTCTTTGTATCATAGCTGCCCTAATCATGCTCTGTTCGTCTTTGTATCATAGCTGCCTTAATCATGCTCTGTTCGTCTTTGTATCATAGCTGCCTTAATCATGCTCTGTTCGTCTTTGTATCATAGCTGCCTTAATCATGCTCTGTTCGTCTTTGTATCATAGCTGCCTTAATCATGCTCTGTTCGTCTTTGTATCATAGCTGCCTTAATCATGCTCTGTCCGTCTTTGTATCATAGCTGCCTTAATCATAAGAACAAGAATAAAGAAGTGAGAAAGACTAACGACTTTGAAAATAACTCTGCTTTGTTAGAAATGCTCGCGACGCCACGTGTCAGCCCGACCCCCAAATCATCTGACGTCATTAATTAAGTTTAAATGACTGCTTTGTCGTAGCTACCCCACATTCCCACCCCAGACCCGTCCTCCCCCAGCCCCCCCCTCCTCCCGGACAGTGTCCATTTGTGTAGAGAAGGCTGAACTTTTAGCTGGTCATATTGACAGGAAAAGTGCGAGAGGCAATAATCAACTGTATGTCAGCATTCTTCAAGCCCAATATCATTTCTGAAGAGAGGTGTCGCTGGAGTCCAAACAAGCCCTAATTTAATTCAAGCTCACCGTAAGCACGACGTGGAGTGCATCAAGGCTTCTCAAACAATGAGCCACCAGTAGGCCGATATTTTTTATCAAAAGTTTTGAGGAACCGATCTGACTCAAGCTTAGGGTTGCTTAAGCTTAAGGGATGGTTTTCTATCGTGGCCAAAACATATCTCACAATCCATACGGTAATAGAACGAAAAATCCTAGACAGTTCACACAAATTACCTCTGACTAAAAATTGACACGCGAGAAAAAAATTTGAAATAATTACTTTCACATTAACTTATTTACGCTCTACAAATCAAAGATAAAAAAGTTGATTTAAAATTACAAATGTTTAGAAGCACTGCCGTGGAGAGTGCGGTACATTACACGCCAATCACTTCTGATAAGCACACAACTTTTCCATTCAGCTGTTATGAAATAAAACCACAATGTTCATTGGTCGTAAAAGTGGCCAATTGGTCTAAAACCGAACATTTGATTTAAGTGGTTTTATTTATGTGGTTTTATTTATGTGGTTTTATTTAGATTACTTGTGTAAAATATCCCGTACCACAAATGCAGCTCACCGAAAAACACCTCCCATAAATGCACCAACCTAAATGCACCTTAGCAAAATGCACCTCACCTAAATGCACCCATCCAAATGCACCTTACCTAAATGGACCTTAACTAATGCATCTTACATTATTTCAATGCATTTTCATGGCCCACGATTAAGAATAGCTGTTGTTGAACAGAAAATTAAAATTCATTCAGATATCTTTTTATGTTTTGGTTTGTAACTGTTTAGTTATTGTCTCGATCTCAAGAGTTATTTTCCATTGACATTCTAAAGCAAAATCCAACTTTTTAACAAAAATTTATTTTGATGATGTTGGAGTTGAAAACAATGTAGTGACCTAATTCAAGTGAGATTTTTTTTTCTGGATAAGAAATTTAAGTTAGAGAGCGTTGGGGGATCTTAAAAATAAGAGTAGCAGCAATCAATTGCTTGAAGGGGTTGGGGGGGGGGGGTGTAGTATGAATACTAGCTTCCGTTTCATCACGATTCTCAAAAGCTTCGTTTCTCCATAACCGAAAGACCTTCAGATTGTATGTGCTCGTCCGTCATCCCTTCACTCCCCACCAAAAGTCTTGTTTTAAAAAAAATTATCAGAATGCAGTGTCCGAAAATCGAACAGGAAACGCTATTGGTGATTAGGCCTAAGACTTACTTACAAGGTGGCCTCACGAACAGAGGTCTGGAACTATCCTTGGGGTTGAGCACATCGTTCTCCATCTTGCCTTGACTGTATTTCCTGTCAGTACAAAGAACTCTGTTAGCGCCTTTAGTTTTTAAAACGATCTGGGTGTGAGGATTATCAAGATGAAATGCTGGGGCGGCATAAACATGGCGTAGCCTAGGGGCGGGACAAGAATTTTGCCACCACCTTCAACGAAAAAATAACCCTGAAGGTGGCCGAAAATATTCAGCCCCTACATATACAAAAAAGTGTCGCACGGGGGGGGGGGGGGAGGACTTTCCCTTACTACACCACAGGAATCGTGTCACAATAAATGCAACGATAACCTCAGGGAAAAGAACAACATCGAACACGATAACTTGACAAACAAATTTGACAATTAAAGAAACAACAAATTTGGAGAAAAAAAACAAACGGCGCAATAAGATTATGAACAATAACCGCGACTACAAAATCAAGACAAAAAATATCATAAGAGCGATTATAAAACAAAAAAGCTACTGTAAAAAATAACACGTGGAACTAAATGAAAACACCATTAAGTAACATTTGGAACTCTCTAACAATACCAGCAATAAGATGCCGAGAAACTATCAGCCGGAGTCAGGTGTAATAAAAATAATTAATTTTGAGAATCCCTGATCTCGAGTGTTGCCCTGCCTCAGGGCATTCCAATAGATTGTATGACAATACTATGAAATCTGATCACTCGTTTGGAGAGCATACAAAAAAAGAAACGTGAATAAATTATAACCAAGGGCACAATTCAACTATAAGATCTCCTTTGTCCATTGCCCGCTTGCTTGGCTTGGAACGTAAGTAAAGGAGATTTGGTATGAATAGTATTGTAATTAGATCACTTAAGTATAGTTAACTGTGTTTTTCTCTGCTGGTTTTGTAAGGGTGCGGGGTCTATATTTTCCTGAGGTTTATACAAGTTACAGAAAAAAATAGAATCATGTCGATATATTGGAGAAAGATTTTCGACAACGCGATGTATCTTCACTAAAGATAGGACGTACGAGAAACCAAAATCGAACGAAAGAAATTAATTGTTCTAAGACTCTGACGCAAGGGATGAAGAAAGTTAAAGAAGAAGATTTAATCATTAAGCCTGCATGAAACATAACTAAACACAAGGACCTGGAATTGGTATACAAAACAATAATGAATAGTGATGGTAGGGTTTAAATAAAATTAAGTTGTGACTAAATGATAATCATATCGAAAAGGCATTAAGGTAGTAGAAATGTTGACTTTTTGGGGTGGGGTGGGTTTGGGGGAGGGGTGGGGGTGATGGTATGAGGAGCTCTTATTTAAGCGTAGATTAGAATTATTGATAATAGGGATCGACGGATTGAAAATTTAAAAGAATCACATTTTCCAAATTGAAATTGCAAGAATGATCAATACATTGATCTTGGACCCTCGAGGCTTAAGGTATAGAAGAAGATATAATAATAGCTAAAGCAGCAGTTAATTGTAAGAGATAAAACTAAAACAAGAAGATGACGCAAAAGAAACAAGACATATTTCAATTGTTTTAATATATTTTTATATATAATTATAGTTACCTTTGTAAAACTGTCTTGAAGCGAACTGCCATTTTTATGAGTTTCTTTTTCTCACTATAAAGTTAATGGCAATAAATAATTTATTGACAGTTTCACAATTAAAATTAAACTATTGGAACCCTTAAACTTCAGTAGAAATACACCGCGTTTTGGTTACGGCTTATGTATCCTGGCAAGTCAGAAGGATCAAAACGATAACAGCAGTAATATTATTATTCCTTGGCGCAGAGTTAGAACTCCAGCTGTGAGCACTTCCGGTTCATCTGAGTCACACAAACAAAGCAAATTGTCATGAGTCGTCTTCCTTGGCACACACTGAATAACGCTATCGCTAAATTGCGACGTCCACACGGGCAACTTTCACATAATATCACGCCTTGTTCTTAACACATTCTTGTCCTACCAGTTGGAATAAACGCAAGCTCAAACAAAGAAAGCATCAAAATAATGGATTTTGTACCGCATTTGAGACGTGAGAGGGGGGACACCCCCCCCCCCCAACCTCCTTTTTTCCCCCACACTAAATATTCAAAATGATAACCGAGGCGATATAAAGAATTGACGAATGACTTCTAAACCTAACAAACAATGTATATTTATTATAAAGTCTATGCATAAACTCGGGTACTTAAATATATATAGCAGTGGTTCTCAGCGTTACTAGCGCCGCGACCCCTTTATACAGTTTCTCATGTCTTGCAACAAAAAAATTATTTTCATTGCTACTTCAAAACTGTAGAGTAAATGTGTTTTCCGATGGTCTTAGACGACCCCTGTGAAAGCGTCGTTTGACCCCCAAAGGGATCATGACCAACAGGCTGAGAACCGCTGATCTATAGCTATGGAAAAATAGGGAAACTTCCTACTTAACAGGCCGTGTCCACAGAGACTTCATTAAAAAAAATATTTTTGGTTCATTACAGTTACCCAAGCCGTCAAAAGTAATGACAGAACGTTTCCGAGAACCCCCCCCACCCCCCCCCCCCACTTCTGCAAACTAATATCTAGTAGTTTTGCACACTTCAGACAAGCAAAAGGCCAATAGTGCAAGTCGCCGACTTTTCAATTGTTGTAGTTTATTTTAGTTAAAATGAAGAATTAAGTTTACAAACGTATTGTACATTCCATTATCTTTCATTTGGTACCTCATTTTGTCTTACAAACACAACAATAATATTTTTTTTAATCCCAACCTCTCACTTCTGGTACCCGGGTTCCAATAGGTGCAGCCTTTTTAATTTGTATCGGTGTTCATTTACTTTTAAAAACAAAATCATGTTTACTACCACACCCCCCTTTTTTTGGGGGGGGGGGGGAACTGCCTTTTCAAAAAATAAAAATGATGTAATGAGATTTTTACCCGTGTTTCTACTGAAGTCCCGTACTTATCAACATATTTCACAATACAAAGTGACTTTTCTACTGAAGTCACGTACTTATCAACATATTTCACAATACAAAGTGACTTTTCTACTGAAGTCATGTACTTATCAACATATTTCACAATACAAAGTGACTTTTCTACTGAAGTCACCCGAGACAGCGTTAGTTTTTCGATGGTCGTATTATCGACTCTAAAAGTGAGCATACCTAAATCACATTGTTTTGTAATTTTCATTCTCAATGTGTGTTTTAAAAAACAAGGTTGAAGAGTTGCAATACACATTCCTTTCTTAAACATTATTCCATAACATTATCCCATAACATTTCCATTACAACACCCCCCCCCCCCCACACACTTTTTTTTTCCATGAAAGGTTCACATGAAAGTTTTAAAAAAAAAAAAAAAGAAAAAAAAAAAGATTTTTTTTTACAATTCTACGATCGGGTAAACGTTTTATTTTCTTTCGATAGAATCGACCCGTCGTCATCGCGTCCCACAAACCCCTTCTTCCAATATTGCGATTCCTCTTTTATCTTTGCGTGGAGCGAACACGTTCTGTTTGTTTTAATACTATCAGATAATCGAACACTGTTTTATAGCGAAGGCTGTATTAGTAAAGACGGGCGCTTTTGACACTGGAAAAAAAAACCCAACAGGGATGGCTGATAAAGACGGGGTTGGCAACATCAATGTAAAATTTAAATATTATTTTTTTATTTTTTAATTTAAAAATATGTGTCTTGAGATTAGAGCGATTGACCTTCGCAGCCCCTTTGAATGGTTTCGTGACCAACAATTGTTTAGAGAAGCTCGTTACTGTTTTCAAATATATACACTTTTTCGACACCGATTTTCAGCAGACAGAGAAAGGAGGGCACAGTGGCATGTTATGCCGGTGACCAACGTGTCTTATTTTTATGCGGGTGCGTGTCAATGAAGTAGTGCTAAGTAATATTCGCCCACGAATGAAGTTAGTGTGTCCCATCAACGAATGTGGTGTGTCCCATCAATGAAGTTGGTGTGTCCCAACAGTGAAGTTGGTGTGTCCCATCAATTAATGTGGTGTGTCCCAACAGTGAAGTTGGTGTGTCCCATGAATGAAGTTGGTGTGTCCCATGAATGAAGTTGGTGTGTCCCAACAGTGACGTTGTTGTGTCCCATCAATGAAGTTGGTGTGTCCCAACAGTGAAGTTGGTGTGTCCCATCAATGAAGATGGTGTGTCCCAACAGTGAAGTTGGTGTGTCCCATCAATGAAGTTGGTGTGTCCCATCAATGAAGTTGGTGTGTCCCATCAATGAAGTTGGTGTGTCCGTTCAATAAAGCTGATGCGTCCACAATTTGAATTGTAGCAAATATTCGTCTTTGGAACATTTCAACGTTGGCAGGTTGTTTCAGTCGTCTGGGTTACGAGTCTTCCACTAACGTGCCAGTGTCCCACTAACGTGCCAATGCCCCCCTAACATGCCAGTGTTCCACTAACGTTCCAGTGTCCCACTAACGTGCCAGTGTCCCACTAACGCCCCGGTGCCCCACTAACGTGCCGGTGTCCCACTAATGTGCCAGTTCCCCACTAATGTGCCAGTGCCTCACTAGCGTACTAGTATCCCGCTAACGTTCCAGTGTGCCACTAACGTGCCAGTGTTCCACTAACGCCCCGGTGCCCCACTAACGTGCCGGTGCCCCACTTACGTGCTAGTGTCCCACTAACGTTCCAGTGTCCCACTAACATTCCGGTGTCCCACTAATGTGCCAGTTCCCCACTAACGTGCCAGTGCCTCACTAACGTATTAGTATCTCACTAACGTTCCAGTGTCCCACTAACGTGTCAGTGTCCCACTAACGTGCCAGTGTCCCACTAACGTGTCGGTGTTCAACTAACGTGCCAGTGTCCCACTAAAGTGCCGGTGTCCCACTAACGTGCCAGTGTCCCACTAACAGGCCAGTGTCCCACCAACGTGTCGGTGTCCAACTAACGTGCCAGTGTCCCACTAAAGTGCCTAAAGCATTGATATTATATCAGGTCCCGGGAAGCACTGAGATTATATCAGGTCCCGGGAAGCACTGAGATTATATCAGGTGTCCGGGAAGCATTGCTATTATTTTGAAGTAATATTTATTTCCACACCCCTTATTAAAAGAACATCGATATTTTGTAAGGAGGTGTCAACAGTGTAATGCAGTGTGAACTCTCCGTCTAATCAACGGGTCGGCAACATCAACTTTGGACACTGTTTGATATTTATCACATCAGATGGCGAACAGAATGCAAAAAGCTTTACAACCAGTCCTAAGTCTTTACATGTCCTTATTTATTGTTGCTTCAGATCCTGAATGTAACTGCGCTACTGACGTTTGTACAAGAGCTATTTCACCGGGGCAGACTCAGGGGGGGGGGGGGGGGGGGGGTTGTTGTTTTGTGTTTTTTTTTGCTTGGGGGAAGGGGGGCGGGAGCTAGTGAAACTCTTGTTGTCTGTGGTCTTTTTGAGCAAACATTAAAAGCTATATTATGACATTTTTCTATTAAAAAAAAATAAAACGCGTAAAATGTATAGTCGTCATTCCTCTTTATTTTTCCTTAGGTCTTACTGTGACACTGGGAGGACCATCAAATAAACGGGTTTGTGATAAGAATAAAATCACGCACTTGGTAACCTTTATGAGAAGTTCCAGAAAAAGGATTTAACTCAGATTTAATTTCAGATAAGCGCCTCACAGTAAACACGTCTGAAATATCCACTAGAATGGGTCACAATAAATCTGTTTCCTTTATCCTTATAACAAAAAAAATAAAAATAAATCCAAATGCGTTTATCAACTCACAACAACGCTGTGGGCGTGCAATAAACAGGCGGACGACAGCCCAAAGGGGGCTTAGTTTTAACATTAGAATCAACACAATACGCACAGACTGAACACACGCGAAGCAAATCGCAGTCACGGCGCAATACATGTAACTGTAAGAACCATCATAGATGTGTTACTTGATCAGTTGTCAAGAGAATATCGGTGAAAACAAATCCAAGTCCAAATCCGTGTTTATTCAAGATAATCCTTTTAAAGACATGGACTTTTCGAGAACGTCCCACAGAGACTAAGCTTAAGATACACAGAGGCAATTTTTTTTACATGTAATGAAATTGAACGCTCTGTAAAAGCTATAAATAGATAAACGCACGGTTTTCTTCGCCAACGAAATCTCCGTCTCTGACATATCCGTAGTGACGAGCACAGAAATATTAGATATCAATTTATTTTAAAGATCAGTGACGCTGGAGTCACACATGATCCCACTGTCTAGGGGGACTCTAGCTTAGACTGCAAAGCTATAGAATCGGCCGATCAATCCCCCACTTCCCAACCCCAACCCAACACAATCACAAGTCTCGCCCTCAGACACCCCCCCCCTTTTTTTTTCACACCGGTGTATGGTCTTCAAGTCGTTCATTACACCAGGTATTCAGCGGCGTGTTTGTAAAATATGAAAGGTAATGGGTGCGCTGCTAGGGCGAGTGGGGCGCATTGAAACAACATCACTCCCCGTCAGGCCAAGTGGGGCCCATTACACCAACAAAGACTCATTGTTAGTCCAAGTGGGGGCCCATTAAATCAACAAATACTCCTCGTTAGGGCAAGTGGGGCCCATTATATAAAAAAAGACTCATCGTTAGGGCAAGTGGGGCCCATTATATCAACAAAGACTCATCGTTAGGGCAGAACAGTTTATATCAGAAAAGTGGAGGGGGTTGAGGAGGCAACCTCGCACAGGAGTTCGCCCCTGAGCAGCAATTATTTAAACACACATATATATATCCCTTTCCTGTTCGACCATCTAAAACTATATCAATATCAACACGTAACATTCGCCCATCAAAAACTATATCAATATCAACAGGCAACTTCGACCATCTAAAAATAGTTTCGCCGTTATAGATTTTGGGACCTGCTTAAAAATCGTTTTACTTTTCAATGGGTTCAATCAAAGCTTCGGCAATTTCACTCAAGGGTTCTCAAGGTGCTGTATTTGGGGTACAAGTGATCGCTCGCCCATCTACATTCTTTCCTAAGATTAAAGTTTGTCACTGTAATAATTAAAAATCCATACACGTCTTTGATTAGGGGAAGTTTTCAACATAAATTTAGTCACAGACAATTCTCTTGTTTTTAAATACTTTATATTAACTTCCCCTTTGTTCGTGTGTATCTATCTTTCAATCTGGGTGCGTGGCAAAATCTTCGGACGGCTAAATGACCCAATTCCCATCAACCTATCGACCTGTTGCCGATGACAACAGATTCTATCAAATTTTCAGCCCCAACCCATAAAAACAGTAATTCCTGGAAGATGAAAGAAATCTCGCACATGCGTTTGGTGCGTAATAATTTCTTTTGTTTTTCCTGAAATAGTTGGTGTAATAAATCATCGATTTAAAATGGGGCTGAGACATTATAATTTCAATATAAAATAAAATAATTATTATAAAATACAAATTAAGTTCAATAAAGGATTTATTTGAACAAAAAACCTTGTCTTTAGGGGTTGTTTAATTTGTTAAAAGGTTGAGACGGACTAAAAGACCCTAGATTTTAAAGAAATACTTTATTTAAAGTTCTCATTTGTTTCACGAATTTCGTACACATGTGACCCATTAAAAAACCTAAACCATTGTTGCGAAATAATGTCAACGGAATGTTTCATGCAGTTGTTATGTAGAGTTCATGGATATATGAAATCATTTTTAGACCTAAAAGTCTCGTTTCCTGTTCTGTGGTAATGAAAATCTACTGCTACTAGTGTTGTCCTTACACAGTTCAAGAACCTCTGGCGTAGGGATTTTGATGCATTGACCTGTCCAAGTCAATGGGTGATTGTTGATGTTTTTTCCCCACACGCGTTCAATGGCGTCAACAATTTGCATAATTGCACCTGTCAGTTATACCTGTCCATTAGCATGAGTGTAATAAGAGGATATGGTACCGGATAAATGGTAACCGCTTATAGCGACGGATTTAAGCAAAGAATTGATATATTTTTATTATAGTAACGGATTTGAGTACCTGCTTATAATACCGGATTATAGTACCCTAATATATGATTATAACACCGGATTATAATTCCAGGTTAAATATCGGCTTGAGAAAACAAGATTAAAATAAAAGTTGTGAGACTCGCCTGCAGTTATTACTTGACTTCCAAGAACTGACTACTACTTAGATGTTCCAAGAAATGACTACAAATGAGATGTTCCAAGAACTGACTACAAATGAGATGTTCCAAGAACTGACTAATACTTGGATGTTCCAAGAACTGACTCCTACTTAGATATTGCAAGGACTAACTAATATTTAGAATGTTCCAAGAGCTGACTATTGTTTAGATGTTCCAAGAACTGACTACAAATGAGATGCTCTAATGACTAGCTAATACTTAAATGTTCCGAGAACTGACGAATATTGTTCTGAGTTGAGTCCAGTTATAAAAATAACAAAAAGTATTTTTCATAAGAGTTAAATCCCGTGAGGTCATTTTGATCACAGTGCACCAAACGTACTACAAAGTATTGATGGACGGTTTATTAAAAAAGGCATCCCTTTATACGAGTTAAACAGAACAAACAAATCGAATTCAGCCCTGAACAACCTGCATGTCAAGACAGCTTCAAAGAAATGGAATGAGGTTCATGGACTGACCTGCACGAGATGGTTCTTAAACTGTGGAGTATCGAGGGAGGGGGGGGCGGGTGGCTGAGGGGAGATAGACGCGGATGGCACATTTGTTTTAATATAAACATAAAATAAAATATACTAGATATAAGCCCGTCAAACATTGGCGACAGCAATGCGTGAACTTCCCATCTACTTAAGTTACTAGACAAAACATGAACTCATGTAACGCACATTTAAGAATCCCAATTTTTGCTACACCCCTGCCCTCCATGATACGCCCCTGCAAACTTTTTATTTCACGCCCATGAGCTAAATTAAATATGCTGATGTCACAACCACTTTTAAACAGAATATTTTTTTTACACCATACTTTAAATTGAGACGATTTCATTTTCCGAAAAGAAAATATTACGCGCCGAACGCAGTTGCGTTATATTTTGGCGGGCTATTAATTTAATTATTGAACATTGAATACCAAACACGCTGATTAGGAAACAGTTCATGGTGGTCCGCGGAACGGCGCTTGTCCGCACAACATGAATATTTATGGTCCAACAAAAAGAAAATGTGATTAATAAATCTGCTGGCGGTCCCTGGTGCAATTTCAAAACGTGTCCACCGGTCCGGCAAACTTAACATTTTGGGAAACGCTGATCTTTAAGAACTACACTGACAGTAAATTTTTAATTCAACTCGACAGCTACCCACTTCCCACCCCTGCCATCCACGTCACACATTGCTAGGTGTTTGTTGAGCATTGGAGCAGCGTACACACATGCTGAGAACTTTTGTGACGTGGTCTCAACACCATTACCATAGCATCAACACCATTACCATAGCAACAAAGCGAGAGTAAAAGAAAATGGCGTGAGCTTTATGCTTTTTATTTAGTGTGGTGGGGGGGGGGGAGTAACAAGTGCAAAGTGTGCATAAATAAAAAGTCGCCGGCTCAGATCTGTGTTGTTTGGTGTGTCGAAGGTTAATCAAATATTTTGAGGGTAAAGTGATCGCAGCGGAGTAAGGGTTAAGCTAATATTGCTCCACGTGGCACCGCTTTGAGGATGTGTTTTTGGTGACAGTTTTGACAGTGGATCGGATACAATTATTTGCAAAGTTGATCGCGAGGTCAAAGGGTGATAAGGCTTTTGAAGTATTACGTCAAATTTGTCTTATGTCAGTCTACACAATATTCTAATATCAAACTGTCATTCTGTGTAATAGGGGTGGCCAGGGGTGGCCAACCCGCGGCTCATTGGCCGCATTCGGCACGGTAAAGAGTGTGTCCCACCGGATATAACTCTAATGAACGTTTCTTTCTTTATTCAATTCGCTATTTTTTTCATTATGGTTATAAACGCACAACTGAAATGAATGAATACAATTTTTAAATAAATCCATGTCACTGCTGAATGTTGCTTTTGGCACGTAATGCAGATCTGCTGAGAACCGTGCGCATTCAAGAATAAATCCATCATTACGTATAGAGTTCCTTTCGTTATTTTTCAATTTAACTGTTGTAATGAACTATGTCCCGCGAAGAGTTAACTCGCGATAGAAGTGGCCCGTGACGTCCTTTAAAATAGTGGAACAAGTTAAAAGATATGACAATGAAGCGGGCGTTTCTGTCAGGCTGCTTCTTCAGCAAATGTTACCACAAACCTCAGAAACCTTTAAATTAAAAAAAAAAAAAAAAAAAAAAGAAAAAAAAATTTCTTTTTGAAAATCTAGATAAGCAAACAACAACAAAAAAAAAATGTAACTCAAAGTTCCTAACAGGAAGCTCTCTGTGGTATGGTTGGAAACAGAAGTTACGTTGTTCAAAACCAGAACGTTCGTCCCGCATCATCCTGTAACGCGCACTGACTCGGTCAAAGAATTTAGGTATTATCAATGTAATTTTTTTCTTCTAAAATGTTGGTCATTTAGGTGTAAGGCCACCCCTAGTAAGGGAGAGAAAGCTTATGGGATTCATGGACAACTCATCATTGACACGAAAGACAAGTCATCGAACTGATTATATAATAATAAATAAAACGTGATAGACAAGTCATCGAAACAGTTATATAATATTTTATGGAATATGTTTGAGGTATAGGAATGTATTAGTATTATGAACAAAATATTTAAATTTGCGCACTACATCAATTTAAAAGCAAAATAATCGACTACATGTCTTCCTTAATCGACAGAAACAAATACTCGATTACATATCTTCCTTAATCGACAGAGACAAATACTCGATTGCATATCTTCCTTAAGCGATAGAAACAAATAATCGATTACATATCTTACTTAATCGACAGAGACAAATAATCGATTACATATCTTCCTTAATCGACACAAACATATAATCGATTACAGATCTTCCTTAATCGACAGAAACATATAATCGATTACAAATCTTCCTTAATCGACAGAAACAAACAGGGAGTGATACATACCTACTGGCAAGCCCGTTTCCCAAAATTCCTTTCAACTTAACTATCACTTCATACCCCCCCCCCCCTTCCACTTCTTTTTACAGCAACCCTCTTGCGATAACAAAAGAGAATACAATCACGCTTATAGAGTCTAAAGCTATTCACGATTTCATTGTTGATGGGAAACATTTGCAAGGTCAGGGCTGAAACCTAGACGCCGTTGGGCAAACGTCTATTGTCATACATGACATGTTCTGATGACATTTATTCCAACGTAGGTCTAAACTATGCGCCCGCCTGTCACAGAAACACATTAGCAGGAACTCACCTTTAGAAGTGGCGGTTCTTAATTACCCATAGGGTAAAAAAACACTGGTAGCAACGGTGGTTCTAAAAATGTATCGTTGAAAGAACTCATTTTTAGAAGTATACGTTTAAATTATAAAATTGTATCTCAGCTGTTTTTGTAAAGCTACAGCGGTTCTAAATTATAAACTTGTATCTCAGCTGTTTATGTAGAGCTAAAGCGGTTCTAAATTATAACTTTGTGCCTCAGCTGTTTATGTAGAGCTACAGTGGTTCTAAATTATAAATTGAGCACTCATTAAAAAAAAAAAAAGACTGCAAAAGTACACAACGAAAGCTCAAGGGAGATGATCTCAGAAAATGTTGGGACTCTGCCCTAAATTCGATAAATGCCGCCAAGGAGGGAATGACGCCAAGGAGGGTATGACGCCAAGGAGGGTGTATGACACCAAGGAGGGTATGTCACCAAGGAGGGTATGTCACCAAAGAGGGTTATTTTATACTTTCAAACATACGCCACCACCAATAATGATATTCCAACTCCAAGTTCACGATACCCTCACTGAGCACCCATTAAATATCCTCTTTAACACAAGGCACAGAAACATTGCGAATCCCCTCTACATGCATAGGAGACAGAATGCCCAATAAATCGATCGTGGGCCATTAATATATAGAGGAAGAAGAAGAAGAAGAGAAAAAACATTCCAAAGAATGTGTCAATGTAACACATGAGGTGCGATCACACCATGAAATCTATACAAAGATCTACATCTGAATCCTAGAAATGATAACGTGATCCTAATATAATGGAGTACTCACATTTTGTAATCACTATTGTAACTTATTCAAGATCCTTTTCCACTTATAGATTTGTTTAAGACAAATGATTCCACTGAGCCATGTGTGGTCGCCTTGTAACTTTTTTGTTCATATTTCCAACGATTGCCAGCAGACGGCCTAAATCTAGCTAAGACCAGACTCAACCCATAAGTCTTCTCACTGTGTATTCTTCTCCCTTCCACCTGAGAGCCGGTGCCTGTCTTCGCCTAGCGTTTGAAGAATCCAATGCTTTTTTCGATATCTGCTAATCTATAGTATCGGTACCACATAGTTTAGCTAATCTTGATTTATATTCTTTCCTTATAACAGTAGAATAGCGCTTAGATCTCATCTAAATTCTAACATTAAGGTTCCAGGGTCTACAATTATATCTCCGCACCCCCCCCCCCCCTTTTTACGGCATTAAAAGTGACGATACGTTACATCACTATTCAAAATAGGGTTTCACAGCTTAACGATAACATGTCAAAACAACAATACGAGAACCAAAAAAATAAATAACATTAAGTTTCTAACTTTATCTGGCTCAGACTCACCTGGCACAGTAGGAAATACTTGAAATCGACAAATCGAACTTTGCGTTTTTTTAATAAAGAAGCACGAGTCGAATCAAATCATTTAATGATCCAGCTTTCATTACACTAAGACACGATTGCAACAACAGCAGGGGCGTAACCACTCTTCGGGCACTGGTGCATGTAAGTGTGTGTGTTTTTTTTAAAAACACATAAAATGATAAAACAATCGTTTGTGTCTTTATTACGGCTGGACTGAGACCCCAAAGTTCCCTTGTTATTATTTTTTTTTCTTCAAATTTTATTTTGGGGTGGGGAATTTTGTGTGTGTTTAAAGGGGGGGGGGGACGGACGAGGTATGGTTTTAGTGGTTCTAAAACTATTGCTAGATTAAAACAATTAATGGTTTGAAATGTGAAACTTAAATTATTATTATTATTATATGTTGTCTTATATATAGCGCGGTACCCCAGCCCAGGGGCATATTAGCAAAAGAAACATAATCGTGACAATAAAACAAAATACATTTATGTAATAAAGAACAGCTGTATGGAGACAAAACAAAAACAAATGCATATTCACCCCATCCACACCAGAACTTTTACATGTCAAGCCATTGACGTCGGCCAGTAGCATCGTTTATCGGTCTGATTTGGGGAATCAGTCGGGGTAATAGAGTTTAAAGAGGTGTGTTTTGAGTGCAGTTTTGAAGGCCTGTGTGGTGTGTATATTGCGGATGTGTAGTGGAAGAGAATTCCATTGTTTGGGGGCGGAGAAAGAGAAAGATCGTTCACCATATGTTTTAGTACGTGTCTTAGCAACGGACAGAATACGCGTGTCTGCGGAGGAGCGAAGCTGTCGAAGGGGTGAATAGACAGAAAGAAGTTCGGTTAGATAGGAAGGGCAGGAATCTGAGAAGAATTTATCACATAGAACAGACAGTTTGTACTCAATGCGTGCCTTTATAGGAAGCCAATGAAGTGAGTGGAGTAGTGGAGTGACATGATCACGTTTTTTTGCCTTTAGAACTAGCCTAGCAGCTGAATTTTGAACCTTTTGTAGTTTTTCTATGAAGTGTTTTGGTGAACCTGACAGAAGAGAGTTGCACATTTTTCTAAGTAACAACCTTCTGCTTTGCATAATTTGTATTTGGTGGAGTTCTCAACCCGATTGCGATGTTTCTGTTTAAAGAGACACATGGCCAAACAATATCAATCTCGTCTGTACATGGCCAAACAATGGCAATATCTTCTGTACATGGGCCAACAATGTCAATATCTTCTTTACATGGCAAACAATGTCAATATCTTCTGTATATGGGCCAACAATGTCAATCTCTTCTGTACAAGGGCCAACAATGTCATTATCTTCGGTACATGGACCAACAATGTCAATATCCTCTATACATTGGCCAACAATGTCAATATCCTCTATACATTGGCCAACAATCTCAATATCCTCTATACATGGACCAAGCAATGTCAATATCTTCTTTACATGGCAAAACAATGGCAATATATTCTGTACATGGGCCAACAATGTCAATATCTCTTGTGTTCCTTTCACTCACAGCGCCGACTTCGCACGGAGCAATCTAACAGAAATCGATATCATAGTTGTAAAAGTATATGGCTCTTATAACTAGTAGAGTACTGACAGGACCCCTCACAAGTGTTCTACAAGTTCAATAATTTGCCAGTAAGAAGAAGCGACTGGAAAGGTTCTAAAAATAGACGATTCTTTTCTTAACTTTCTATGTGGGGAAAACTAGCTAATTAAATGAGAACTATTTAAAAAGCTGAGACTTCACTGACAGCGTCGCGATGCCCATGTAAAGGTCAAACACTAACTTCTGCCATCTATTCTATCATATGTCAACAACCTCATTTGATTATCCAGTCATATTCTATAATCTGTCATCAAACCTTATTGAAGTAGCCTGTCATATTCTATTATGTGTCATCAAACCCCAGTGAAGTATTCTGTCACATTCTATCATGTGTCAACAGACCTCAGTGAAGTATTCTGTCACGTTCTATCATGTGTCAACAGACCTCAGTGAAGTATACTGTCATGTTCTATCATGTGTCAACAGACCTCAGTGAAGTATACTGTCATGTTCTATCATGTGTCAACAGACCTCAGTGAAGTATACTGTCATGTTCTATCATGTGTCAACAGACCTCAGTGAAGTATTCTGTCACATTCTATCATGTGTCAACAGACCTCAGTGAAGTATACTGTCATGTTCTATCATGTGTCAACAGACCTCAGTGAAGTATACTGTCATGTTCTATCATGTGTCAACAGACCTCAGTGAAGTATACTGTCATGTTCTATCTTGTGTCAACAAACCTCAGTGAATTATCTTGATATATTCTATCAAGTGTCAACAACGTTAGTGGAGCTCCTCCCCAGAATTTGTTTTTTTAAAATTCAAAATGCAGGAATGCTTTGTGGCGCACACTTGAATATAGTTTTTCAACATTATACATTTACCGCTAATAGGAGAAGAACATTATTAGAATATATTAGCGGTAAACAGAAGAGATGTTAGTGGACATTTTCGCGAACTTTGACCTGGTTGTCTTTATACAAATACTTTACATTTAGTTGCTATTAATAAAGACATGTTTTATATATATATATATATGTATGTATATTACAATTTTGACGTCGTCCCTAGTGATGGGGCCTGACGTCGTCCCTAGTGATGGGGCCTGGCGTGGCCTACCGCCAAATGTTCGTATCGCACTTCTGATGGTAAATGGGAAGTTTCATGTGTTAAAATTTGATCAAGTCTAACTTATTTTTTTAACTGTTTGAAAGAAGCCATGTGAATTTATGGGGTATTCTGGCCACCAAAAAACCACATACAATGCAACAAAGTAGCTTCAGGGGAGAACGTATGTTTAAATCTGGGATATTGAGCCGTATTCTGTTTAATTGCAGTTGCACTTTTTGCCACCGTCTAAAATGATTTCATCAAAAAGTTGTATTTCCATCAATAACTCAAAAGGCCGTCAAAGTGAGAATAGACGGAAAGAGTTTCAAGGGAGAGAAGATTCTTGATGGTCAGGTTGATCAACGATTATGGTTTTGCTTCTCTCCCCTTCCTGTCTTCCAGACTACATTGCAGTGGCTTCAACCTATAACCCTTTTACTCAGATGCAAGTAACAGCATGTATCGTTATCATCACCGAATATTGGCTCAAAGGTTTATAAAGAGAGCAGGATAATCGATTGCTATCAACTTATAGGTAATCGATTGTGTGTTTACAGTCCACGCCCAGGCTTCGATTAAAATGGTATCGTTTTCAATTATGAAACAGTCGATTCGCGAGCCTCATAAACCTTCTATTTGTTTACTCGCATTTTCTAACGCAGGCCTGTACAACATGCGACCCGTGGGCAGCATACAACCCGCCAGCACACACTTTGCTGCCCGCGAAGACTTTTGTGAAGATTCATAATATCATAAATTAAAAATAATATTCCTTAGCTTTTTGATTTATAATATTACGAAAGGTATATTTAGAGAAGAAATAAAAAACATATTTATTTCATTTTTAAATAATCAATAAATTTATTTATTTTTTACACCCCCCCCCCCCCCCCATGTTTACTTGAAATGAATGTTTAAAAAAAATTAAATCAAAATAAATTACTTACTAAATAATAAATATTTATTTTTGTGTAAATATTCACTATATTCAATATGTCTTCTGTCCCCGTAACGAGACTTACACACACACACGCACGCTTTTCCCGCGCAATTACCATTTCGCGAGGGAAATCGTCTAGGGTTTCCCGCGCGTATGTATTCTCAATCAACATGCGTATGTATTCTCAATCAACATAAACAACTTGATAGCGCGTGTTCCCAAAGTAGTGTCTTCTGTGCAGAATTAATAGTCTTTTACTATTTTTGCAATGTTGTGTAGAAGAATTGTGGAGTATTTCGTAGCACTCGCGCATCGCATTATTTTGGTAGTCCGTGCATTTAGTTAGGTAAAACACTTATAGACGTGTAATTGAAATATTTAATCGCCCTGAATCAAATCAGAAAGTGAAAACTAGATACAGAGCAGAGCAGAGCAGAGCAGAGCAGAGCAGAGCAGAGCAGAGCACAGAATGTTTAACCCTGAATGGACAAATAAATGATACTTATTCACAGTTTTCCGAGGACAAAATACTGTGCCTCGTGTGTCGTGACACAGTTGCTGCGCCTCGTGTGTCGTGACACAGTTACTGCGCCTCGTGTGTCGTGACACAGTTACAGTGCCTCGTCTGTCGTGACACAGTTGTTGTGCCGAAGGGATTTTATCTTCGACGGCATTTTGAGTCTAAACATCATAATTCGTCAAAATCCCATACTAAAACTAAAATGACTGGGATAGTGACACAATGATTGGGATAGTGACATCAATGACTGGACTAGTGACATCAATGACTGGACTAGTGACATCAATGACTGGACTAGTGACATCAATGACTGGACTAGTGACATAAATGACTGGACTAGTGACATCAATGACTGGACTAGTGACATCAATGACTGGACTAGTGACATCAATGACTGGACTAGTGACATCAATGACTGGACTAGTGACATCAATGACTGGACTAGTGACATCAATGACTGGACTAGTGACATCAATGACTGGACTAGTGACATCAATCAGTACTTGCCTTAACATACCAACAGCACCATATTCAGTATGCGTGCCATGACAAAGCACAGGCAAAATAATCAGTATGCATTGACATAGCTAGCTATAGTTTTACTTTGTCACAACATTTAAGCTAAATTAGATTGCACTTGTAAAAATAGAATTTAGAAATAAATAAATATATTTTTTTACCTTTTGTCGGTCTAATTAAAAAATAATACCACCGAGGTAGCCAGCCTCAAGGGTAGCCAAATTCACACTTCTGTGTGAACTCGACCTCCAACCCCGGCCTGATTGCTACCAAACAAACGTATATCATGCAGCTGGCCATTCAACTGGCGATATCTCAGAGAACTTGGAACACTTACTCTCAAACAGGAAATTATCATTGACAAAAATATCACATTTTTCAGTCTAATGCGCATGGCCGGAAGTTTTGTCAGCGAGGCTGTTTCTCACGGGCCACATGCAGTCCTAAATCGATGGCTGATGGCAAATTAGTATGGAAGAACTTACACGAGTTAAAACGAACAGTTTCTGAAGTTGTTTTAATGACCACAGAGAAAGCAGGGTGAATTCGGTTATAGGAAAAAAAAGGAGGGGGGGGGGCGGGCGGGGGTGGAGGAGTTACGCTATATCGCAGGGACGTCACTGGGTTTAAAGTCACCCAAGTGCGATAATCTCATGGTGTTGCCTACTCTAATGGCAGCCTGCTCTGGCGGCAACCTGCTCTGTTGACAGCCTGCTCTTGTAACACCTTGCTCTTGTGGCACCCTGCTCTATTGGCAACCTGCATCCCTGTGATAGTGTCACCCTCTGTCCAAAAAGGGGGGTGGGGTCTTCACCAGCGGCTTTTATACATATATATAGAGAGAGGGGCGGTACTTTTGGCGAACCTAGGATTTTTTGATCGGGAGGAAGAGTCAAAAATATTGGCCCACCCCGGGCAACACAAACACTTGCCACGCCACTGGCTTTAAAGCAAGTTAATTCCACAAACCAAGGAAAACAGTCCCGCAACCCAGAAGGCAAAGGTCGTGTTTGTGATTGACACAACACAGCTGTGTGCTTGGACTTGGATATTCTTCGGCATTATGTGTGTGGATTGATCAATTTGCCTTAATTTACAGAAAATTTCCTTTTCAAAAGGATACAGGTGCTAGGGTTAGAACATCACAAAAAGTATATGTTAAGGTTTGGGGGGGGGGGGGCGCTCAGTGTCCCACACTTATTCTACAAGTTATTAATTGTATATGAATGTTTTGGAAAATTATAACATGATTAAAAAAAAAAACACTCAAAATATCGGTTTAAAATCTGCATGGACAATTTTAATCTGTTTAAAGTGGCACATTTAAGTCCTACGAATAATGACAATTGTGCATATGCATAGGAAAATACTTCACAGGACTAAACAGTCATATTGTTTCTTAAATTCTCCTTCACTGGATATTTGACATGGGATAGTTACAACATGGGTCATTGTCGTCGGCACATTATTAAATAAACCTGAGCTAATTCATTGTGAAATCATAATATGTATGAAGAAAAATTTTAAAGAGAGACGACTGCGTTTAAATACCTGCTCCCCACACCAAAAAAAAAACAAACAAAAGACCAACAACATTGCTTGTATCAAAGCGGTTAGCTGACCGAAAAATTACCTAAAATATTCAATGAGCTGTTGTGTAACCCCTGTGTATTTCATTCTTGTCACCCACATAAAAATCATTTCATAACAATCCTAACAATAGAGTTGTTTTGAAACAGTGGCACTGGAGTACTTCACTGGAGTACTTCACTGGAGTACTTCACTGGAGTACTTCACTGGAGTACTTCACTGGAGTACAAACTGAAATGATCCTTAGTATCACCAAATCATTTACAGGGGGGAAAAACACAACTTAGTGCGACAAACAAACTCATGATTTAAAAAAAAACAACATAATTCTAATCTAAAAGCCCATTAAAACCTTTACTTTGTTTAGATGTTTAATCTCCGCCCCAAAGTCATTATGCTTGTGATTTTTTAGATCTTAAACCAAATTCCAAACTCCCCCCCCCCCCTTTTTTACTTGGCTTAATTAAACTCTTGATCAATATATTTTTTTTCATTCATGTTTATTTAAATTCTCTGTGTTCAAATAATTTAAACTTTAGACAAAAAAAAAATTGGAAATTTTCCACGTTTTAAATATTTAAATTATCTAAATAAAATTCTTGGCTAGAAGTTCAGAGACACGAAATAACTATATATATATATATGTACCGGGTAAATATATATATATAGTTATTATATATGTATATATATATATATATATATATATATATACCAGGTATATATATATAGTTATTATATATATATATTTAAATATTAGATTTCTATTGTCTACCCTTCATTATGTAGCAGGTGCCGGGGACAAATGAACCAATCCAGGCGCCACGTAAACAGTGTCGTCAGCGTCCTGCATGAACCGTATCATCTGGAGCCCGATGCCCCTCTCTTCAAGGCCAAATCCTTCGAAGGAGGTCAAAGCCTCTTCGACATCCGTCACATCGTCGTTGATGAAGACGTCACCGCACGCGCCGATCTCCAGCTTGAACTGGGCGACTGTCTTCGGCGCCATCGTCTGGAACATGGCGGCATCGATACTCCTGCCCCCGTCTCCGTCGCTGAGTGACATCACGGTGTTGTCATCGATATCAGGCTCCTCGTCGTCATATTCTGGCACTGCTGTCAGCTCTTGTTGTTCAGACGCTGCAGTTAAAAGTACGATGAGATTAACATGATATCTAGCAGGGAATGTATACCAAAGTGATGAGAGTACTGTGAAAACTAGCAGTTTATGTATACCAATGAGATGATAGTACTGTAAAAACTAGCAAGGAATGTATACCAAAGTGATGAGAGTACTGTGAAAACTAACATGGGATGTAAACCACAGTGATGAGAGTACTATGGAAACTAGCATGGCTAATTTACAAGTTGCATCACTAAAAGAAAATCCAAAAAAATATTATTTGTACTATAAGACTGTTACTTCAAAGATTTTTTTTTCACATTAGGACTAGCCGTGACCTTTCCATAGATCCCATTTGGAACATAGATTTTCAGCTCGTCTTAAGCTGACCACAAAATAAAAACTGTAGGCGAGCCACCAATGTTCTAAAGCAAGGTTGACAGTAAACCCAACGTGAGTCCGTCAACAGGGAACAAGCCAGACCAAAAGGGCCCCCATACCTTAGTGCCGTGTAACAGTGGCGTAGTGAGGGGGGCAAAGGGGGGCATCATGCTCCGGGCGCTACTTTCAAAGGGGCGCCAAATGGAATATTTTACTATAATATTGTATGGTTTTCGAATGGGGGGGGGGGCGCTAAAAAAGGCATAGGGGGCGCTAAAAAGGTATTGTGCCCCGGGCGCGAGTTAAGCTCGCTACGCCACTGCCGTGTAAAGCCGCACGCAAAGTGCGAGATCTAATCATCTAACAATTATTGTGCGAGAGATACTTATCTTTACATAAAACGATCTTTAATGCTCTGCTGATGGAGTTAAATCATAAAATCATCCGTTTTTTTGCGCTATAATAGCGCCTTAATTATTTTGAATCAAACTACCGGGTATGTCATATATTCAGTGCACTAGACCAGTGGTCCTCAAACCGCGGATCCAGACATTCATGCCAGTATTTGAAGCAATAGTTGCGGCTGTGCTTAATTTTAATTTTTACTAATCTGTAATGACACTTTACTCACAAAATATGACACAACTTTTAAAACTACTGCTTACTTAAAATGGCTTGCAACCTCCACACTAGACTGTGCAAGTTAGCATTTTCATTACAATAGACTATGCAGCCTAGCAGTTTCAATAGACTGTCATCTAGTTGTTTCAATAGACTACGACATTTAGTTTTTTCAATAGACTATGCATTCTAGTAGTTTCAATAGAAAATGCAATCTAGTAGTTTCAAAAGATTATGCAATCTAGCAGTTTCAATAGACTATGTCATCTAGTTGCTTCAATAGACTATGATATTTAGTTGCTTCAATAGACTATGTCATCTAGTTGTTTCAAAAGACTATGCAATTGAGTAGTTTCAATAGACCATGTCATCCTCTTGTGTCACCAGGCAATTTTGCGAAATGTCATAGTTAACTTCTCTACTATGACATTTGTCTATGAAACTAGAAACTGTCATAACTGGAGTACCACGCTATAGAAAACTTTTAATTATAATAATAATAATTAACTTCTATACTATGGCTTCTGTCTAAGACACCAGAACATGTCATGGTTAACTTCTATACTATGAATTCTGTCCAAGACACCAGAACACGTCATGGTTAACTTCTATGCCATGTCATTTGTCGATGACACTAGAGCATGTCATGGTTAACTTCTATACCATGTCTGCTGTCTAAGACACTAGAATATGTCATGGTTAACTTCTATACCATGTGTTCTGTCTAAGACACCAGAACATGTCATGGTTAACTTCTATACCATGTGTTCTGTCTAAGACACCGAACATGTCAGGGTTAACTTCTATTCCATGTGTTCTGTCTAAGACACTAGAACATGTCATGGTTAACTTCTATACCATGTGTTCTGTCTAAGACACCAGAACATGTCAGGGTTAACTTCTTTTCCATGTGTTCTGTCTAAGACACCAGAACATGTCAGGGTTAACTTCTATACCATGTGTTCTGTCTAAGACACTAGAACATGTCATGGTTAACTTCTATTTCATGTGTTCTGTCTAAGACACCAGAACATGTCAGGGTTAACTTCTATACCATGTGTTCTGTCTAAGACACCAGAACATGTCATGGTTAACTTCTATTCCATGTGTTCTGTCTAAGACACCAGAACATGTCAGGGTTAACTTCTATACTGCAGCCAATGCAATTCTTACACTTCTCAGACTTCTCCGCCGGGGGTGGGGGCGGCGGTTGCTCTGTAATCGTCTCGCTGATGGTGGCGTCCTCCCGACGACTGGGTGACGCCGCGACCTCTGCGTCACGTCCATACTCGGCTGGGTAGAACTTGAGGTTCTCCATGAGGAACACGGTGCCAGGCGTGGGGTCGGCTAGAATGGCCCTAGCCTTGAAGCTGCACGGGCGATCTATTAAGGTAACTTTCAACTGTAGGGAGGAGGAACGAGCGAGATATGAGACTTTCATCATTCAACGTATACAGTAATACAAGACCATGATTGAGAACCTATGTAGCAACCATTTACTTTCTAGCAAACATTTATGTAGCAACCATTTACTTTCTAGCAAACATTTATGTGAAGACATCTTATCGAGACTGTAAATTATGGCATAGAAACAAATTCGAAATATCAAAATTATTCCTTAAAGGTTAGCACAAATTTTTTTTGTAAATGAAAACTGGGATACATTAATATTTGATGAAAAATGTCTTCTGAAATTTCGCCTCTTAAAGTCGAAATTGTGTATCATACCTCGAGAATCTGGTTAAATTCCACAACCAAGGGCGCCATCTTGAGGTAATGGTTCTTAAAACCGCTCGGTTCACCTCTGTGACCAAGCAACACTACGGACTTAGCTCCAGCTTTGAGGGCAAATCTATGGGAGGTGAGAAGGTGTGTTAGAAGGTGTGAGTAGTTGGGGGGAACAGGTGAGAGTATGCGCTAGAAGGTGTGAGTAGCTGGAAACAGGTGAGAGTATGCGTTAGAAGGTGTGAGTAGTTGGGAACAGGTGATAGTATTTGTTAGAAGGTGTGAGTAGTTCGTAACAGGTGAGAGTATGTGTTAGAACGTGTGAGTAGCTGGGAACATGTGAGAGTATGTGTTGGAAGGTGTGAGTAGTTGGAAACAGGTGAGAGTATGTGTAAGAAGGTGTGAGTAGCTGTGAACAGGTGCGGTGCGTGTTAGAAGGTGTGAGTAGCTGGGAACAGGTGAGAGTATTTGTTAGAAGGTGTGAGTAGTTGGAAACAGGTGAGAGTATGTGTTAGAAGACGGTGTGAGTAGTTGGGAACAGGTGATAGTATGTGTTAGAAGGTGTGAGTAGTTGGGAACAGGTGATAGTATTTGTTAGAAGGTGTGAGTAGCTGGGAACAGGTGATAGTATTTGTTAGAAGGTTTGAGTAGTTGGGAACAGGTGATAGTATTTGTTAGAAGGTGTGAGTAGTTGGGAACGGGTGAGAGTATGTGTTAGAAGGTGTGGGTAGTTGGGAACAGGTGAGAGTATGTGTTAGAAGGTGTGAGTAGTTGGGATAAGTTGGGAACAGAAGTGGGAAGGTTAAAGAATGTGATAGGGGGGAGAAGATGGCAGGATGGAAGAGGTTTTAAGTGAAAGAAGGTAGAAGAATGTTTGAGAAGGTGGGAACTGGTGAGAGAATGTGGTAGGTGGGAAGAGATGGCATGTGGGAAACGGTGTTAGGTGAGAGACTATAAAAGGTGGGACAAGGTGAGTAAATGTTGCAGCAGGTGGCAGGTGGGAGTAGGTGATAGGTTGTGGGAGGTTGGAAGTTGTAGACTGTAGAAGAATGTGTGAGAAGGTGGGAAACGATTTAGAAGGTGGGAAAAGATTGAGAAGGTGCGAGAATATTTGAGAACATGGGGACATTTGGAGAAGGTGGGAGAAGGTGGCAGAGGACCTAATCGTTTTTACAAACACGCAGATAAAATACAACGTCTAACAGTTTGAGATTCAAGCGTCGCGCCCCCCCCCCCCCCTGCCATACGCTGGTTACTAAGGATAATGATTTGTGTCTACACACACTTCCGGTTAAAAACAAAATGGCTGACATTTAAAATTTCATTAGGCCATCATAGGAAACATCCTGCTGCCACAGGCCTGGCAGGCTGGCACTGAATATAAAATTATCCAATCTACTATCAGAATGCGAAAACGGACGGCATTACACGGAAGACATCATTGAACAGGACGACACCTCGCGGCAGATCGCCAACTTCGTCTCCTTGGTAACAGAATACAGAAGACGATACAAGTAGAGTTGCTTCCTATTGGCCATCAGGTCATTGGTTTGTGTGGTAACCGATTATCAGGATCAGTTTTCAGTTGATCGACTATCAGGTGATCAATTATCTGGTGATCAAATATCAGGCAATCAGTTATCAGGTGATCGAATATCAGGCAATCAGTTATCAGGTGATCCATTATCAGGTTATCACACACACACCGGACGGACACACACACCACACATACACACAAATGTATGGCATCCTTCCGTCTTCACGAGACGATGGAGTAGCTATATTGTATTCCTACACTTCGACGAGTGGCTCACTAGGCCAATCCTGGAATGACAATCTCGTCTGCATTTCACGCAGGAGAATGATGATTCCTGGTTAATTTTGGCCTTCCGTGCTGTTCTTTTTCTTGCAAGGGCTTCGTTCCGCACATCTTCTGCCTTTTTCACTCCTTCGTACACACAAATACACCATTACTTACTTGATGGTTGGGGCAGCCTCCTCTAACTTATCAGTGTCCAACACCACACCTTCCACGGTTGGTACAAACAGGTCAAGACGAAGCAGAACTCGTTTGCCTCTGAGATCCATCTGGTCGATGCGGAGTTTTTTCAATTTCTTCTCCTGGTTTTGTGGAGGCAGTATTGTATTAGTGTTATGGAGCGATACATAAGACTATATCTTCTAGCAATAACGTTTTGTGGAGGCAGTATTGTATTAGTGTTATGGGGCGATATATAAGACTATATCTTCTAACAATAACGTTTCGTGGAGGCAGTATTGTATTAGTGTTAAGGAGCGATACATAAGACTATATCTTCTAGCAATAACGTTTTGTGGAGGCAGTATTGTATTAGTCTTACGGAGCGATACATAAGAGTATATCTTCTAGCAATAACGTTTTGTGGAGGCAGTATTGTATTAGTCTTACGGAGCGATACATAAGACTATATCTTCTAGCAATAAAATTGTTAAAGTGATTTCTAATCGTTATGCCTCATATCTTAATTACGATGGTTTCAAAAATCAAGGTTGTATTAAAGGAGAGACCATCTTCACATTCGTGTGTACGGCACATACAGTTATTTAGTTCAACTATGAAAAGAATGATTGCTCTTTTGGCGAGGGGGAAAGGTTTTTCATAGAAGTTGCATGGCTCTCTTAGTTACAAAAGAGGCTCTCTTAGTTAAAAAATGGGCTTCTTAGTTACAAAAGAGGTGCTCTTAGTTACAAAAATGGGCTTCTTAGTTCCAAAAGTGGTTCTCTTAGTTACGAAAATGGGCTTCTTAGTTCCAAAAGTGGTTCTCTTAGTTACACAAGTGACAGAGACGATGTGAAATCTTTAAAAACATTCATAATTAGTATTTCCGTAAGTCAATGGGATATGTCATGACATCTTGCTGACCTGGTGCAAACCATTAAGCCACTAAGCGATAGGAAGAATCCTCTACAAATTGTTACCAGACGACACTTTGGGATCGTAAATAAATATTTGATTTGTTTCCCCCTAACCCTTTCATAAAAAATAAAACTCGTCATTTCGAAATGTGCTTCTTAGAACTTTAGGTTTTCTTTGAAATCCTGTTTTCAGAAATGGTGCAATTTTTGTTTTATAGTAAAATAAAAAAGAATACTGTCAATCACCGAAAGATGGCTTGACTTGATGGGATGTTATGACGTGACTCTGTCACTTGATTTCAGTTACATTTGTATATGGTAAAATGGCCAAAGTTTGCATGTGACTGATTAACTACTCTTATGTCCTTAATGGGGGAAATATTTTAACAGAAGGGGCTAAAAAAAACTCAAAGCAAACTAACAGACGGACGGACAAACATATCAATACGCGGACAAACAGAATAATAGACGTGCTGCAGTCATAGCTAAAACACAATTGGCCAGACTTTTTTGGTGAAGTGGTACAAATGGGACCAGGGAGCTGAAGGTTATATAACTTAAGAGTTGCCTTGTTCAGCACAGCTGGACCAGGGAGATAAAGGTTATATAACTTAGAGTTGCCTTGTTCAGCACAGCTGGACCAGGGAGATAAAGGTTATATAACTTAGAGTTGCCTTGTTCAGCACAGCTGGACCAGGGAGATAAAGGTTATACAACTTAGAGTTGCCTTGTTCAGCACAGCTAGACCAAGGAGATAAAGGTTATATAACTTAGAGTTGCCTTGTTCAGCACAGCTGGACCAGGGAGATAAAGGTTATATAACTTAGAGTTGCCTTGTTCAGCACAGCTGGACCAGGGAGATAAAGGTTATATAACTTAGAGTTGCCTTTTTCAGCACAGCTGGACCAGGGAGATAAAGGTTATATAACTTAGAGTTGCCTTGTTCAGCACAGCTGGACCAGGGAGATAAAGGTTATATAACTTAAGAGTTGCCTTGTTCAGCACAGCTGGACCAGGGAGATAAAGGTTATATAACTTAGAGTTGCCTTGTTCAGCACAGCTAGACCAAGGAGATAAAGGTTATACAACTTAGAGTTGCCTTGCTCAGCACAGCTAGACCAGGGAGATAAAGGTTATATAACTTAGAGTTGCCTTGTTCAGCACAGCTGGACCAGGGAGATAAAGGTTATATAACTTAGAGTTGCCTTGTTCAGCACAGCTAGACCAAGGAGATAAAGGTTAAATAACTTAGAGTTGCCTTGCTCAGCACAGCTAGACCAGGGAGATAAAGGTTATATAACTTAGAGTTGCCTTGCTCAGCACAGCTAGACCAGGGAGATAAAGGTTATATAACTTAGAGTTGCCTTGCTCAGCACAGCGGCACCAGGGAAACTTACAGTTGCCTGGCTCAGCACAGCTAGACCAGGAAGAGAACGGTTACATAGGATGTCCACGAGAGTCTGGATGCCAGTGCTGTAGGACGTGAAGGCTTCCAGGGCGTTAAGCTTGTTGAGGCAGACGACTGTCTTCATGCCTACAGCTACGGCTACGGCCCCGTTTATAGTGGCGGCTTGAACTGTGGCTAGAATTGCTGGTTACAAATAGAAAAGGTGTTGGGGGGGGGGGCACTTGAATAACAGACTAAGATAAGTCAATGTGTGTATGAGAGTAGCACTAGGATAAGTCAATATGTGTATGTGAGTAGGACGAAGATAAGTGAATGTGTGTATGTGAGTAGGACGAGGATAAGTGAAAGTGTCTTATGAAAGTAGCACTGGGATATGTGAGTGTGTGTATGTGAGTAGCATTAGGATATGTGAATCTGTGCGCGTGCGTGCGCCGTGAGTGCGTATGTGTGTGTGTGTTTGTGTCTGTGAGAGAGAGTGTGAGTATGTGGGTGGGGGGGGGATTGTTCACGCTGAACACATTCAGTGTGCCTGTCTGAACCGATTTAAGTCATCAAACATTTTATCTCGAGCTGTCAGGAAATTATGTCCAAATGAGTCTTTCAAGTATTCGAATATTCTTCTGTATTACATCAATACGATGACCTCCTGACGTCTGTTAAAAAGCGCAAACTTGAATGGTATGGCCACGTGACCAGAAAACAAGGGCTCGCCAAAGAGATATTTCAAGGCACTACTAGAGGAGGAAGAAGAAGAGGAAGACAAAGAAAAAGATGGGAAGATAATATCAAAGAATGGACGGGTTAAAACTAGGCGATGCTATGCGTAGGGCAGAAGACCGAGAGGAATGGAGAAGAATAGTGTACATGTCATCTGTGGCGCCCCAACGGTCGAAGGACTACGGGACCTGATGATGATGATGATGATGATGATTACATCCTGAATCTGATGATATTTTTTAATTCAAGGAGATTTTTGTAACAGGGATGCGATGAAAAATTGTAATGTTCCACACACTAAAACCAAGACACTTTGGTAGTTGGCATAAACAATTTTGCATTAAACAAATACACTTTGGTAGTTGGCATAAACAACTGTTGCATTTGAACCAATACACTTTGGAGTTGGCATAAACAATGTCGCAATAGAACCAATACACTTTGGTAGTAGGCATAAACAACTGTTTGTTTTTTTGGTGCGATGATAGACTCATTTCATCCCTGTTGCTAAAATGTTGTAAAAATACGGATGTCTTCATTATTTTAAACCATCGCCAACCGAGCCTCATACCCATCAAAAAATTGCTGTTATCCCTGCACGGCGTCTTCATCAAACGTGGCAACGGTTTTCCTTGAGATAACCACTTTACTTCAGTGGGGAGCAGGTGTGACTGAAATTGTCATCAAGGAAGCGATGTCATAGAGCTTATTATTTTGATGGCTTCATTCAACACTGTCACAACCTCAGAAGACATTTTTCTTAAGGTTAGTGACTGCCTAAAAATAAAGGGCGCAATCGCCGATGCCACATTTCTTTGACCTTTTTTCAGCTATTATTACCCATCATTGTTTTCAACTAGAGTGCAAAGATATGCACAGTTTTCCCCACGGTACTTTGTTTGTTGAGAAGAACTCATCCTAAAATATATTTTGCTTTTGGTGTGGCTGCTTCCATTTCACAACCGCCCCCCCCCCCACTTTACTCAACATGTTTTATATTAGTAGTACTGAGTAAAAAAAAATCGTTAAAGCTCCGAGCGTCACGCGTGACGGTTGAACTCCGTAAAAAGGTGGAATTGTTTTCGGAGGTGACTATTATATTAATCAATAGAGTGTAACGGGTACAATGTAGGATTTTTGTTTAAAGGCCGGAATATATTTTAGAAGTTAACTTTTTTTGTTGTACAATTTGGACCGACCGGGAAATTTCTCAAATTTTTCGGAACCGGTGTAATAAAAATGCACCCGGTTAAGCCCTAGTGTTAAATATTTGACTCTTTGTTGTGCTGGTTGGTAGTGGTCTGCAAAAAAAAAAAAAAAAAAAAGATCTTCCTACTGATAGGCTCGTGAGTAGCCAGAACGAAAAATAACACCCTCGAACTCTTCTGTCGATTCATCCATTTGCAGTGAAAATATGATACATATGATTTTCTTAACAAGTGCTTCTTTCACGCTATTGGCTTATTTGCTGATTCGCCTAGCAAACAAGTTTTTTTGAAGACTAACTTAAGAGTGAACAGCTATTTCTTTCAACAAAAACTTGACAATATAGATTATACAAGGTTTAATAAGAATCTCCCCAGTTATTTGGAAACCAAAATCAGAACTTGAATCAATCAATTATATAACGGGCTTCGACCGAAAATAAATCGCTGTGGTTAGAAGTTCGAGCCAACAGAGTAGAACATTTAGCGTCAGTTCACACGATCGAAGTTCGCGTCAAATTGTTGTAAGAACGCAATATTTTGTACGTGGTTTCTTTTTAGGGGAATATGATCAAATAGCAGTTTGAAATTTTTACAAGGCTTCATACACGAATTGCATCAAATGCTTGAAGGAAAATTTGATCGTGTGAACCGACCCTAAAGCTCACAATGTAACTTCACTTCTTACTTTGATTTTGCTTGGTTTCCTATTCTTTTAATTTATTATATTTTTTAAAAACAATTTGACTTCCCGGAGTGGTCGTGGAGCCGCTGAAAAGTGCAAGAGGAGCACTTATCTACGGAGCACTTCACTTTGGGAACCACTTTACTATAGAGTAGTTGTGCAACATTGGTCAATGCTTACTGGCGTGGAAAAACATCAACATTCGAAAAAACATAACGTGGATATGGATTGTAAAATTGTTCTCACCTTTCGTCCCCACGCCAAACGGCTCATGCTCATACGCCCCTGCGTCGCCCACGTACACGATCGTTTTGGCTTGACCTATGACCTGACTGAAATTCTGGATGGTGGCTGGTCCGATGTCGAAGGCGGTCTGCGTCTTGGGGATCCCTTGCGCGACCGTGACAACCTCCGTCCTGGGGACCTGCGGCTGAGGGGGCGCCTCCTCCTCCTGATCCTCCGGCTCACTCTCTGGAGGGATGTACTTGAGACTCTCTGCGACCACAAAGTCCGTGGGCAGGTGGATGGTGACGCCGTTGTATTTAGCTTTCTTGAGGATCCTGAGGAAATTTGTTATTTCGCAAATTAACGTCAGATTTTTAATGCTTTTTTATCACAACTAAAAAAATAAAGACTTATTTTTTAGTAGGACGACCATAAACTCAAGTATTCGAATACTCTTCTGTATTACTGCTTGAGGAATGCATTGTAAACGCTTTCAAAAAGTCTAGCTCAATTTGACAAAACAATAATGCCAGTAACAGTATTCTTTCAAGTACACGTCATAAAAAATCCTGTTGGACAAACATGTTTAGGGCATTTTGAGCCAAATTTGTTCTATTCTTCTGAGGGACTTCCTAATGGTTTACAAACTAGCAATAAGCAATTAGATCAATGCTTTTCAGGGATCCACTTTTTGTATTGAATATTTTCATTAACTTGGAAAAGAAGGAGCCCCCAAAGTCTAAAAACACAAAAACTTCTGAATTTAATCCTGTCTGTATTTTCAGAATTTAACTCAGAATTTACAGAATTTAACTAGGCCAGACTTTAACTCTGTCTGGCGCTCTAATGCCACGAATTGTCACCATTTTAACCAGGAAGAATCGCCACCATTGAACATTAAAAGCCACCATTGAACATTAAAAGCCACCCTTTTTAGAGTGTTTTTGAAACAACACTTTTGTTGTCTAGTTTCAGGCCGAAAATCCATTTCTCACTTTGGGATCAGCTCCATGGCCGCCTTGTCTACGGGAGATTGACCTAGTTTCGTGGCATCTTCGTATGCCAGGAAGGAGAAAGCCACGTTGCCGCAGACAATGAGGTCGTTGACAACGTCGAGAAGCTTCATGATGCTCTTCATGTGCTGGTGGACCTCATCACCACCAAATATGGCCAACAGGGGTCGCTCCATCGTGTTCCTGAGCTCGATGTATCTGGTGATGTCTTTCTTTAGGGTTGGCCCTGGGTGAGTTAGATTAAATATATATATATATATATAAATATTTATAACTAAAAAATGTCTTTGCAGAATCTTGGCATGTACCTTAATTAAGTCCTTAGACACTTTTCAAGTTAAGAAGAGATCAGCTTCACCAAATAAGTATATATGGACAACAAGCATGGCCAACTAGTTGTTTTTCTCATCCATAAATTCTTTTTAGCTTTATCTGGCCAACATGATTTTTCTTGTTTCCCAATCACTGTTTTTTGCTGTTTAGCTATGGTCTGTCACTTTACACTGTGTACCAAATGGGGCGTTATTAAAATAAGGGAAGGAGATCTACGTGAAACATCTCATGTTGTGCGCTCTGTAAATTACACAGACTCCGCTTCTCTGAGTTGTAGATAATCCGATAAAACGTTGACGGGCAGAGGAAGAACTGGGTGAAGGGGCGATCCGCCCGAGGTGGTAGTTTTTCTCTTAAAAATAACTTCAAAATCAATGAGAAAAACGGTTACCTCTCGTTTTCTATGTATTTTTTATTAACTGTTTGAGATCCTATTTTTCTTGTTTTCACCTTCACAGATTCAATGCTAACAAACATTATCAAATTTTTTTGGGGACAGAAAACACGACCTAATGACAGACTCGACCCACCAGCGAACCGCGTCTTGTGCTTCAGTCCGACAACTGAGCTGTGAGTCTGATACAGCGACTCAAACGATTCGTTGATGAAAACATCCCCCAATGACGTCAGTTTGTTCCTGTCAATGAAAAGATCTCACGTTTTGATTATTATTTTTAAAATTCTGTATATATAATCATCATAATCATAATCACGCATATTTTTTCCTTAAGCCATTCATATCAACTACCTCAATTCATCCATATTAGCTTCAGGCCATGTCTAATGACATTCATACCATTATCAGGACCTTCCTGGTGACATTTACATTAGCACCAGCACCTACGTAATGACTTTCAGATTAGCACCAGCACCTACATAATGATTTTCAGATTAGCACCAGCACTTACATAATGACTTTCAGATTAGCACCAGCACTTACATAATTACTTTCAGATTAGCACCAGCACCTACGTAATGACTCTCAGATTAGCACCAGCACTCACCTGAATTCATTCATACCGTCGTAGGAAACCTTGATCTTCAAGTT
The DNA here is from genome assembly GCA_964017045.1 of Omphiscola glabra. Lineage (NCBI taxonomy): Eukaryota > Metazoa > Mollusca > Gastropoda > Lymnaeidae > Omphiscola > Omphiscola glabra. Next base: position 21,691,078 of record OZ024806.1, read on the forward strand.
GTATTTCTCAGGGGCGTCTTTGATGCCCTCTTCTTCTGGGTGGAATCTGGTGTTCTCAAGGAGTAGGACTCTACCAGTCTCCTGGCTCCTGATAGCGATGTCGGCTATGTCGGAAACCCCATCAGGTATGAATACCACGGGCTGAAGGGTGATGTAAAACAGTCAGAGACTGGCTTTAGCAATGGTCAAGGCTTGAACAGAAGGGGAATGTAAGGGGCGTTATCTCAAAGCGTAATTTATTGATGCCAGGTAGCAATTCTCGAAATAACAAACCAACAACTTGTAAAATTAGGCCGGATAATAATGTACTATTACCAATCCCAGACATCATAAAGGAGTGGGCCACTTCGAGAAATAACATATATAAATGTATGTTTGGTTCTAGATATCATTAAAAATGACACAATATCTCATCAATGAATGACACAATATCTCATCAATAAATTAAATAACAAAATTATCGCCTATAACCCAAATGACGATGAAAAAAATATTAGACCAGTCTTTAAAAAACTAGACTAGAGAAATACATTGTTCCCATACTTTACAGCCATTATCTGACACAGACTTTACTGACACAGACTTTAAACTTTACTGACGTGATCTCACACAGACTTTACTGACATGATCTCACACAGACTTTACTGACATGATCTCACACAGACTTTACTGACGTGACAGAACACAGACTTTACTAACGTGATCTCACACAGACTTTACTGACGTGATCTCATCCACACTTTACTGACGTGATCTAACACATACTTTACTGACGTGATCTAACACAGACTTTACTGACGTGATCTAATACAGACTTTACTGACGTGATCTAACGCAACCTTTACCGACGTGATCTAACGCATACTTTACTGACGTGATCAAACGCATACTTTACTGACGTGATCTAAAACATACTTTACTGACGTGATCTAACACATACTTTACTGACGTGATCGAAAACAAACTTTACTGACACAGACTTTAAACTTTACCGACGGGATCTCGCACATAATTTACTGACGTGATCTCGCACAGACTTTACTGACGTGATCTCACACAGACTTACTGGCGCGATCTCACACAGACTTACTGACATGATCTCACACAGACTTTACTGAGGTGATCTAACACAGACTTTACTGAGGGTGATCTAAAACAGACTTTAATGACATGATCTAACACAGACTTTAATGACCTGATCTAACACAGACTTTACTGACGTGATCTAACACAGACTTTAATGACATGATCTAACACAGACTTTACTGACGTGATCTAACACAGACTTTACTGACCTGATCTAACACAGACTTTACTGACCTGATCTAACACAGACTTTACTGACCTGATCTAACACAGACTTTAATGACATGATCTAACACAGACTTTAATGACATGATCTAACACATAGTTTAATGAAAGCTCTAAACAGACTTTACTGACCTGATCTAACACAGACTCTAAGGCTTCTTTAAGGGGAAGCAAACTGAACTCTTCGTTAACCTTTCCCTTCGGGTCTCCACGGTATCCCATTAGAGTTATCGCTCTTGCTCCCTTCCTTTGCAGATACTTGATTAGCGGAACAAGATGCTGGGTGGATCAGAAGATGAAGAGCTTATGAGTGATAAGCGTACCAGTGATAAGCTGACCAGTGATAAGCTGACTAATGATAAGATGACTAATGATAAGCTAACAAGTGATGAGCTTAGCCCTGATAAGCTTACAGGCGATAAGCTGACCACTGATAAGCTGACCAGTGATAAGCGTACCAGTGATAAGCTGACCTATGATAAGCTGACCAGTGATAAGCTGACCAATGATAAGCTGACCAATGATAAGCTGACCAGTGATAAGCTGACCAAGGATAAGCTGACCAGTGATAAGCTGACCAATGATAAGCGTACCAAGCTTATTAGTATTCGTTTGATATATGTATATCATCCTTAGTTTATGACTATTAAAATGAAATATTTCCTGGCTTTGAATTTGTTTTCAAACACATCTTACAAACTTTCATCCTTTGATGTAACATTGTTACAGGCAAAATTTGAAATCCGAGAATTCTATAGAATACCTAGGCAAAGTGAATAATGGCGTAGCATTGTAAGGACACAAAAACACAAAAGCATCTTCTATTTTGACACTTGGTTTAACACATGCACTTAACACAGTGTGTACACCGATGTGCTCCATATGCAGCCTCAAAGTACACACAAAATATGCAAATCTTTTAATGTAGATGTTTCATCTGTAGATTCATCAACTGGTGTAGCACATGCAGTGTAGATACACGTGGTATAAAGAGAGAGGCCCCCACTTACTTTCTACTTTCGCCCTTACATGCAACGATGTGGGTTTTTTTTGTTTTTTTTTAAATATTTGTTTTTTAAATTGGAGAGACTATTTAATTCAACATACGGGCTATTCATTGACATTGCATCCATAAGTCTAGGGATCGAATTCAAGTCAACGGCCACTCAAAGCCATGCATAATAATCCACTTAATTTTTTTTCTATGATTTAACTAATATAAATTATGTACAAAACAACCTATTTACAGGCAGACATTTCTAAATGTGAACTAAAAGAAATTAAAACAAAAATCATGCACTTAAATAATATGTTTACATAATAATGACTGAAACTGTGATTAAATAGCGTGTACTGTATTAAATATTAGTTGCTAGTATAACTTTATTATCATGACATATACATGAATTTGAATTTAAAATAACATGGTTTAATACAAAAGCATTGGAATTGGAGCCAATATTCTGTTTTTTCGTGTCTGATTATAAGCCATGAACGAACTTAATAGAAAACATGTTTTCTTTTTTTTTTGGCGGCAAAGAATGGCAAAGTACCGAGATGACCAGTTGAACAGGTCAAGAGAGTCGAAAACCAATGCCGGGTTTTGATCCGGGGCACTCCGGAGCCATGCCTACGCGGCCACCGTAAGAACTCCGGAGTACGCCAGTGAGAAAAGCGGAAAAAAACAACGACGGTCTGCCATTCTTACTGGACACGGTGTATGCAAACACCACTAAACGCATTAGGCCAGTGGTTCTCAACCTTCATAATACCGCGACCCTTTAATACAGCTCCACATGCCGTGGCGACTCCCAAACACAAAATCATTTTCGTTGCTACTTCATAACTGTAGGGAATACGTGTTTTCCGATGGTCTAAGGCGACCCCTGTGAAATGGTCGTTCGACCCCCAAAGGGGTCGCGACCCACAGGTTGAGAACCGCTGCATTAGACCATCGTTTAAGATTCGAACTGTGATGTGGAGGGCAAGATTTCTCTAGAAATGAGTTAGCGGGTTTACCCTTAGAGGGAAGGTGTCCTTGACCTGTCCATCCTCAATAGGGAGGTCCAGATCGGCTTTGATCAGGACTCGCTGCTCCGCGAATTCTCCGCTGTCCGGCGTTAGTACGTTAGGGGGCTTCGTCAGTGGCTGTGAGAATAACGTGTTTGTGAGGAGGGAATAACGTGATCGTGAGGGGGAATAACGTGATTGTGAGGAGGGATTAACGTGATTGTGAGGAGGGAATATCGTGATTGTGAGGGTAGAATAACGTGATTGTGTGGAGGGAATAACGTGATTGTGAGGATGGAATAACGTGATTGTGTGCGTTGAGTAACATGCTTGTTTGGATAAGAATAACGCGTTTGTGAGGAGGAAATAACGTGATTTTGAGGAGGGAATAACGTGATTTTGAGGAGGGGATAACGTGATTTTGAGGAGGGGATAACGTGATTGTGAGGGTAGGATAAAGTAATTGTGTGGGTCGAAAAACATGATAGTGTTGATAATGACGTATTATGAGGTAGAATAACGTGATCGTGAGGAGGGAATAACGTGATCGTGAGGGGGAATAACGTGATTGTCAGGAGGGAATAACGTGATTGTGAGGAGGGAATATAGTGATTGTGAGGGTAGAATAACGTGATTGTGTGGAGGGAATAACGTGATTGTGAGGATGGAATAACGTGATTGTGTGCGTTGAGTAACATGCTTGTTTGGATAAGAATAACGCGTTTGTGAGGAGGGAATAACGTGATTTTGAGGAGGGAATAACGTGATTTTGAGGAGGAGATAACGTAATTGTAAGGGTAGGATAAAGTAATTGTGTGGGTTTAAAAACATGATATTGTTGATAATAACGTATTATGAGGTAGAATAACGTGATTGTGTGGAGGGAATAACGTGATTGTGAGATAAGAGTAACTTGATTGAGAGGGTAACGTATGGTGATTATGAATAGATTGAGAAAAAATGGATTAAATGGAGATCAAAGTCAAGGTATTGGGAGGGGGGGATTTCATTTATGGCAGGGTGAGAAGAAAAAATACAGGTAGAATGGAAGAGAGTGTTGGAGAGAGAGAAAGAAAAGAGAGAGAAAGAAAAGAGAGAGAAAGAAAAGAAAGAGAAAGAAAAGAGAGAGAAAGAAAAGAGAGAGAAAGAAAAGAGAGAGAAAGAAAAGAGAGAGAAAGAAAAGAGAGAGAAAGAAAAGAGAGAGAAAGAAAAGAGAGAGAAAGAAAAGAGAGAGAAAGAAAAGGGAGAGAAAGAAAAGAGAAAGAAAGAAAAGCGAGAGAAAGAAAAGAGAGAGAAAGAAAAGAGAGAGAGAGAAAAGAGAGAGAAAGAGAGAGAGAATGGGAGATATGGATTGATAATTATAAAACCCTACAGTTTTTTTTATGTGGCGAGCACTAGGGAGAAGAAGATATGACAAATGTTGATTTATGAAGAGATGAACTATGGGAACACAAACCTTGCATGACAGATAGTCAAGGGCTGTTAGTTTCCGTTCAGTTAATAATTTTAACACAGTTATTCCTCCTGTCCACATGGAAAAAATCAAAGTGGTTAATTCATTTCAAAACTCGTAATTTTTTAAATTTCATCTTAGTAAACGAAATAATCTACTAAGTCGTGAAACGATGAACGCAACAGCCAAATATTCGGATATTTGACAATTTCCAGCCCATTTTAATGTGCCGTGGTGACGTCACAAAGAATATAACACACATATTACACTGTCCTGTTATGTTAGGAACCATGTGAGAAACGCATTGTTATATGTAATATAGATATGAAAAAATATTCATTTTAAAAATAGTCAATGTAACATATAACTTAAAACTATTATAGACATGTGTTTTCTCAATCTTTAATAAGATGTAAGTCGTACTCAACTAAATTTTAGATGCACACACATAATTGTGGGGTTGTTGATATGGACTCTACCTGTTGAAAGGTGCGTGATGCCCTCTAGGGTAGGGTTGTACTTGTGCACACTCTCACTGCTGCTCCGCCCGCAGACGATGGAAATCACCTCTTTTTCGGGGTCAGAGGTCACGTCCTTAATGGCGTCAAGCACTATTCTTGTTCCCTGGAAGTTAGAACATTTTCTACAACAACGGCGTAATGTGCCGTAATACCTGTTCTACAACTGCGTAATTGTCTGTAGTACATGTTCTACAATAGTTCGTTAAGGAATGTTCTACAGGATACTTCTATAGCCATGTTCTCTAGCTATGGGCTATATTATATTGGCTTAAGTTTACTTGCGGCAAAGTTCCTGGAAAACTTTCACTGTACAAATAGTTGTAATGTTCGGCGATCTGATCCTCCTAGATCAGTGGTTCTCAACCTTCCTAATGCCGCGAACAATTAATACAGTTGCTCATGTTGTGGGGACCCCCAACCATAAAAATGTTTTCGCTGCTACTTCATAAATATGTGTTTTCCGATGGTCTTAGGCAACCCTGTGTAAGGGTCGTTCGACCCCCCAATGGGGTCACTACCCACAGGTTGAGAACCGCTATCCTAGATGGACTTCTGACGTTGCTAACATCAACATGGACACACCAAACCATCTTTTGGGTTCATGAGCATTAACTTGCGCTTTGCTTGTAATCTAAATCAACTACTGGAAATAACGCTTAAATCAACTACTGGAAATAACGCTTAAAACGATCATTAATCCAGGGATCCTCAACCTCCTGTCTGTGACAGCGATGTTTATAAACATATATGATTCTGGAAAAAAAATAATTGGTTGCTACATGTCATTGTAGCACAATTACATTTTAGTCACATGTCAAGGTAGCCACAAGTCAAGGTAGCCACATCTCATTGTAGCAAAATGTCATTGTAGCATCGGATTAATGACAACTTATTTTTTCTATTATATAATGTCCAGCTAATTTACACCATCTTATAATGTCCAACTAAGTTAGCCTATCTTATAATGTTCAGCTAAGTTAGTCAACCTTTTCATGCCCAGCTAAGTTATTCAATCTTATAATGTCCAGCTAAGTTATCCCATCTTATAATGTCCAGCTAAGTTATCCCATCTTATAATGTCCAGCTAAGTTATCCCATCTTATAATGTCCAACTAAGTTATTCAATCTTATAATGTCCAACTAAGTTAGTCAATCTTATAATGTCCAACTAAGTTAGTCAATCTTATAATGCCCAGCTAAGTTAACCCATCTTGTAATGCCCAGCTAAATTACCCCATCTCATAATGCCCAACTAAGTTAACCCATCTTGTTATGTCCGACTTTTGATTAGTATTTTTCAATCGTTGGCACGATGGCTTGTTTCCATACACATCAACACAATCACAAGCCAATCCTTCTTTCCACGTGTTGTACATGTCTTAACAAAATACGGCCTGTCTTCTCCTGGCATCCTTGTTTGGCATCACACATTATTCTGATCAATGTCTTGCATTGACCATGTACCCGAGTACATTGATTAATTATTAACTAGAAGCGCATTTACCAAATGTATGGGCAACTACCAACTTCAAGTACATAAATGTACTTCAAGTGAATTTACGAACACAGAGTACAGTTACGAACTAGAAGTGCATCTCTGAACAAGAAGTAGAGTTATAGAAATACTATTACGAACTAGATGTACAGTTACGAACTATAAATACAGTTACCAAGTAGAAGTATAGTTACTAACTACATGTACAGTAGTGAACTAGAAGTACAGTTACGAACTAGAAGCACAGTCACTAACTAGAAGTACAGTTACGAACTAGAAGCACAGTTACGAAGTAGGAGAAAAGTCTGACTTTTAGTTCCGGTTCTGAAACTGACCTTGGAGAATTGTTCCACATGCGCTAGTCCGATGGCACCAACCCAAAGGATAATGTTTGACTTTCTGACGATCCGTGTGAACATGCTGGCGCTGAGATCACCGACGTCCACAACAGACATACCCTCAGGAATCGGTTTAGTTATGCTGTGCTGGGGGAGTGAAGAGGTGGCCAAATACTTAATGCAATAAAACTAAGAAGAACATTTCATGATTATTATTTTTTTTTTTGGTATTGAAATCCCTTATATTGACTTCGCTTTTCTTCGTGGATGGAAAAGACCTTCGGACGGCTAATTGACCCACTTCCCGTCAAACTATCGAGCTGAAACTTGGAACATAGCCTCGCTGTCGATGACGACACTTTGTTTCAAATTTTTCAGCTCCACCCCCCAAACCCGACCCCATAAATAAGTTTTTTTCCGGTTTTTCAAGGGGAAGATAACGGAAATATGATGTAACCGATTTCTCAAAATAAATTTTCTATAATTGCGCTAAATGAGATTCGTACAAAAAAAATTATCGCAAGTGCGTTTTGTGCGTATTATTTTTTTTTTCTGAAAAAGTTGGTGAAATATAAAAGGACGTGGGCAATTACAATCTCTTAAATATATTTTGCTTGTGGTGTGACTGCTTCCATTTCCGGATAGCGCGCAATTATAATTCCCGATATAAGCCACGCTAAAGGATAATTAAAAAAAAACAAACTCAAATGTGTTTGGTGCGTCATATTTTCCTTTTGGAAAATGAAATCGTCTCAGTAAAAATGGTGTAATTAATATATTCGGTTTTAAAGTGGTTGGGACATCAGAATATTAATATAGGCGTGAAATAAAAAGTGTGCAGTGATGTATTCATTTGGGTTCTTATAAAGTATGAATGTTTTGTAAAATTTTCAGCCCCCCCCCCAACCCTCTTCCACCATTACATTTAATAAGGATTTATATGAAAAACTTTGTTTTTAAGAGTTGTTTAATTTTACATGATCAGTGGATCAGGAATTTATTTATACCGCTAAAAACTCAGAGGATACAACAGGCATTGCAAAGTCGGGAAACTTCAATAGAATAGTGTTCATCAACCGCCACGGGACTTTGAAACACAGTGTGATCAGGGCGGTCCTAACACAGCGTGATCAGGGCGGTCCTACCACATCATGTTCAGGGCGGTCCTACCACAGCGTGTTTAGGGCGGTCCTAACACAGTGTGATCAGGGCGGTCCTAACACAGCGTGATCAGGGCGGTCCTAACACAGTGTGATCAGGACGATCCTAATGTAATGTATATTTTCTCTTGCATTGGTAATATGTAGAGAGCTAACATTACCTATTAAGCTTAACTGATCTTAACTCTCATTACAACTTGCCACTCCTCAAACGTGTGTCGTTCACATTTTAAGAATTAATTTCATCTCAATTTTTTGCTGTAGTCAATAACCCGACAACAATTGACACACCAATCACGACAACAACCACGACACCTTTTTATCGTTATTTTTCCAACAAAAATCACAACAATAAAAAAACAATCATAACAATCACTACAAAAATCACGACAACAATCACAACAACAATGACAACAACATTTACAACAATCACAACAACAAAAACACGACAAAAATCCACAAATGGCTGACACTACGTGTTCCCCCCGTCCCCCAGGTACTCACCAGCTTAGCGTTGCTGCTATCATCCGTGTTGGCGATCCACAGATCCACCGGATAGTGTAGTTTGCACTTGTAGTAAGGCGCCAGTTCGATGACGGCCCTGGCAGTGTCCTCTGTGAGGCTGTCAAAGCTGGATTTGCCGATGCCCATGCCGAGGTCAAGCTGTGGTTAGTTAGTTTGTAAGCAGTAAGAAAATCTTAATACTTTATTTCAGGCCTGCAGAACTCAAAATGTAAGGTGGGCCGCAATACTTTATGAAAAACGTGTGCGGGCTGTAATAATTTATGAAAAACGTGTGCGGGCAGTAATACCTTATGAAAAACTTGTGCAGGCCGTAATACTTTATGAAAAAACTTGTGCGTGCCATTCGTAAATAGGACAGGGGAAAGCTATTAAGAAAATAAAAATAATAAGAATACTTCGTTACTTCGCTCGCGGGCCGCAAAGTAAGTGCTCATTTGATCTTACAAACCCAACAATAATATTGTAAATAGTTATTTAATTCCAACCTCTCAACTCTGGTACCCGTGTACCAATAGGAGCAGCCTTTTCAAATAGCAGCAATATATTTTTCCTGTTTTTTTTTTTATATCTTGTACTCCCACCCCCTTTCCCTTGTTCCTTTGATCGTTGTGTTCATTAGGGAATCTGGGGCAATTCATAGTCTTTTCTCTTCTTTCATTTTTATAAGTACATTTAGGATATGCACATATTTAATTCACACTTATAATTTTTTATAAGTACATTTAGGATATGCACATATTTAATTCACACTTATTCGAAATTGTTTTAAAATTTGTATGGACGCGCCATAGGCCGAATCATTTGACTTTTTGTTTTGTCTAATGATGATTAAAGCTTGACAAACATCGATTCACGTGCACAAATGGGGTCTAATTTTTCTACTTTAAAGTTGCATCGCAGTCCAACCATCGTGTAATGTTTCTGACACCATCGCATGCTTGTTATTTAATACATATCTATAACACCCTGAATGGGGATACCATCCTAGCCTTGATACCATCCTAAAGCTTTCTTTCGGTTAAGTCAATGGTCTCACTCATTAAATAAGTGTTCAATTATATTACGAGTATTGAACTCTTTGCAGGAACTCATAAATGACACACAAACTCGCCATACCTATCTCCCTCCCCCTGTCTCTACTTCTCTCTCTCTCTCTCTCTCTCTCTAGCCCTCCCTCTCTCACTTACGCACACAAACATTGGATCATAAGCACCATCAGTCATTCAGCCAGTAAAGTCAAATACTGCCATGGTCATAACCAAAGATATATGCATTTTGCTAATAAAAGTAACAGCACAAAAGTCACAGAAAGTACATTGATCTTTACAGAGCTTTGTCTTTTCATTTAGCTCACATTTAGTTTCATTTAGCTTACATTTAGTTGTATTTAGCTCACATTTAGTTTCATTTAGCTTACATTTAGCTTACATTTAGTTTCATTTAGCTCACATTTAGTTTCATTTAGCTTACATTTAGTTTCATTTAGCTCACATTTAGTTTCATTTAGCTTACATTTAGTTTCATTTAGCTTACATTTAGTTGCATTTAGCTCACATTTAGTTTCATTTAGCTTACATTTAGTTTCATTTAGCTTACATTTAGTTTCTTTTAACTTACCTTTAGTTTCATTTAGCTTAAATATAGTTTCATTTAGCTCATATTTAGTTTCATTTAGCTTACATTTAGTTTCCTTTAGCTTACCTTTAGTTTCATTTAACTTACCTTTAGTTTCATTTAGCTTACATTTAGTTTCATTTAGTTTCATTTAGCTTACATTTAGTTTCATTTAACTTACCTTTTGTTTCATTTAGCTTACATTTAGTTTCATTTAGTTTCATTTAGCTTACATTTAGTTTCATTTAACTTACCTTTTGTTTCATTTAGCTTACATTTAGTTTGATTTAGCTTAACTTTAGTTTCATTTATCTCACCTTTAGTTTTACTTAGCTTACCTTTAGTTTCATTTAGCTTATATTTGGTTTCATTTAGTTTCATTTAGCTTACATGTAGTTTCATTTAACTTACCTTTTGTTTCATTTAGCTTACATTTAGTTTCATTTAGCTTAACTTTAGTTTCATTTATCTCACCTTTAGTTTTACTTAGCTTACCTTTAGTTTCATTTAGCTTACATTTAGTTTGCACCAATCGATAGTCAGTCTTATTTAACCATTGACTTAATTCATCTAAAATTTACAGCTACTTGTGTACAAAATGTACTGGTTATTTACTTGCAATTTTCAATACTCCCCCATTAGGTGGAACACATTATGCAGTTTGAGAATCAACTCGTTTTTATAAACTATCCGGACCCGGCTCAATTTTTTTGCATAGTCAACGTATGTGCCAGGTGCAATTAATAACCCGGTATCCAGGTAGTGCCCGTCTCAGCCTTACATATAGTATATCTTTCACTGCACTTGCTGTGACAAGGTATATAGAATCAATATCTTTTGTTGCTCCCAAACTCATACTATTTCAGCGGCCCACCTTGAGGAAAAGCGACGCCAGTTCTCCGGCAATGATGATGTTGTCCGCCTCCTTCATCAGGTCGAGGAGGAGCAGCAGCTTGTCGCGGGACACCTTCCCGCCAAATATGACCAGGAACTTCCGCTTGAGATTATTGAACACCTTCGCCATGTACTTCAGCTCGTTTTTGACCAGGAACCCGCACACCCTCGGATTGCCGTAGTAACCGATCAGGGAGCTGTGGTCCTGGTGCAGGCAGGCGAACGCGTCGTTGACGTAGACGTCGCCGAGGTTGCTCAGGTTTTCGCAGAACTGTGCCAGGTTTTCTGGGGTCGCCTTGATGGTCTCCACCGTTCTGAGGATCCCGCTGTGTGGTGGAAAGTTTGTTCAAAGTGGAATGAAGGTTTATGTTAATATTTTAGGAAATGCAATGGGATTGAAAAAAAAGGTTGATTTACGGTGGGAAATGTGATGGAATAAATAGTTTCAGTTACGGTGGGTAGGACGGGCCGAGAACACTCCCGAATACTTAACATGCACACGTAAAGACAGTTGTTGAATATAGGAAAAACAAGCACGGCTACCTTTTGACTTCACCGAATCCTTCCTCTCCCATGTTAAATCGAAGGTTCTCCAACATTACTACCGAGCCCGGGTGCATTTGACTTAGGGCCGTGTCTACAGATTTCCCCACCGTCTCTGGGATAAAGAGAACCTTTGGGCAGAATATAAGATAAGATGCGATAAGATAAGATGCAATTAGATAAGATGCAATTAGATAAGATGCAATTAGATAAGACATTTTTATTGAATAAATTTTTTTATTTTTTAAAAAACACAATGAAAATATTCATTTCCAGAACGTTAATAATAACACATGACTTGTAAACTATTTCTCCAGCGTAGAACTCAGCCATCAATGAACTGCTTTAATGAAAATAATGACTTAATTCGTGATCATTTAGATTTTCTAATCGCTGGGGGAGCACTCTGGTAAATTAGTACTGAATGGGGAACAGAAGATCCCAACTTTGATAGAAAGAATTCGCCCTAATCACGCTGATATTAGGAATCTGTGGTGAAGAGGTTGGGATGTGATCTTAGGTATCTGTGGTGAAGAGGCTGGGATGTGATCTTAGGTATCTGTGATGAAGAGGTTGGGATGTGATCTTAGGTATCTGTGATGAAGAGGTTGGGATGTGATCTTAGGTATCTGTGATGAAGAGGTTGGGATGTGATCTTAGGTATCTGTGGTGAAGAGGCTGGGATGTGATCTTAGGTATCTGTGGTCAAGAGGTTGGGATGTGATCTTAGGTATCTGTGGTGAAGAGGTTGGGATGTGATCTTAGGTATCGTGATGAAGAGGTTGGGATGTGATCTTAGGTATCTGTGGTGAAGAGGTTGGGATGTGATCTTTGGTATCTGTGATGAAGAGGTTGGGATGTGATCTTAGGTATCGTGATGAAGAGGTTGGGGTGTGATCTTAAGTATCTGTGGTGAAGAGGCTGGGATGTGATCTTAGGTATCTGTGGTGAAGAGGCTGGGATGTGATCTTAGGTATCTGTGATGAAGAGGCTGGGATGTGATCTTAGGTATCTGTGATGAAGAGGTTGGGATGTGATCTTAGGTATCTGTGGTGAAGAGGTTGGGATGTGATCTTAGGTATTTGTGATGAAGAGGTTGGGATGTGATCTTAGGTATCTGTGATGAAGAGGTTGGGATGTGATCTTAGGTATCTGTGATGAAGAGGTTGGGATGTGATCTTAGGTATCTGTGATGAAGAGGTTGGGATGTGATCTTAGGTATCTGTGATGAAGAGGTTGGGATGTGATCTTAGGTATCTGTGATGAAGAGGTTGGGATGTGATCTTAGGTATCTGTGATGAAAAGGTTGGGATGTGATCTTAGGTATCTGTGATGAAGAGGTTGGGATGTGATCTTAGGTATCTGTGATGAAGAGGTTGGGATGTGATCTTAGGTATCTGTGATGAAGAGGTTGGGATGTGATCTTAGGTATCTGTGATGAAGAGGTTGGGATGTGATCTTAGGTATCTGTGGTGAAGAGGTTGAGATGTGATCTTAGGTATCTGTGGTGAAGAGGTTGGGATGTGATCTTAGGTATCTGTGGTGAAGAGGTTGGGATGTGATCTTAGGTATCTGTGATGAAGACGTTGGGATGTGATCTTAGGTATCTGTGATGAAGAGGTTGGGATGTGATCTTAGGTATCTGTGGTGAAGAGGTTGGGATGTGATCTTAGGTATCTGTGGTGAAGAGGTTGGGATGTGATCTTAGGTATCTGTGGTGAAGAGGTTGGGATGTGATCTTAGGTATCTGTGGTGAACAGGTTGGGATGTGATCTTAGGTATCTGTGGTGAAGAGGTTGGGATGTGATCTTAGGTATCTGTGGTGAAGAGGTTGGGATGTGATCTTAGGTATCTGTGATGAAGACGTTGGGATGTGATCTTAGGTATCTGTGATGAAGAGGTTGGGATGTGATCTTAGGTATCTGTGGTGAAGAGGTTGGGATGTGATCTTAGGTATCTGTGGTGAAGAGGTTGGGATGTGATCTTAGGTATCTGTGATGAAGACGTTGGGATGTGATCTTAGGTATCTGTGATGAAGAGGTTGGGATGTGATCTTAGGTATCTGTGGTGAAGAGGTTGGGATGTGATCTTAGGTATCTGTGGTGAAGAGGTTGGGATGTGATCTTAGGTATCTGTGGTGAAGAGGTTGGGATGTGATCTTAGGTATCTGTGGTGAAGAGGTTGGGATGTGATCTTAGGTATCTGTGGTGAAGAGGTTGGGATGTGATCTTAGGTATCTGTGGTGAAGAGGTTGGGATGTGATCTTAGGTATCTGTGATGAAGAGGTTGGGATGTGATCTTAGGTATCTGTGATGAAGAGGTTGGGATGTGATCTTAGGTATCTGTGATGAAGAGGTTGGGATGTGATCTTAGGTATCTGTGATGAAGAGGCTGGGATGTGATCTTAGGTATCTGTGATGAAGAGGTTGGGATGTGATCTTAGGTATCTGTGATGAAGAGGTTGGGATGTGATCTTAGGTATCTGTGATGAAGAGGCTGGGATGTGATCTTAGGTATCTGTGGTGAAGAGGTTGGGATGTGATCTTAGGTATCTGTGATGAAGAGGTTGGGATGTGATCTTAGGTATCTGTGATGAAGAGGTTGGGATGTGATCTTAGGTATCTGTGGTGAAGAGGTTGGGATGTGATCTTAGATATCTGTGGTGAAGAGGTTGGGATGTGATCTTAGGTATCTGTGATGAAGAGGCTGGGATGTGATCTTAGGTATCTGTGATGAAGAGGTTGGGATGTGATCTTAGGTATCTGTGGTGAAGAGGTTGGGATGTGATCTTAGGTATCTGTGATGAAGAGGCTGGGATGTGATCTTAGGTATCTGTGATGAAGACGTTGGGATGTGATCTTAGGTATCTGTGGTGAAGAGGTTGGGATGTGATCTTAGGTATCTGTGGTGAAGAGGTTGGGATGTGATCTTAGGTATCTGTGATGAAGAGGTTGGGATGTGATCTTAGGTATCTGTGGTGAAGAGGTTGGGATGTGATCTTAGGTATCTGTGATGAAGAGGCTGGGATGTGATCTTAGGTATCTGTGATGAAGAGGTTGGGATGTGATCTTAGGTATCTGTGGTGAAGAGGTTGGGATGTGATCTTAGGTATCTGTGATGAAGAGGTTGGGATGTGATCTTAGGTATCTGTGATGAAGAGGTTGGGATGTGATCTTAGGTATCTGTGATGAAGAGGTTGGGATGTGATCTTAGGTATCTGTGATGAAGAGGTTGGGATGTGATCTTAGGTATCTGTGATGAAGAGGCTGGGATGTGATCTTAGGTATCTGTGGTGAAGAGGTTGGGATGTGATCTTAGGTATCTGTGATGAAGAGGTTGTGATGTGATCTTAGGTATCTGTGATGAAGAGGCTGGGATGTGATCTTAGGTATCTGTGGTGAAGAGGTTGGGATGTGATCTTAGGTATCTGTGATGAAGAGGCTGGGATGTGATCTTAGGTATCTGTGATGAAGACGTTGGGATGTGATCTTAGGTATCTGTGATGAAGAGGTTTGGATGTGATCTAAGTTTCTGATAAAGAGGCTGGGATGTGATCTTAGGTACCTGTGGTGAAGAGGTTGGGATGTGATCTTAGGTATATGTGATGAAGAGGTTGGGATGTGATCTTAGGTATCGTGATGAAGAGGCTGGAGTGTGATCTTTGGTATCTGTGATGAAGAGGTTGGGATGTGATCTTAGGTATCTGTGATGAAGAGGTTGGGATGTGATCTTAGGTATCTGTGATGAAGAGGTTGGGATGTGATCTTAGGTATCTGTGATGAAGAGGTTGGGATGTGATCTTAGGTATCTGTGGTGAAGAGGATGGGATGTGATCTTAGGTATCTGTGGTGAAGAGGTTTGGATGTGATCTTAGGTATCTGATAAAGAGGCTGGGATGTGATCTTAGGTACCTGTGGTGAAGAGGCTGGGATGTGATCTTAGGTATCTGTGATGAAGAGGTTGGGATGTGATCTTAGGTATCTGTGATGAAGAGGTTGGGATGTGATCTTAGGTATCTGTGATGAAGAGGCTGGGATGTGATCTTAGGTATCTGTGGTGAAGAGGTTGGGATGTGATTTTAGGTATCTGTGATGAAGAGGTTGGGATGTGATCTTAGGTATCTGTGGTGAAGAGGTTGGGATGTGATCTTAGGTATCTGTGATGAAGAGGTTGGGATGTGATCTTAGGTATCTGTGATGAAGAGGTTGGGATGTGATCTTAGGTACCTGTGGTGAAGAGGTTGGGATGTGATCTTAGGTATCTGTGATGAAGAGGTTGGGATGTGATCTTAGGTATCTGTGATGAAGAGGTTGGGATGTGATCTTAGGTATCTGTGATGAAGAGGCTGGGATGTGATCTTAGGTATCTGTGGTGAAGAGGTTGGGATGTGATCTTAGGTATCTGTGATGAAGAGGTTGGGATGTGATCTTAGGTATCTGTGATGAAGAGGTTGGGATGTGATCTTAGGTATCTGTGGTAAGAGGTTGGGATGTGATCTTAGATATCTGTGGTGAAGAGGTTGGGATGTGATCTTAGGTATCTGTGATGAAGAGGTTGGGATGTGATCTTAGGTATCTGTGATGAAGAGGCTGGGATGTGATCTTAGGTATCTGTGATGAAGAGGTTGGGATGTGATCTTAGGTATCTGTGATGAAGAGGTTGGGATGTGATCTTAGGTACCTGTGGTGAAGAGGTTGGGATGTGATCTTAGGTATCTGTGATGAAGAGGTTGGGATGTGATCTTAGGTATCTGTGATGAAGAGGTTGGGATGTGATCTTAGGTATCTGTGATGAAGAGGCTGGGATGGGATCTTAGGTATCTGTGGTGAAGAGGTTGGAATGTGATCTTAGGTATCTGTGATGAAGAGGTTGGGATGTGATCTTAGGTATCTGTGATGAAGAGGTTGGGATGTGATCTTAGGTATCTGTGGTGAAGAGGTTGGGATGTGATCTTAGATATCTGTGGTGAAGAGGTTGGGATGTGATCTTAGGTATCTGTGATGAAGAGGCTGGGATGTGATCTTAGGTATCTGTGATGAAGAGGTTGGGATGTGATCTTAGGTATCTGTGGTGAAGAGGTTGGGATGTGATCTTAGGTATCTGTGATGAAGAGGCTGGGATGTGATCTTAGGTATCTGTGATGAAGAGGTTGGGATGTGATCTTAGGTATCTGTGGTTAAGAGGTTGGGATGTGATCTTAGGTATCTGTGGTGAAGAGGCTGGGATGTGATCTTAGGTATCTGTGATGAAGAGGTTGGGATGTGATCTTAGGTACCTGTGATGAAGAGGTTGGGATGTGATCTTAGGTATCTGTGACGAAGAGGTTGGGATGTGATCTTAGGTATCTGTGACGAAGAGGTTGGGATGTGATCTTAGGTATCTGTGATGAAGAGGTTGGGATGTGATCTTAGGTATCTGTGATGAAGAGGTTGGGATGTGATCTTAGGTATCTGTGATGAAGAGGTTGGGATGTGATCTTAGGTATCTGTGATGAAGAGGTTGGGATGTGATCTTAGGTACCTGTGGTGAAGAGGTAGGGATGTGATCTTAGGTATCTGTGGTGAAGAGGTTTGGATGTGATCTTAGGTATCTGTGGTGAAGAGGTTGGGATGTTTCATCAACATTTTAAGAAAGTTTTACACACAAAAAAAAAAAAAACCAGCATTTTTCTTCAAATAGTTCTTCAAGTGAAAGATGTTTAGATTGTGTGATGCAACTAGCTTTCTCGATCAGTCTATTTAATCGGTGGTTGATTTCAGGCGATGAATTCCCGCACCAGCAGGTAATACTGGCGTTTAGTAGACTTCCAATTATTGCAATATAGCAAGAGTTTGGAAAAAAAAATTATATATATATATCCCTATTAAATATGTATAAGGTTATCCGTCAAACACACACACAGACATCCATCAGCTATTATCCAAACATTATATCCACTACTATATACAGCGCTAAAATATATACAGCGTTCACCAAAAATCTAAAACTGTATCCACTTCTACATCAACCACTATATCCAATACTATAATCCACCACTTTACCCACCACTATATCTACTACACTATCTGCAAAGTATCAACCGCTATATACAATATTATGTTTAACACTATAACCTCCATTATATCTACGACAATATCCACCACTATATCCACCAAAACGTCAACCATTAAATCCATACCTGTATCCACCACTATATACACAACTATATCCACAAGCTGATCCACCACAATATTCACCACTAGATCCATCCCCTTATGAAACCCTTACGCACCTTTATACCCACCACTTTATCCAAATATATATATCCACAATATCCTCAGTATTTTCCACCACGATATCCACCATTTTATACATCACCTCATCCACTACTATATCCACTACTGACTCCAGCATTTAACACTACTCTATTATCCACTATATCCAACACAATATCCACCATTACGTCTACTACTGTATACAATATTAAACGCCTTTATATATACCTCTATATCCACTCCTTTATCTAGCGCTGTATACGATTTTAAACATCACTATTTCGAGCACTATATCCACCACTATATCAGCCACTACATCCACAGATTTATCCAACACTATATCCCTCACTTTATCAAACAAATATACCACCATTATATCCACAACAGCATCCACCACTGTATCAATCACTGTATCCATTTTATCCACCATGCATACCTCATTTAACGCATCTATATCCATAATTATATTTGCTATTGTTTTTCTCACTATATCCATAATTTTATCCACATCTATATCCAACACTCTACATCAACCACATTATCCATCACCATATCCATCAATTTATCCACAACTACACCCACCACTGTCACAGCCTCTGTATTCACCACCATATCAACGACTTTATCCGTCACTTTATCCACAACTATATCCATCGCTATATCTATTACTGTAACCCCTATATCCACTAAAATATCCACATCTCTCTCTAAATATATATACAACTATATTCATCACTGTATCCACTTCAGGCGCCTGTTTTATCCACCCCGCACGCTCTACTCACCGTCTGTCCAAGCAGACTCGCCAGCGCGTCACAGATCGGTTTCAAGGTCATGTCTGAAACCTTCTTTCCCCTCGGCGCCCCGTAGTGAGCCATTATGATCACCGCTTTGGCCCGACTCCGTAGGGCGTACTTGATGGTTGGTATCGTCATCCGTATTCGGTAATCGTTGGCGATGTTATTCGCTTTATTAGACGGCACATCAAAGTCGACCCTGTGAATCATGTGTGAGTCGATGGAGAGCTGCATAAAACTACCATTGTTTGGCAATGAACAATCCTTATAAATGACTCGGGGTTGGGGGTGTGTGGGGGGGGGGTAGAGTTGATGGAGAGCTTCATAAAACTACCATTGTTTGGCAATGAACAATCCTTATAAATGACTCGGGGTTGGGGGTGTGGGGGGGGGGTAGAGTTGATGGAGAGCTTAATAAAACTACCATTGTTTGGCAATGAACAATCCTTATAAATGACTCGGGGTTGGGGGTGTGGGGGGGGGGGGTAGAGTTGATGGAGAGCTTCATAAAACTACCATTGTTTGGCAATGAACAATCCTTATAAATGACTCGGGGTTGGGGTGTGGGGGGGGGGGAAGGGGGGGTAGAGTTGATGGAGAGCTGCATAAAACTACCATTGTTTGGCAATGAACAATCCTTATAAATGACTCGGGGTTGGGGGTGTGGGGGGGGGGGGTAGAGTTGATGGAGAGCTTCATAAAACTACCATTGTTTGGCAATGAACAATCCTTATAAATGACTCGGGGTTGGGGGTGTGGGGGGGGGGTAGAGTTAATGGAGAGCTTCATAAAACTACCATTGTTTGGCAATGAACAATCCTTATAAATGACTCGGGGTTGGGGGTGTGGGGGGGGGGTAGAGTTGATGGAGAGCTTCATAAAACTACCATTGTTTGGCAATGAACAATCCTTATAAATGACTCGGGGTTGGGGGTGTGGGGGGGGGGTAGAGTTGATGGAGAGCTTCATAAAACTACCATTGTTTGGCAATGAACAATCCTTATAAATGACTCGGGGTTGGGGGTGTGGGGGGGGGGTAGAGTTGATGGAGAGCTTCATAAAACTATCATTGTTTGGCAATGAACAATCCTTATAAATGACTCGGGGTTGGGGGTGTGGGGGGGGGGGTAGAGTTGATGGAGAGCTTCATAAAACTACCATTGTTTGGCAATGAACAATCCTTATAAATGACTCGGGGTTGGGGGTGTGGGGGGGGGGTAGAGTTGATGGAGAGCTTCATAAAACTAACATTGTTTGGCAATGAACAATCCTTATAAATGACTCGGGGTTGGGGGTGTGGGGGGGGGGGGTAGAGTTGATGGAGAGCTTCATAAAACTACCATTGTTTGGCAATGAACAATCCTTATAAATGACTCGGGGTTGGGGGTGTGGGGGGGGGGGTAGAGTTGATGGAGAGCTTCATAAAACTACCATTGTTAGCCAATGAACAATCCTTATAAATGACTCGGGGTTTTGGGGGGGGGGGGGCAGTGTCAAATAATCCGTGGTCTAATATATTTCGATTTCAAATATTCCGTCTAGCCTCATGTCAGATTAGTTTGTTTCGGATACCGCCTCTCACCTGGTCACAACACTGACTAGTGTATTTCAGTTAACCCAAACACTGAATAGTTCATTGGACACTGTGCGTTTATTTCCCTGTACTAAACATCCACTTGGTCACAACGATGTTGCTATCTAATTACATCCAGCAGAAATTATTGTCCGGCAGAAAACCCTACTTAAAATCTAACCCCAAAACTATTCTCTCTCTTGCTTTCTCTCTCTCTCTCTCTCTTGCTATCTCTCTCTCTTTCTCTCTGTCTCTGCCTCTCTCTCTTTCTCTCCCTCCCTCACTCCCTCTCTCTCTGACGCTTAAAATAGTTCTCCTCCCTTGTAACCCAAAATCCAGGCCCCCGTCCATGACTAGAGTTCACACTCGTTCTCTAAACTTAGTTGTCAACATCACCATGCACACTGCACCTTGACAGGTGGCAAAGTTCTATCATTTGAAGTAACAATGTTAATTACTGCGGAAGGGTGAAAGTTGAGTAAGGAATGTTAACTTGTATGGTGTCTACCCCCACTAGTATGGTGTCTACCACCACTTATATGGTGTCTACCACCACTAGTATGGTGTCTACCACCACTTGTATGGTGTCTACCACCACTTGTATGGTGTCTACCACCACTAGTATGGGGTCTACCACCACTTATATGGTGTCTACTACCACTAGTATGGTGTATATCACCACTTGTATGGTGTCTACCACCACTAGTATGGGTCTACCACCACTTGTATGGTGTCTACCGTCACTTGTATGATGTCTACCATCAGGTGTAAGCATGAGTCTAAGATTGCGTTGCAAGTCTGGGGATCACGATGAATTTGGTCTGAACGTAGATTTCATCTGTCGTGTCAGTTAAAGAGATTTAAGCGAATCAAAGTGATACTGAGATAATCTGTCACTGAGGTCATTTGAGACTGATGTAATCTGAGACTGAGGTCATCTGAGACTGAGATCATCTGACACTGAGGTCATCTGACACTGAGTTCATCTGAGACTGAGGTCATATGAGACTGAGATCATCTGACACTGAGGTCATTTGTCACTGAGGTCATCTGTCACGATAAAGTCGTCCAAATGATGCACTTAAGTATACGTGTCAATCGCAACCAAACTGAATATGTCTCAATGAAAAACATACACATCCAGAATACAGCTGGAAGTTAAATATACATTGTGCACTCCAATTTAATAAACACATTCAGATTATGGCAGTAAGTTGAATATACAGTATGCACAGTACACAGCATGCACCAAAATTAACAAATACATTCATATTATGGCTTTAAATTGAATCCACAGTATCATCCTAATAGACCAACGAGATAAGACACGATGACATCATCCTAATAGACCAACGAGATAAGACACGATGACATCATCCTAATAGACCAACGAGATAAGACACGATGACATCATCCTAATAGACCAACGAGGTAACACACGATCACATCATCCTAATAGACCAACGAGATAAGACACGATCACATCATCCTAATAGACCAACGAGATAAGACACGATCACATCATCCTAATAGACCAACGAGGTAAGACACGATCACATCATCCTAATAGACCAACGAGATAAGACACGATCACATCCTCCTAATAGACCAACGAGATAACACACGATCACATCATCCTAATAGACCAACGAGATAAGACACGATCACATCATCCTAATAGACCAACGAGATAAGACACGATCACATCATCCTAATAGACCAACGAGGTAACACACGATCACATCATCCTAATAGACCAACGAGATAAGACACGATCACATCATCCTAATAGACCAACGAGATAACACACGATCACATCATCCTAATAGACCAACGAGATAAGACACGATCACATCATCCTAATAGACCAACGAGATAAGACACGATCACATCATCCTAATAGACCAACGAGATAACACACGATCACATCATCCAAACAGGTTACCGTATGATAATCCGCTTATCTTCCAAGGGGACGTCATTAATGCATAGCAGCTTGCCCCCGTTGTCAATCATCATGCCAGGCACCTCATAGGCAGTAGGTTTACCAGATGGGATGACGGGCAGTGGCATTCGTTTCTAGATGTACACATGTAATATAAAATCATAGACAATGGATTAGGCGCTAGATATACACATATAATATGAAATCATGGACAATGCATTCGTTTCTACATATACGCTTATAATATGAGATAATGGACAATGCATTCGTTTCTAGATATCCTCATATGTTATGAAGACGACTTGTTTGCTTCATGCTTTCCCCGTGCATGAACTCTAGCAGACAACAAACTCATGACTGCTTTTAAGGTGTGGATAGCAAAACTAATAGTCTCCCTTTAAGCTTGTTTAAAACAAGGTTAAGGATTGTTAGTTTCATTCAGAATTTTATAGAAGAATCTGGATAAAACTGGAAAGCAAAACAATGCGTCGGGCGTTTCTCGAAAGACGAGTAGAATAGACTATAAAGCGTGTGGAGACAAATGACGAGGAGGCAGATCATTTATCACGAGATTCTATCGCGTGTGTTATTTTCACTACGAGACAACGCTTTGTTTACTGTGTGTGTGTAGATTTCTGTTCACCATTGTACCACTGTTGCACATTGTATTTTTATTAACACTGTACCGGTACCAGCCAAACAATATACGGTAAGTCAATAGTTTAATTATATTTCTTTTGATTTTGTAATTTATTACAATTAACACATTAAAACTTATTAATTGTAATCAGCCCTGGTTTGAGTATCGTATTCTTTGTTATTGTGTTTTTCATTTGGTATCGTATTTTGTTATGTACGGTTTTAGAACGAGCCATACACTTACATAAGAGATTTAATTCACCATACTGATAACAGTCCGTAACACCATATAATATAAGATAATGGACCATGCATTCGTTTCTAGATATACGCATATAATATGAAATAATGGACAAGGGAGTAGGCGCTTGATATACACTTATAGATAAACAGAGGCTCTTTAAAACGCTCAAAATATTCTTTAGTTACTTCGGCAGTCCCGCCTTAGTATCCCTGGTGCCCTTAGAACAGTCCCGGCCTTAGTATCCCTGGTGCCATTGGAACAGTCCCGGCCTTAGTATCCCTGGTGCCCTTAGAACAGTCCCGGCCTTAGTATCCCTGGTGCCATTGGAACAATCCCGGCCTTAGTATCCTTGGTGCCCTTAGAACAGTCCCGGCCTTAGTATCCCTGGTGCCATTGGAACAGTCCCGGCCTTAGTATCCCTGGTGCCATTGGAACAGTCCCGGCCTTTAGTATCCTTGGTGCCCTTGGAAAAGTCTTGGCCTTATTATCCTTGGTGCCCTAGTTTACTTGGTATCCCAAAAATACAATTTTTAAGTCTTACACTATCCATATCAACCCAGCACGAAAACACACACCGGCTTTTCTCTCCTGAGCCTGAGATTATAACACATGTTTGTTCCTTCACCCAAACAAACGATCAGAACATGTGGAGACATGCAGCGTTGATGGAAAACACGAAATCATGTTAAATCTTCAAACAAAACAAACTTTTAACTATACCTTAATCTTCTTCCTGTACTTGTTGAGAACAGCAAGTCCTTTGGGCAGATTGCCGTTGAGAAGCATGGTCGTGACTTCACCATCTGAAACGCATCGCCCAGAAAAGACGTGTTTATCATTGTATACTTTGAGGTCCACTGAAGCAGAGAAAAAGTCTCTGAACCTCTGCACAGATTAACACTGCACATTCTAATAAACCCCAGTTTAGCAATGCTCGTTCTAACACTACACAGTCTAACACTGCTCAGTCTAACACTACACAGTCTAACACCACAGGGTCTAACACTGCTCAGTCTAACATCACACAGTCTAACACCACATGGTCTAACACTGTTCAGTCTAACACTACACAGTCTAACACCACAGGGTCAAACACTGCTCAGTCTAACACCACACAGTCTAACACCACAGGGTCTAACACTGCTCAGTATAACACCACACAGTCTAACACCACAGGGTCTAACACTGTTCAGTCTAACACTACACAGTCTAACACCACAGGGTCTAACACTGCTCAGTCTAACACCACACAGTCTAACACCACAGGGTCTAACACTGCACGATCTAAAACGACCCCATCTGACATCATAATATAATATGTAAAAAAAAAAGGGGGTGATGGTGACTATCACTAACACCTTACTCGCTGTTGGATGTGTGACGTCAGCGAGCGTGTGGTCCACGAAGAAGACCTCTTTGGTGACGTCATCGGCGATGTAGGTCGAGGCGCCTCGCTGTGTGGCCTGAGCGAAGGCGCTGGCGATGACCGATGTGCCGTCCGACAATTCTCCCATTTTGCCACACCACACGATGGTCTTGGCCCCAGCCACCACATTTTCATAACAGCCTCTGGTAAACGGGCCGATGTCAACAACCTCGTAGTCTGAAGTCATAGAAAGATGGGTTGGAAACCTGACACTGCATGTGAGATAGTTGACCTTTGACTCGAGGTGTTTAAATTTGTTTCCGCCAGCCTTTATCTTGACTTTACACCATTCACCTACAATTTTCTTATAGTAGCGGTGTGATAATATGGACTTTCCATAAAAAGCTTACTGACAAACAGTCTTTTACGGCCAATGCACTGCT
Organism: Omphiscola glabra; assembly: GCA_964017045.1. Taxonomy (NCBI): domain Eukaryota; kingdom Metazoa; phylum Mollusca; class Gastropoda; family Lymnaeidae; genus Omphiscola; species Omphiscola glabra. The sequence goes on from OZ024806.1 coordinate 21,716,203, forward strand.
TATTTACCAGAGAAGGACACGTCAATATATGCGGGGATATTCACTACGTCTGAGAACAAGACACGTCAATATTTGTGGGGATATTCACTACGTCTGAGATTAAGACACGTCAATATTTGTGGGGATATTCACTACGACCGAGTCAACTGAAAGCTTGAGGAGGGAGGGCTCTTTTTTTTAAAGTAATCAAAATAAAACACTATCTTACCATTGGTTCGCTACGGGAGAGGGGGGAAGGGTTGGTTTGTGAATTTTGTAGTCCACTACATTCATTTACAAGGACCGTGTTTGACCTGTTTTCTAAATGGTTAGTGGTTTTAGTGAGCAATAGGTGACCCCTCCCTCCCCAACGCCGGCCTAAGGTAAACTTTCGCCATGTGCAAAGCACCCGTTCGACTCACCCTTCCCTAATTTCCACGCCCTTTCGGTTGGTCCCAACCCCAGTGCTAGTATCCAAATTAAGAATGCAATTTTCATTGTATGAAAACTCATTGTATGAAAACTAATTGTATGAAAACTCTTTGTATGAAAACTCATTGTATGAAAACTCATTGTATGAAAACTCATTGTACGAAAACTCCTTGCATGGAAACTCATTGTATACGAAAAATTAGAATACCGTTTCTCGACGACGGAACTGTGGTTCACACTTCACCATAATAAACTAAGAGAATTTAAATATTTACTGGACGCCCCAGGCGTCCCTTTGGCCACGGCACCCTGTGCATGTGCACAGGTCGCACACCCTATAGGCTGGTCCTGCCCTTCCTCCCCCTCCCCCGGGCGTCACAGACTCCAGCTTAAACACAACCGTTACCTTCATCGATGTCCTCTCTGGTCAGAACGGTGAAATATTCTCCAGTTTTGATGTTCCTGACCACTACGTCAGATGGCAAGTACAGGACCGTGTTGGTGTCTTTAGCACGGGAGTGCAGCTTAAGAGCCTGTGGAAATACAACGGGAATGCAGCTTTAGAGCCTTGGGAAATACAACGGGAAAAGGCCTATTTATACATTTATAATTGGAAAATAATGTTTATGACTGAACTTAAAAGATTTTAAGAAGCATTTAAGTCCTTGAAATTAGTACACATCATAAACAGTTTTATTACACATCATAGCCCGTTAGTACACACCCTGGACAGTGTTAGTACACGTCATAGCCTGTGTTAGTACACGTTATAGCTAGTGTTAATACACACCATAGCCACTGTTAGTACACATCATAGCCAGTGTTAGTACACATCAAAGAAAGTGTTAGTACACATCATAGACAGTGTTAGTACACATCAAAGACAGTGTTAGTACACATCATAGACAGTATTAGTACACGACAAATCAATAAGTCATAGTATTTCAAATCAATAAGTCATAATTCTTTCAGTCAATAAATCATAAAACTGTCAATTTAGTAAGTCATATATCTTTCAAGTCAGTAAGTTATACATCTTTCAAATCGGTAAGTCATACGCCTTTCAAGTCAATAAGTCATAAGTCACTCGACCTTTTTCAGCATCTTCGTTGTGCACCGGATGTTTCCAATGTCAATTTTCTTGATGGCCTTCAGGAAGATCATGGCCAGCTCGCCTCCCAGGATGATCTCATTGGCTTTACCTGGAATTTAGGGTGAAGCAAGAGCATGGGTCATAGGATGATATTATTAGCTTTTACCTAGGAATGTGGTGGATCATGGGGTCGATCAAGAGCATAGATCATAAGGTGAAGCGATGACACGGATCACATGATGTTTGAATACCATGGTAGGACATGTCAGAATAGGATGCTAGGTCAAATTAGAATATCCTGCTAGGCCATGTTACAAAAACATGCCAGGCCAAATAAGCATATCCTCTTAGATCATGTTAGAATATCATGTTTGGTCATGTTAGAATATCATGTTTGACCATGTTAGATTATCATGTTTGGTCATGTTAGAATATCATGTTTGACCATGTTAGATTATCATGTTTGGTCATGTTAGAATATCATGTTTGGTCATGTTAGAATATCATGTTTGGTCATGTTAGAATATCACGTTTGACCATGTTAGATTATCATGTTTGGTCATGTTAGAATATCATGTTTGGTCATGTTAGAATATTATGTTTGGTCATGTTAGAATATCATGTTTGGTCATGTTAGAATATCATGTTTGACCATGTTAGATTATCTTGTTTGGTCATGTTAGAATATCATGTTTGGTCATGTTAGAATATCATGTTTGACCATGTTAGATTATCATGTTTGGTCATGTTAGAATATCATGTTTGGTCATGTTAGAATATTATGTTTGGTCATGTTAGAATATCATGTTTGGTCATGTTAGAATATCATGTTTGGTCATGTTAGATTATCATGTTTGACCATGTTAGATTATCATGTTTGGTCATGTTAGAATATCATGTTTGGTCATGTTAGAATATCATGTTTGGTCATGTTAGAATATCATGTTTGGTCATGTTAGAATATTATGTTTGGTCATGTTAGAATATCATTTTAGACCATGTTAGAATATCATGCTACGTCACGTTAGCATATCATGTTTGGTAACCTTAGAATATCATGCTAGGTCTGTTAGAATATCTGTTAAGTCATGTTAAAATATACTGTTAGGTCATGTTAGAATACACTGATAGGTCATGTTAGAATGTACTAATAGGTCATGGTAGATCACAACGCTAGGTCATACTATTTAAACCAGCATGACGCTGTTTGTCCCAAAATACACCTTGACCTTTTATTTCCATGTCAAGGTCGTAACTGCTGTCAGAGTTCTTCACCCCCACAAACCCACTGCCCTCCCTTTGGATCGACCATTGCTTGTTTCTCGGCAAGCACACACACACACAACGTCAACAACTTCCGTCTGAACTTTCAACACGTCTTCTTACCCATTAGATTCCGTAGAAGCTTGATTTTTTCATAGAACTTCCCTCCTACAATGGCCAGCATCGGAGGCTGGGGTTTGATAACGAAACTGTTGTAGTAGTCCAGCTCAGATTTTATTATAAAACCATATGCCTTCTCCTAAATCAAGGGGGTTGGGGGTGGGGAGGAATCAACAAAAACAATTGAGAAGCCAAGACTTGGGGGGATATTCTTAACATGGACTGAAGTGGAATATTTGCAGCAGCATCTGGAATCTTTGTCTCAATTTAAAAAAAATAATTGTTGAAGTGTATTTGCGTAGGCATTTTCCCCGAGACCTTTTCTAGTGAATCGTCTGACCTCCTCCTATTCCTAATATGACTAAGACTTTAAATTATTAATTGTAAAAGTCTACAAAAGTCAGGTTACATTTGTAAGTGGCAGGGTTAGAGATTATCCATTTGTACGTTACAATAACAAGAGTAGAGATTACAAATAAAAAAAAAATTATTTAATGCCAATATACACGTACACACAAATATATTTTAAACACATCATTCACGTACACACAAATATATTTTAAACACATCATTCACGTACACACAAATATATTTTAAACACATCATTCACTCCTGAATTCTGTTTGAATGTAGATTCAACACCAGTTGCGACGTACATCATCAAATGTATCATATATTAAAAAAAAAAAGTGAATCGCACCCCTACGTTTTAATTATTGAGCCCCCCTCCCCCATACACAATGAACGTGCCTGTTCTTTGACGCCCACGGTGGTGTTGGTCATGTTGACAAGCTCCGAGATGTTGTCCACAACATAGATGTCACTGAGACCAAACAACGTGGAGCAGAACGCCTGCACCGCCTCTGGAAAGGGGTAAAAAAAAACGCGTTACAATGGATTGTGACAATTGGTTGATGTATCAAGCACGTGACAAAACTGCACGAACATATTTATTCATTAAATTCGTTGTAGCAGAAAACTCAAATGAGTCGCCCGAAATAATCGAATATGTCATTTTAGTCCTCTTTGGGGGTCTGTTTCACAACGTTTCTTAAAAGAGATGGGGAATAACTTAAACTTACGAAATTTAATGCTACGAATATCTGCGTGTCAACCGCCACACCCTCCCCCCCTTTCCAATCACCTTTTTTTTATTTTCCAGACCTGCCCAATTCCAGATATCACCTGGTTTCCAGATGTCCACACTCAGTTTACAGATGACCCCACCTGGTTTGCAGATGACCTCACCTGGTTTGCAGATGACCTCACCTGGTTTGCAGATGTCCTCACCTGGTTCGTAGATGTCCTCACTCGGTTTGCAGATGTCCTCACCTGGTTTGTAGATGTCCTCAACTGGTTTGCAGATGTCCTCACCTGGTTTGCAGATGACCTCACCTGGTTTGCAGATGTCCTCACCTGGTTCGTAGATGTCCTCACCCGGTTTCCAGATAACGTCACCTGGTTTGGAGATGACCTCACCTGGTTTGCAGATGTCCTCACCCGGTTTGCAGATGACCTCACCTGTTTTGCAGATGTCCTCACCTGGTTTACAGATGACCTCTTTGCCTTCTTGATCAATGTATTTCCCGACTTCTTCTGGATGAAAGCAGAGATTCTCCAACAGAAAGACGCTTCCTGGTTCAGGGTCTTCACACAGGGACCTGGCCTTAGAAGGAATGATACAGGGACCTGGCCTTAGAAGGAATGATACAGGGACCTGGCCTTAGAAGGAATGATACAGGGACCTGGCCTTAGAAGGAATGATACAGGGACCTGGCCTTAGAAGGAATGATACAGGGACCTGGCCTTAGAAGGAATGATACAGGGACCTGGCCTTAGAAGGAATGATACAGGGACCTGGCCTTAGAAGGAATGATACAGGGACCTGGCCTTAGAAGGAATGATACAGGGACCTGGCCTTAGAAGGAATGATTAGATCCGGTAACCAACACAATCCTACAATCATCCTACCTGGTAACCAACACAATCCTACAATCATCCTACCTGGTAACCAACACAATCCTACAATCATCCTACCTGGTAATTAACACACTCTTAACATCAACCTACCTGGTAATTAACACAATCTTACAATCTGCCTACCTGGTAACCAACACAATCCTACAATCATCCTACCTGGTAACCAACACAATCCTACAATCATCCTACCTGGTAATTAACACACTCTTAACATCAACCTACCTGGTAATTAACACAATCTTACAATCTGCCTACCTGGTAACCAACACAATCCTACAATCATCCTACCTGGTAACCAACACAGTCTTCCAGGTAAATGACAGGGTGTTCTAGGAGTGCCTCAAACTTCTCCGTTAAAAGTTGAAAAGAACATTCTTCATCAAAGTGAACTTTGGGTTCCCCTGTGGTAGAATGTTGGATAGACGTGGATAGCTGGACCGACATGGATTTTTGAATAGACATGTCTCGTTGGATAGTCATGAATTTTTCGATGAACATTGATTGTTGAATGTCATGGATTTTTTAATGTCATGGATTATTGAATTATTATTATTATTATAATAATTTTTTAATAGCGTAGTACCACTACCTAGGGCTGATCTCACCACGCTGTACATACAATTTAACAAACATAATCATGAACTTAAAAATTAATTAATTAATTGACATACATTACATAAATAAAACCAAAAAATGTGTATTCGCCCAACGATTCCATAATTTTTAAATGTCAAGCCATGGTCGGCACCAATCAGTATCAGTCAGGATAGTAGGGTTTAAAGAGGTGAGCTTTGAGTGCAGTTTTGAAGGCTGCGATGCCATAGATTGTTGAGATTAATAAATTCTTGGATAGTCATGCATTGTTGGATAGTCATGGACTGTTGAATATCGTGGAAAAGTTTTAAAATTGGTATTTCAATGTCGGGTATGTCATGGAATGTTGGGTTGTATTAGACAAATATATATATATATATTGTATTCTAATTATTGCTACGATGAGATAGGTTTCAGTGCACTCAAGCGTAAAGGAAATATCTATGTCAAGCATCATTCGTGTTCCAAAGAAGAAGGGACGAGACACTTAAATGAACATTGTTTAGTAACTTAATCTGGAGGTCAGATTGAGACAGTTGAATGAAACTCATTAGTTACTTAATGCTGAGGTCAGATTGAGACAGTTGAATGAAACTCATTAGTTACTTAATGCTGAGGTCAGATTGAGACAGTTGAACGAAACTTATTAGTTACTTAGTGCTGAGGTCAGATTGAGACATTTGAACGAAACTCATTAGTTACTTAATGCTGAGGTCAGATTGAGACAGTTGAACGAAACTCATTAGTTACTTAATGCTGAGGTCAGATTGAGACAGTTGAATGAAACTTATTAGTTACTTAGTGCTGAGGTCAGATGGAGACAGTTGAACGAAACTCATTAGTTACTTAGTGCTGAGTCAGATGGACAGAAAGTCATAGACGCTGATGCCGATGCTGGCCCGATGCCACTCACCGCATGCGCCGATAACCACCACGGACTGAGCCCCGTGCTCCAGGGCAAACTTGATGGTCGGGACGATGGCCTTCAGCTTCTCACACGCATCCTCCTTCGGAGAGCACGTCAGCTGGCACCTCAGCATCACCCGGATGTTCGTCAGGTCGCACTTGTCGATACTGCGACGCCGAATCTTCTTCAGCTGCAAACAGTTATGCACATGAAACCACTTCTACCGTTTATAACTGTGGTGCTCAGCCTTTCCAATGCCTCGACCCTTTAATACAGCTCCTCATGTTTTGTCAACCCCCCAACCACAAAATTATTTTTGTTGCCACTTCATAACTGTGGAGTATATGTGTTTTCCGATGGTCTTAGGCGACCCCTGTGAAAGGGTCGTTTCGACCCCCAAATGTGTCGCGACCCACAGGTTGAGAACAGCTGGTTTGTAGGATCTGGGAGACTTGTCACCGTAAATATTTATTATTTTAAAGGTTATAATAAATTCCCTACTAGGTAGAATACAATTGGAGTATAGGTGAATGCTTCCACAGCTGTAATAGAGTTGGAAGTGAGTCCTGACATGATGCAGACATTGGCTAAACATTTTCTGTTTTATTATTTTGCTCAGGATTGCGGTTCGATGTGAATAAAAATAATTATGTTTTAATGTTCCTAAATTAACTACAAGTACTAATCATGAACATGTTTCAATGCTCCCCAAAGACTGACGATGATCATGTTCCAATGTTCAACAGGTACTCACCATGATCATGTTCCAATGTTCCGCTAGTACTAGCCATGATCGTGTTCCAATGACCCCTCGTACTCACTGTGATCGTGTTCCAATGTTTCCTATGTACTCACCACGATCGCGTTCCAGTGTTCCCTATGTACTCACCGTGATCGTGTTCCAATGTTCCCCATGCACTCACCACGATCGTGATCCAATGTTCCCCATGCACTCACCACGATCGTGATCCAATGTTCCCCATGTACTCACCATGATCATGATCCAATGTTCTCCATTTACTCACCACGATCGTGATCCAATGTTCCCCATGTACTCACCATGATCAAGATCCAATGTTCTCCATGTACTCACCACGATCGTGATCCAATGTTCCCCATGCACTCACCACGATAATGATCCTATGTTCTCCATGTACTCACCACGATCGTGATCCAATGTTCCCCATGCACTCACCACGATCGTGTTGTCTGGTTTCTTCTTCCACAGCCACAGGTAGTACTTGTCGCTGTTGATCACCCGCTTCGGTTCCGAGAGTTTGCACAATCTCTTGGTGGCCAAGGCCTTGAGTCGTGTTGTCAACAAGAATGTGGCATGGTATTTAAATGTATGGACATTGTCGGGCACAATAATTACGTGTACCGAAATTTGGAAAGGTCGGTGTCTTAGGGATTGGTACCAAAATTTTCGGTTTAACGGAAATTTGTTTGAAAGAAATTTCGTCGATGGAAAATTGATCGACGGAAATTTGGTCGAATCTTTTTTCAATTCACACGTTAAAATTTTCGTATTTTTCTTTTTGAACGCACTATACTATATAGTAAAACAGAATAATGCGTTAAAAATGCGTTTAATTTTGAGGCCTAGAAGTCAGACTCACAAAGTTAATAATGAGTCCTAGAAGTCAGACTCACAAAGTTAAATATGAGGCCTAGAAGTCAGATTCACAAAGTTAATTTTGAGGCCTAGAAGTCATATTTCATTATGATGCCCCAGGCGAGTCACCTACAGTAAGGCCTTGTCATTTGGCTTGGTCCATTTAAATTGAGACTTTTTAAAATTAAAATGCAACATTTCAACAAGCAGTTAAAGTGGGATGATGTTGTAAGGGTTTAACTAAAGTAGCTTCAACAAGATTAAATGCCTTTAATAGCATTACACGGATATTTTTAAAATGTTAATATACAGTCAGCCACCGATTCATCGAAATACTGGGGGACATAAACATCTAAAAAATAGAACAAAGCGAAACTGTGTATGTGTGGCTATGAAAATGATCTGTGGATGGTTATTTTGGGAACATAGGTATTGTGTGTATATGTTTATTAAATAGAGCTTGAAAGACTTGTACGTGTGTGTACTGTATACTATGTATGGGGTTTTTCCGAAGGAGATAACAGTTGATGTTATGATACGAGGCGTATCCAAAATGTTATAATTATGTTAAAACATACGTTATGAAACATATTTTGATTTGTAAATAAAAACAGTGCGTTCTATGACTACAATATGAACTGTGTTACAAAGCCATCTTGTGTGTATGTGTATTGGTGTTTAGCTATGTTAATATATATGTGGAAAAATGTGTATTTCTCTTATAAGGTCTTTGTTTGTATATGTGTATATGCTCTTGTGGTAGACGCTGTTAACAAATTTAAATATACATATATATGTATATATATATATATATATATATATATATATTGCAGATACATGCCTTCAAAAATCAAATTCGAAATAAAATCAAAAGAACAGTGGCTGCCACGGTTAACCGGACATAAACGAGATCGGCCCGGTTATAAATATTTAACCGGTGTATTTTTCATTTTGAGCGGTTAACAGTGCAGGCACGCTGTTATAATAAATTTTATTTTTTCAAGAATTTGATTCGTGCTTGTAATACTGATATTTTAAAACTAATTCTCATAGAGGCATTTATGTTATATTCAGAGGAATATGCAATGTAGCATAACATATGTTTTTATAGAAATCTTTGAATTTTAATATTCCTAACTCGATTCCCCACTTTTTTTAGCGATATGGGGAGAAAATGGGGTGTAACCGTGACAGCCGTAAAATCGTAAGATAATGTATGGGTTAAGTCCCATTTAAAGAATAATTGTCCAGCCAAAATATTTAAAATTTTTTTTTTTTTTTTTTAAAATGATGAACGTAGTGAATTAAATTCTAATAATGGCTTCAAATCCACCAATTACACGTCTGAATTGACCTAAAAAAAACCTAATCGGATTGAATTTGTTGCAGCGATTTATTTGCCTGGACTAATATTGGCGAAGGAGAAAGCAGAGCAAAACAAAAAACCCAGACGGCCCCGTCTTCAGTCTCTGAAAACTTTGGAATCGTGCGTGGCAGCCTTTTTGCGCTCTAGGGGCGTGGCTAGCAGAGCGATGCGCTTCGAGCATTTGGCCTGAAATAGCGACAGTTGGAAGATAAGGATTTGTGGGGTGTGGGGGGGGGGGGCGGGGGGCGGGTTTAGATCTTTGTTATGAAAACAGTTATTTTATGTTCCGGAATTGACCAGTGAGATAAGATTTATTCTTTTTTTATTATTTTAAATTTGAAGGCTTTTTAAAAACGTTTAATTTTAAGGACGGGGTGAGGCTATGAAATATTAAGACAACTGGTTTTATAAGGATTTCCCAGGACAGCTGGTAATAATATGATGCTCTAGCACAGTTGGTGTGGTTTTCATATTTTTTAAAGATAGGTGGTTTTATGTTTATATTTAGGATAGCTGGCGTTGTGGATTTTTTCGTTTTTGGATAGCTGTTGTATTTCAACCGTTTGTATCTCAGCATTTTTTTTACATTTTTATCATGTTCACATTTACACCTGTGTTTCGTTGCCTACCTTCAGAGCTGACCGCTTGACGGGCTGTATTGGCAGGCCGTTAGGAGGGTATTTTCGCTTAGGCACGGCTAGACGACACCAATCAACAGTTCTGGGATCGATACATGATCTGCGGTAAACAGGTTCTACATTTAAATACGGTACCCAGTAAGTGTGTAATATGCGCATATACTTTGGTATTTATCGTCATCAATACTGTATATAGCCATATACGATAAAAAGTGAATTTTAGACTAGAACATAACACATTTTGTTTTGTTATTCTTGAAGTCCGATGAACGGTTCCACATAACTTCGTTACAGTATAACTTATTAGCCAATGTACATGGCGTTACAGTATAAAATACTAGCCAATATACCCGGCGTTGCAAGGAGATTGCATTCTGCAATAAAAAGCTTGTACAGACTTCAAAAGGCCTGTAATAGTGAAGCACGTCGCTAAAGTAAAAAAAAAAATTAAAACTAAATTTTTCTCCTATAAAAAGGAATTCCATTCCCCAGTGGGAATCATGTTCCCCATTCGGAGCCCGATCCCATTTGATACCATATTCCTATTTCGGGAAACAGTTCCCTGGTGGATCCCGTTCCAGATGGGATGGATAATCAAGTACAGTCGTACTACTTTTGTTCAAGATACATCCACCTATGCCAGAACTATATTTAAAGTTATATTTACATAGCTCATATAACGAAAAAACAACGAATTTTTAAGGAATATTTTTAAGGTTCAAAACCCCCGGTATTTCATTCTGGATAATGATGGACATATGTACCACGATTGGCCAGAGACGTGTGGCTTCTACATAAATTCTTTTGGAAATAACTTTCTTTTCGAGAGTTTTACCGGACTGAATTTCTTCCTAAATTTACATATGACGTCATTTTTAAATTAGATTATAAAAAAAAAAAAGTAATGGCAAAAAATACTTTTTAATTATCCACACCAACAATTATTTTTTATAATTGTCTGAAAATTTAAAATTTAAGAAAAACAAAACTAATGGTTAAAACAAGGGCCTAGCGTCACGTGACACGGTACTCACACAGGAGGCTGCGGATATTCACATTCCCAGCAGCAGTGCCTGCGGGAAGAGAGTTTTAACATGGTTACCAAAGAAAACTCCAAGAAAACTTCCAAACACAATAGAACATGCACAGACGTTTTGAGCAGTTATCTGTATTAGTATTGAATCCATGTCTCTGTTCTAAGCCAATAAGGTGGAATACCTAATGTTTGGCTGAGCGTACTTTAATGAGATTGAGGGGATTTTTTTTTTGGGGGGGGGGGGGGTCAAACCATGAGATTTTGAAAGGGAAAATAAATGGACAAAGACATAAAACCCACCAACCCAAATGGTCCTTTGCATTTTTTCTAGCGCAAGTACACGGAGAGTGATTAAATAAATGTTTATAAAAAATGTTATCTTTTAGTTATAACATCCTTTTTAATTTCTTGTAGATTTCATGGCATTATCTGTTTATTTCTTTTAGATTTTCATGGCATCATCTGTAAGTTTCTTTTAGATTTCATGGCATCATCTGTAAGTTTCTTTTAGATTTCATGGCATCATCTGTAAGTTTCTTATAGATTTCATGGCATCATCTGTAAGTTTCTTTTAGATTTCATGGCATCATCTGTAAGTTTCTTTTAGATTTCATGGCATCATCTGTAAGTTTCTTATAGATTTCATGGCATCATCTGTAAGTTTCTTTTAGATTTCATGGCATCATCTGTAAGTTTCTTTTAGATTTCATGGCATCATCTGTAAGTTTCTTTTAGATTTCATGGCATCATCTGTAAGTTTCTTTTAGATTTCATGGCATCATCTGTAAGTTTCTTTTAGATTTCATGGCATCATCTGTAAGTTTCTTATAGATTTCATGGCATCATCTGTAAGTTTCTTATAGATTTCATGGCATCATCTGTAAGTTTCTTATAGATTTCATGGCATCATCTGTAAGTTTCTTATAGATTTCATGGCATCATCTGTAAGTTTCTTTTAGATTTCATGGCATCATCTGTAAGTTTCTTTTAGATTTCATGGCATCATCTGTAAGTTTCTTTTAGATTTCATGGCATCATCTGTAAGTTTCTTTTAGATTTCATGGCATCATCTGTAAGTTTCTTTTAGATTTCATGGCATCATCTGTAAGTTTCTTTTAGATTTCATGGCATCATCTGTAAGTTTCTTTTAGATTTCATGGCATCATCTGTAAGTTTCTTATAGATTTCATGGCATCATCTGTAAGTTTCTTTTAGATTTCATGGCATCATCTGTAAGTTTCTTTTAGATTTCATGGCATCATCTGTAAGTTTCTTTTAGATTTCATGGCATCATCTGTAAGTTTCTTATAGATTTCATGGCATCATCTGTAAGTTTCTTATAGATTTCATGGCATCATCTGTAAGTTTCTTATAGATTTCATGGCATCATCTGTAAGTTTCTTATAGATTTCATGGCATCATCTGTAAGTTTCTTATAGATTTCATGGCATCATCTGTAAGTTTCTTATAGATTTCATGGCATCATCTGTAAGTTTCTTATAGATTTCATGGCATCATCTGTAAGTTTCTTTTAGATTTCATGGCATCATCTGTAAGTTTCTTTTAGATTTCATGGCATCATCTGTAAGTTTCTTTTAGATTTCATGGCATCATCTGTAAGTTTCTTTTAGATTTCATGGCATCATCTGTAAGTTTCTTTTAGATTTCATGGCATCATCTGTAAGTTTCTTATAGATTTCATGGCATCATCTGTAAGTTTCTTATAGATTTCATGGCATCATCTGTAAGTTTCTTATAGATTTCATGGCATCATCTGTAAGTTTCTTATAGATTTCATGGCATCATCTGTAAGTTTCTTTTAGATTTCATGGCATCATCTGTAAGTTTCTTTTAGATTTCATGGCATCATCTGTAAGTTTCTTTTAGATTTCATGGCATCATCTGTAAGTTTCTTTTAGATTTCATGGCATCATCTGTAAGTTTCTTTTAGATTTCATGGCATCATCTGTAAGTTTCTTTTAGATTTCATGGCATCATCTGTAAGTTTCTTTTAGATTTCATGGCATCATCTGTAAGTTTCTTATAGATTTCATGGCATCATCTGTAAGTTTCTTTTAGATTTCATGGCATCATCTGTAAGTTTCTTTTAGATTTCATGGCATCATCTGTAAGTTTCTTTTAGATTTCATGGCATCATCTGTAAGTTTCTTATAGATTTCATGGCATAACCAATTTTTAAAAAAATAAGCATCTTCGATTCAAATAAGAATTCAATAAAACCCAGAGACTGTCACGCTGCCAGCTATTAGATTAGTGTAAATATCAATTTCAGTGATACACAGTGAACGTGACCAGGACCATAAAGAAAAAAAAGGTACACCTCAAAGTCAGCCAATGAGACACCTGCCAATGAGACACCTGCCTGTGAGACACCTGTCAATGAGACACCTGCCAGTGAGACACCTGCCAATGAGACACCTGCCAGTGAGACACCTGCCAATGAGACACCTGCCAATGAGACACCTGCCAATGAGACACCTGCCAATGAGACACCTGCCAGTGAGACACCTTCCAGTGAGACACCTGCCAATGAGACACCTGCCCATGAGACACCTGCCCGTGAGACACCTGCCAGTGAGACACCTGCCAGTGAAACACCTGCCATTGAGACACCTGCCAATGAGACACCTGCCAATGAGACACCTGCCAATGAGACACCTGCCAATGAGACACCTGCACGTACCTGTTACCACAAAACTCTCCACACACGACCTTTGGTACAGCAAGCTCGTCCAGCCTGTCAGATGTTTCTATGGGGAGAAAGCACAATATTAGCTATTAAGCAACAGGGATACGCAGCTGTTTCTGTCGGTCTTTATGAACTGATGTTGTTGCCTGTTGGCAATGACTAGAAGGGTTTACTAATATGGTTATAGAAAAAAGTGATTCATTTTGGTGGGGGCTACATTAGAATTTTAATGTACCCCAGAGACTACATCCCTATCCCTAATTATAAAAAGAAATATAAAAACTATCAAATGAAAACAAGGCCTTACCAAAGTGGGTGTGGTTACAGCACTGACCAAAGTGGGTGTGGTTACATCACTGACCAAAGTGGGTGTGGTTACATCACTGACCAAAGTGGGTGTGGTTACATCACTGACCAAAGTGGGTGTGGTTACATCACTGACCAAAGTGGGTGTGGTTACAGCACTGACCAAAGTGGGTGTGGTTACATCACTGACCAAAGTGGGTGTGGTTACAGCACTGACCAAAGTGGGTGTGGTTACAGCACTGACCAAAGTGGGTGTGGTTACATCACTTACTAAAGTGGGTGTGGTTACATCACTGACCAAAGTGGGTGTGGTTACAGCACTGACCAAAGTGGGTGTGGTTACATCACTGACCAAAGTGGGTGTGGTTACATCACTGACCAAAGAGGGTGTGGTTACATCACTGACCAAAGTGGGTGTGGTTACAGCGCTTACCAATATGGGTATGGTTACATCACTTACCAAAGTGGGTGTGGTTACAGCGCTTACCAATATGGGTATGGTTACATCACTTACCAAAGTGGGTGTGGTTACAGCACTCATCTTTAGGTGGGGGCCTCCTGGTGATCCAGTAAACAGAACGTCTGTGTTTGGGGGGTTGGGGAAGGGGGGGTGGAGTGGTAGTCGGAGGTTAAATTTTAATCTCAATATTAAATATCACTCTGGTCGCATTTAACATCCAGACACAACTGGCAATTGTGTTGTTAATTATTTCTATTAAAATCTACTGTTAGCTTAAATCCCGTGCTCCAGATTACTATTTACAAAGACTTGGGTTAATTACGCGTGTCGACTGCCATCATTATCTACTTTAATTTACACCGACTCTCTCAAATTGTCTTATCGGACATGGCACACCATTCAGTTTCATCATTATCTTCACATTTCCCCCTTTCATAACCCACCTGTTGTCCCTGTATTCACAAGGCAGTCGTTTTGGTTTGGCGAGTTCCTCTATTCGATTGTAAACTGAAAATTAGAGAGATTACGTCATATCAGTATGCTTCCAGAGGGAAAATCAAGAATAGACCATTTCAAGCATCCTCCATGCGCTGTGAGATGGTGGCATCAAAACGTTATAGTTTTAACTTTGAACAATCAAATTTTTTATATTATTTAATATTAGTTGACGATATTCTGAAAGGCTCAAGTACCAAGACCTCTAAGAGGTATCTTTAATTAAATATTATTTTTTTTTGATTGATATATGTGTTGAAGGGCAGAGGGCAAGGTCTATCCACAATGCTTTAGTACACTACTCAAGTAGGCGTTTAAAAGGCATTAAGACGAACTTAATGGGCTTTTTTTCATTAATGAGTTAGTTAATGTTCCTTGACTTAAATATTGATTGATGCGCTAATCATTTTGCCTGATATGCTAATCATATTGCGTGATGTGCTAATCATATTGCGTGATGTGCTAATCATATTACCTGATGCGCTAATCATATTGCTTGATGCGCTAATCATATTGCTTGATGCGCTAATCCCCAACATTATTCGAAACTCTAATCATCGTCACTAACCTTTCTAGGTTCTGATCTCTTAAAATGTGCACTGGTCCTCAAACATGATTATATTTTTTTAATCGGTCCTCAATTGTGATGACATCCTGTCAGTTTGATCACATCTAGCCTAATCATTTTCCATAAAAGACATTTGTTTGCTACGTTCCATCCCGCGCCGTAAAACTCACCAACTGACCAACTCACAACCTGACCAACTCACCAACTCACCGTTTGTATTGGCCCACCTTTCCGGAGCGCCTCCAAACTTTCCCCGGCAGTCCTTGAAAAAATTGTTGTTGTGGTCCGGATCGACGGCAGACGGTTTTGTTTTTGCGGACTGCTTGGCTTCAGCTCTCTTCGTCGGCTTCTTCGGTTCCTCCACCTTGTCCCTCACCAGACCCGGGATGAACGTCTTGGGGATGTACATCTTCGGCGGCTCTCTATCGGCCTCCTTGAAGTAGGACCCGTTGGCGCTGAAGTTGCCGGTGGGCTGGAAGGTCTTGGGGGAGAACTGGCTGTCGTATTTGATCGAGTACGCCGGCTCCTTGGCCAGGTACGGCTTGAGGTCGTCTGTGTAGGAGAAGTTCAGCTTGATGTCAAGTTTGTCCTTAGGGCATGGCAGGTAGTCTCGGATGTCGAAGGCGCGCAGTTCATCAATGTAGCTGCGGGACGAGTTCGGGACGTGGACTGAGTGGGCGTTCGGCGCGGGTGTCCCGAGCATCGAGGAGCTGTACGATGGTGCGTAGGAGGAGGAGGCTGTGAACGATGAGATGGGGTTGTATGCGCTGTTGCCCGAATTCATGATTGATGACGAAACTCAAACGAAACGGAATTCTATTTATTGTGCGGATTCTTTTGACAGATCTGTCAAGTCAGTGTAATTGAAATCGCTTCCCAGAGTGCTTTCGGTTTCCTTATAGATTCATGTCGCTACAGTTGCAGAGCGAATACAGCATGAAAAAAAGTTGAAATTTTGTTAAGATGTCAGCCAGATTATTCG
The DNA here is from genome assembly GCA_964017045.1 of Omphiscola glabra. NCBI lineage: Eukaryota > Metazoa > Mollusca > Gastropoda > Lymnaeidae > Omphiscola > Omphiscola glabra. Next base: position 21,732,747 of record OZ024806.1, read on the forward strand.
GATGAAGTTTTTGTCTGAAAAAAAAGAGAAATATATGGAGAACGGTTAAATTAGAAACAGCTTCTTTCGATACGTAAACAGCTATCCAAGTAGGCAGGAAGTGACGCTCTTTCATTTAAAAAAAAATTAACATGGCTGCACATATCATTAAAAGCTGTTTCCTTTTCTTGTTGGGTAATTGGGAGATATGATGGACAGACAAGGGGGGAAAAAAAAGAACTTTACACATTTTTTAAATCCACTGTTAGTTGACAATCAGATGTGAAATATTAGCGGCGGCATCCATTTTCAGCTGGTTTCTCTAATAAATGAGTTCTACTATTTGATAAAACAAAAACATATGTTCAGACATTTGCATCTTAAATGTTTATAAAAATTTCATTTGGTTAGTAATCTATCGCAGCACACTGATCCGGTTTGTGATCAGGCTGAAAGGACCCCAACAAGTTGAATGTCTCTAAAAAAAAAAGAAGTGATTGTTTCTTAATCAAAGTATTCTGAAACACATGGAGCTAGATTTTGGAATCAAATAGCCTAAGCACTGGCTTGTCCCCCGAGAAGCATAACTTAACCTACAGGTAATACGAATGTGGTGTAGTCGGTGTGTCTTCATGAGCATTGAGGCAGAGGTAGGCAGTTTAATCCCTAATCTAGCGGAAATTTAACACAATCGATAACTTCACGTTTATTAAGAAGGACGTGCTTATCAACAAAGTGAATGTTTGTGTTAGAGAGTTTTGTGGATGGTTGTTTATGATGGTAGGCTTACACTTTGATGACGTTTGTTGAATGCAAAGTGTCTTTTTCTTTCCAGTGGATCGATTTAATGCTTATACTAACGGTAGCAACAACAAAACGGATGTCATGTTGAGCTTTGCACATCATTGTCTTAAGCACATCATTGTCTTATGTACATAATTGTCTTATGTACATCATTGTCTTATGCACATCATTGTCTTAAGCACATCATCGTCGTTTGCACATCATCGTCTTATGCACATCATTGTCTTATGCACATCATCGTCCTTTGCACATCATCGTCTTATGCACATCATTGTCTTATGCACATCATTGTCTTAAGCGCATCATCGTCTTATGCACATCATTGTCTTATGCACATCATCGTCTTATGCACATCATTGTCTTATGCACGTCATTGTCTTATGCACATCATCGTCTTAAGCGCATCATCGTCTTATGCACATCATTGTCTTATGCACATCATCGTCTTAAGCGCATCATTGTCTTATGCACATCATTGTCTTATGCACATCATCGTCTTAAGCGCATCATTGTCTTATGCACATCATCGTCTTATGCACATCATTGTCTTATGCACATCATTGTCTTATGCACATCATTGTCTTATGCACATCATCGTCTTATGCACATCATCGTCTTATGCACGTCATTGTCTTATGCACATCATTGTCTTATGCACATCATTGTCTTATGCACGTCATTGTCTTATGCACATCATTGTCTTATGCACATCATCGTCTTATGCACATCATTGTCTTATGCACATCATCGTCTTAAGCGCATCATTGTCTTATGCACATCATCGTCTTAAGCGCATCATCGTCTTATGCACATCATCGTCTTAAGCGCATCATCGTCTTATGCACATCATCGTCTTATGCACATCATTGTCTTATGCACATCATCGTCTTAAGCGCATCATTGTCTTATGCACATCATTGTCTTATGCACATCATCGTCTTATGCACATCATTGTCTTATGCACATCATCGTCTTAAGCGCATCATTGTCTTATGCACATCATTGTCTTATGCACGTCATTGTCTTATGCACACCATTGTCTTATGCACATCATTGTCTTAATTAAGACGCGATATCGAAACTAAAAAAAAAAAAAAACAGCTTTCGGATGTTTTGACTTTGCTTGGTCAATGCTTAGTTTCTTATCACATGTATCATAATGTGTTATTTAATGTTATAACATGTATCATAATGTGTTTCTTATCACATGTATCATAATGTGTTATTTAATGTTATAACATGTATCATAATGTGTTTCTTATCACATGTATCATAATGTGTTTCTTATCACATGTATCATAATGTGTTTCTTATCACATGTATCATAATGTGTTATTTAATGTTATAACATGTATATAATGTGTTTCTTATCACATGTATCATAATGTGTTATTTAAAAGAAAAAGAAATATTCCTAGTTTTCTACTTGATCTTATGAACTACGTGCCTATTACCAACTCAGTCTTTTCTAAATAAAATATTAAACATCCTTAAAATGTTTGCTTATATTTAAAAACAAAAATGACCGATCAGTTGGCTAATTAAGAGAGGTCGTACCTCATTTCATTAGGTTAGGTTTAGGGATAGATTTAGGATTCAGGTTAGGTTTAGGGATAGATTTAGGATTCAGGTTAGGTTTAGGGATAGATTTAGGATTCAGGTTAGGTTTAGGGATAGATTTAGGATTCAGGTTAGGTTTAGGGATAGATTTAGGATTCAGGTTAGGTTTAGGGATAGATTTAGGATTCAGGTTAGGTTTAGGGATACATTTGGGAATTTTTTTCATTATTTTTTAACGTTTTATTCTTAATTTTACGGGTCACGGCAATCAAGATAGCGGACATGGTAAAAAAACAAAACGCTGTACGATTTATTCGAGTTTACCGATCAGTTTAAAGGCTTACATTCCTACTAAATAACTAATTTGAATAATCCAATTTCGTAAAAATTTCTTTCACTTTAAAGATAATTGTCGAAATAGACAGTATCAGCACAGCACCGGGAGCAGAAGGCGTGTATTTAAACAAATTAATAAATAGTAGAACAAGTCAGAACAGACATTGTTACATTGTAACATTATATATTTACTTCACACAGCTTGAACGCAGTAGCCCCTTACAATAGGTATTAACAACAACAACAAAAAAAAAGAGATGAGATTAAAAAAAACAAAAAAAAAACTAAGTCGTAATATAACGATTCATATTTTAAACGTATGATATGTTACGGTTTAAATAAAAGCACATAAAGTAATAAATAGCTTAAAAGCTTACTTAAAAGCGACTCTGCTTAGCGGAAAGAAGGCCAAGGCGGTCGGCTGAAGGAGTATTTACGGGAAGTGACGCTACATGGTTGCTGCGCTGAGCAGAATCTTTTCGTGCGGTGCGTCATAGTTTCACGGGAAAGTCTGAAAATTGAAATTTCAGGCGTTGTTGATTTTCAAGGGTGATAGAGTTACACGGGGTATGTAAAATTCATCATCTTCATTACGTCCCTTAGTCCTAGGACCGTTGGGGCGCCATATATGACATGAAAACTATCCTTCTCCATTCCTCTCGGTCTTCGGCACTATGCATATCATCGCCTAGTTTTTATCCCGTCCATTCTTTAATGTTATCTTCCCATCTTTTTCTCTGTCTTCCTCTTCTTCATCCTCCTCTATTTGTGCCCTGCATGATTTCTTTGGCGAGACCTTGTTTTCTAGTAACGTGGCCATACCGCTCAAGTTTGCGCTTTTTTTTTACAGACACCATTAAATTATCGAATTGTAAATCTCTAAAAACTCAAAAATATTTTAAAACAGCACCTTTTTAAAATATAAAGACTTAAAAATGATATATGTAGAGTGTGGTCCTACTGTAACCCACACCTGTAGTCTAGATACGGCGGCCTGGCTGATGAAGTAATTATAAAAGTGTTGGACTGCGATAAAGCTTTAAAATAGATTCATAATTAGACACTTATGTATCATGTAAAAATTATTATTAAAGCTTAACATATATTTGTATATTGACACAGATTGTTCGTGTCTAATTAATCTTGGCTGATGAATGGAAGGAGGGCGAATTATTTGGTACCGGTAATATGTTCATGGTTAACTCGTGATTTGTGAGCGGTTTTAGAGAATTGAAACAAATGTTACATAAAATGTTCGATAAGATTATTTATCTTTCTGTAACTGAACTTTTATGTCTTCCAGGAGTCCAAAATATTCAAAATATATGATCTAGAGTCATGATAAAACATCGCTTTGTCAGATTTGGTACTGTGCCTTGGAGTAACACAGTGCAACATAAGCAGTCATTCTTTCCATGCACCATAATCGCTTGGAACAGCCTGGACAATACCGCCGTGAACTCGACAACGATCGAAAGCTTCAAGGCCGCCCTGCCATCTGCTAGGAGCCGTTAGATTGGCAACATCGCTTCCCCAACCGTTGCACATATGCCAGTATATGGATGCAGCAACGTACCGAACCAGAACCAGAGACTGTGGCTTGGAAATGAACCGTGGGGAACACGTGTAAATTTCACCAACTCATAGAAAGACAAGCCAAATGACAGAAGAGTGTGCTCCAACAAAACCCCAGAGGAAAACGACTCAAAGGCAAACCTAGGCTTAGTTGGATGGATGATGTGGAGAGGGATCCACAGTGGCTGGGAATCCGAGCATGGGAAAGAAAAGCGTCAGCTAGGCCTGAGTGGAATGATGTGGTAAGGCAGGCCAATGCCAAACATGTGACAAGGCAGGCCAAAGCCTTACATGGGGTATAGCACCACAGGGATGAATGGTCTGAGTGGAATGATGTTGTAAGGCAGGCCAAAGCCCTACATGGGCTATAGCACCACAGGGATGAATGGTCTGAGTGGAATGATGTGGTAAGGCAGGCCAAAGCCCCACATGGGCTATAGCACCACAGGGATGAATGGTCTGAGTGGAATGATGTGGTAAGGCAGGCCAAAGCCCCACATGGAGTATAACACCACAGGGATGGATGGTCTGAGTGGATGGATCTGGTAGGGCAGGCCAAAGCCCTACATGGGGTATAGCACCACAGGGATGAATGATCTGAGTGGATGGATGTGGTAGGGCAGGCCAAAGCACTACATGGGGTATATCACCACATGGATGGATGGTCTGAGTGGAAGGATGTGGTAAGACAGGCTGTTATGAAGACATTTTGTTTGCTTTATATTTTCTCGTGCAACTCGTGCATGAACTTTGGCTGACCCCAAGTTTGGCAACGCGACATGGTGCGGCTTAATTATAAATTGTCTCCCTTGACCTTGACTACATGTAATAATAGTCTATAGTCGTTCGAATTAATTTTTTTAGAACTTATGAGACAGACCGAGATAGGGATACAATGTGTAAGCCCTTTCTGGAAAAGTCTCTAAGAAAGACTATAAATAAGCCAATCGACTTAGTGAGGGAAAGATTGCTATTACGTTACGAGACAAAAAGAAACAGAGTTTTGCGATTACGATTATGTACTGATCGTATATTTGTATCTCAATTTTTACTGTGTGTGTGTACCTGCTGACTTTGTACCGATACAAGTTCAATGCTGTACTGTAAGTGAATAGCCTTAGTTTTATTCTATTTGATTTTGTAATTTTAAAATTAGCTTAATAAATTATAATTTGTAATTATCCCTAGTTTGGGTATCGTTCTTTATTACTGTAATTAAATAATGGTATCGTCCTTTGGTGTGTACTTTTGATTTAATAAGACGGTAAAAGGAAACTTCTGGCTACGACAATCATAGCGATAAATAACAACAAGAGCACAAAGCTGTACGTGTTGGGGCGTGCAGCCAAGTGCTAGTCTTTAGTATTGATACAACAAATATAAAACATTGATGTCCTCAATATACAACCCTATCCCGGCCATCTCTCCTATACACCCTATCCCGGCCATCTGACCTATACACCCTATCCTACGGCTTCAAGATGGCGGTATAATAACAAGAAGTACAAAAAAAGGAAGGAGTTCTTAATTTTAAAAAATTTGGATATAGGAGATAATCATTTCTGATTAAGACGCTGGTTGAAATTTTTTGTTTCACTTACGTACTTCCCCTCTTTACAATGGGTTGTACAGGCAGAGGTAGTACCAGTCAATGGGTTGTACAGGCAGAGGTAGTACCAGTCAATGAGTTGTACAGGCAGAGGTAGTACCAGTCAATGGGATGTACAGGCAGAGGTAGTACCAGTCAATGGGTTGTACAGGCAGAGGTAGTACCAGTCAATGGGTTGTACAGGCAGAGGTAGTACCAGTCAATGGGTTGTACAGGCAGAGGTAGTACCAGTCAATGGGATGTACAGGCAGAGGTAGTACCAGTCAATGGGTTGTACAGGCAGAGGTAGTACCCCTCAAGGGGGAAAACGTTGTGCTCCTAGGACTAGGTACAGTTCGTCCGCCTTTGTCCTCTCCTGCAACTAAATTGTCACCTGTGCAACACAGCAGCTGTTAGCATGCAACAGCGTCCATACCCTGGGCAACGGCTTCCTCTAGCAGGCTAAACCAGGCGAGGGTAGCTGTTGGGCCTCAAACCCTCGGTGATTTGGGACTGCCGACCAATTGCATGCGAAGCCTGGACGTCGTCCGATCCTGCAGAGAAGACCATTTGGGTTCAACGGAGGAGAAGGCGATTACAGCAACGCACCGTGGAGTGTGTAGGGCAAGATAAGGCACGTAGATCATCTTGGTCATCCACTGCATCCGTACCCATCTCCAGTCGTCTTGACTTAGTCTTGTCACTGGACACGGTGAGTCCGGACAAGAGAGTGAGGTTGACGCTGCGCAACTCTTCCTCACTTTAAACAAAGTCACCCGCGCAAGTCATCAGTCATCCAAATCTCCCATTATCCCAAATCCTGTGGCGACGGGCACGCTCTCCCAAATGCATGAGGAAGGGACTAGAATAGGAACCCAGAACATTCCCTGCTCCTTCACAACCTGGCAGGCTAAACAGGGTCGACGGGGACCCAAATTTTGCGGTCGAAAATCAAAGATAAACTCTATTTCACTTAAAATTGCCACGTGGAACATCCGCACACTGCTTGACAGGGACTCGACAAACAGACCTCAACGTCGCACGGCACTCATTGCTCATGAACTGGCCAGATAAAACATAGACATCGCCGCCCTAAGTGAAACCAGACTCTCTGGCAAAGGTGAACTCACGGAAAGGCTTGCTGGCTATTCTTTCTTCTGGAGTGGACGAGACCCTGACGCAAGGCGTGAAGCCGGAGTTGGCTTTGCTATCAAAACCTCTCTTGCGAGCAAGCTCTCCAGGGAATCAATGACCGACTCATGACGTTGAAACTCCCCCTCTGCCATGGAAAAAAGGCTGCCACTTTAGTCAGTGCCTATGCACCCACCATGACAAACACAGAAGAGTCCATAGATACGTTTTATGATGACCTGAACACTGTCATCTACTCCACACCGACTGCTGACAAACTCATAATTCTTGGAGATTTCAATGCACTGTCGGCAGTGACTACACCTCCTGGAGAGGAGTGTTGGGGAAGTATGGTGTTGGAAAATGCAACAGCAACGGCCTACTGCTACTACAGACCTGTGTTGAACACGGCCTTCTAATAACAAACACCACATTTAACCTGCCTACGCGCAACAGGACCTCCTGGATGCACCCCCGTTCTAAAAACTGGCACCTAATAGATTATGTCATCGTCAGAAATAGGGAACGGCATGATGTGAGAGTGACTAAGGCCATGTGCGGCGCAGAATGCTGGACGGATCACCGCCTCGTCGTCTTAAAGTTGAAAATTCACATCCAACCTAAGAGACGACCTCAGGCCACCAAAGCTCCGAATCGCCTCAACATCAGTAAGCTGAAGATCCCTGATGTAAGACAAACCTTTGTTGACACCCTGGATGAACGCCTTGATTCCATAACACTGAACAACCAGGACGCGGAAGCAGCGTGGACCACACTTCATGAGACGGTGTATAACACAGCCGCTGAGCGCCTCAGACCCTCTTTCAGAAAACACAGGGATTGGTTTGATGAAAACAACACAGCAATCCAAATACTACTTGAGCAAAAACGTTGGGTGTACAAAGCCCTCCATGATGACCCAATGTTAGCAGCAAAGACAGCTGCATTGAGGAACATCCTCAGCAAGGTCCAATTACAACTGCGCCAGATGCAAGACTCCTGGTTGAATGCGAAAGCTGATGAGATTCAAGGCCTTGCAGACAAAAAAGACATGAAAAACTACTACAGTGGCGTGAGATAAATCTATGGAGTTGCCACCTCAGGCTCTTCCCCTCTCCTTAGTGCAGACGGTTCTACCCTCATCACAGACAAGGAAAAAATCTTGGAAAGATGGGCGGAACACTTTAATAGTGTGCTGAATACGCCTTCCATCATTAATGATGAGGCCATTGAAAGACTGCCCCAGGTCCCAACGAACAAGTCACTGGACGCTGTCCCAACTTCGGTCGAGATACAGACAGCAATCCGTCAAATGTCCAATTGTAAAGTACCTGGCTCCGACATGATTCCTGCCGAAATCTACAAAGAAGGTGGACCAGCGTTGACGGATAAGCTATTGCGTCTATTCCAGATCATCTGGCAGACAGAAACTGTACCACAGGACCTAAAAGATGCCTCCATAAACCACCTGTACAAACACAAAGGAAACTGCCAGGCCTGCGACAATCACCGCGGAATTTCACTGCTGTACATCGCGGGCAAGATCTTGGCCCAAGCCCTTCTGAACCGCCTAAATGCACATCTGGAGCGAGGTCTCCTACCCGAAAGTCAATGTGGTTTCCGAAAAGAACGAGGAACTATCGATATGGTGTTTGCTGCCAGGCAGCTCCAAGAGAAATGTCAGGAGCAAAACATGGACCTTTAATCCACATTTATTGACCTGAATAAGGCTTTTGACAGGGTCAATATAGGTGGCCTGTGGAAAATCATGAAGAAGTATGGATGCCCAGAAAAATTCACCAACATCATTCGTCAGCTGCATGATGGCATGATGGCCAGAGTGCAGGACAACGGTCAGTCATCTCAAGCATCCCCTGTCACAAATGGTGTGAAGCAGGGCTGTGTCCTGGCTCCCACGCTCTTCAGTATTATGTATTCTGCAATGCTGTCTGATGCGTTCAGGGACTCCACCACGGGCTTACCAATCCGTTTCCGCACCGATGGATAGGTCTTCAACCTAAAGAGGCTTCAAGCTAAAACAAAGGTCAAACATACCACCATCAACGAGCTTCTGTTTGCGGACGATTGTGCCCTCAATGCTGACTCTGAAGCTGCCATGCAGCAAAGCGTTGATATCTTTTCTGAGGCCTGCAACAACTTTGGACTAACAATCAACGCGAAGAAGACTGAGGTATTGTATCAGCCAGCTCCCAGTAGGCCCTACGCTGAACCCAACATCATCATCAGCGGACAACGTCTTAACGCGGTGGATAAATGTACTTACTTGGGCAGCACCCTCTCCAGATCTGTCATCATTGATGATGAATGCCAGACTTGCAAAAACTGAACCATTTTCACACAACCAGCCTCAGGAAACTCCTCGGAATCAGGTGGCAAGACAAAGTTCCTGACACAGAGGTTCTCGCTAGAGCGAACCTACCTAGTATCTTCACCACCCTGATGCAGTATCAACTCCGTTGGATTGGACACGTTGCCCGTATGGAAGATCACCGGCTCCCTAAACAAATATTCTATGGTGAGCTCACGACAGGCAAGCGCTCCCAAGTAGGTCCAAAAAAACGTTACAAAGACTCACTGAAAGGGGCACTAAAGGCCTTCAGCATCGACACTACTAAATGGGAGCAGACAGCTCAGGACAGAGTCAGGTGGAGATCAGTGGTCAAGATAGGGGCTAAATCTTATGAAGCCAGTAGGATGGCCACCATTGAGACACGCAGGCAAGCCCGAAAGAACATTATTAAATTCACGACTGCACCAACTATCCCCTGCCCGCGGTGCCAGAGACTATTCCGAGCACATATAGGATTGGCAAGCCACCTACGAACCCACCGTAACCCACCCCCTTAACCGGATGACTGGATGGTCCTTGTCGATTTAACGGACGAACAACAACACTTTTGATCTACGAGTCATATATTAAAATAAGAGATTAAATTATCTACACTTATAACGGTACGTAACACTGGCCAAAGCCCTACTTGGGCTGTAGTGCCACAAAAATGGATGGGTGGTCTGAGTGAAAGGATGTGGTGAGCCTGGCCAAAGTCCTACATAGGCTGTAGCGCCACGATGCTAGATGAATGGATGGGTGGGACTATAGTGAAAGGATGTGGTGAGCCTGGCCAAAGTCCTACATAGGCTGTAGCGCCACGGTGCTGGATGGGGTGGGATGATAGTGAAATTAGGGAAAAAGCTATCGAAATGGTCACACTGCACATGTACATAATGTTTGTGGGGATGCTCATAATATATTTGTCAAACACTTTATGTTACATGACCACGTCAATCAAATGCTTAAACAATATTTAAGCACAATAAAATCTTTATTATTACTTGGTCATTAGTGAGTTTTTAATGACGTACAACCATCGAAGAGCTGACTTGTCATCATGATCACACTTGAATACTTTTATAGCTCTTGTGTCCATGGTAATTCATGCTTGCAACGCTCTGATGTCACAAAGTCTATTTAAAGAAACATATTTCTAAATACTTTTATAGCTCTTGTGTCCATGGTAATTCATGCTTGCAACGCTCTGATGTCACAATGTCTATTTAAAGAAACATATTTCTAAATACTTTTATAGCTCTTGTGTCCATGGTAATTCATGCTTGCAACGCTCTGATGTCACAAAGTCTATTTAAAGAAACATATTTCTAAATACTTTTATAGCTCTTGTGTCCATGGTAATTCATGCTTGCAACGCTCTGATGTCACAAAGTCTATTTAAAGAAACATATTTCTAAATACTTTTATAGCTCTTGTGTCCATGGTAATTCATGCTTGCAACGCTCTGATGTCACAAAGTCTATTGAAAGAAACATATTTCTAAATACTTTTATAGCTCTTGTGTCCATGGTAATTCATGCTTGCAACGCTCTGATGTCACAAAGTCTATTTAAAGAAACATATTTCTAAATACTTTTATAGCTCTTGTGTCCATGGTAATTCATGCTTGCAACGCTCTGATGTCACAAAGTCTATTGAAAGAAACATATTTCTAAATACTTTTATAGCTCTTGTGTCAATGGCAATTCATGCTTGCAACGCTCTGATGTCACAAAGTCTATTTAAAGAAACAAATTTCTAAATACTTTTATAGCTCTTGTGTCAATGGTAATTCATGCTTGCAACGCTCTGATGTCACAAAGTCTATTTAAAGAAACATATTTCTAAATACTTTTATAGCTCTTGTGTCCATGGCAATTCATGCTTGCAACGCTCTGATGTCACAAAGTCTATTTAAAGAAACATATTTCTAAATACTTTTATAGCTCTTGTGTCCATGGTAATTCATGCTTGCAACGCTCTGATGTCACAAAGTCTATTTAAAGAAACATATTTCTAAATACTTTTATAGCTCTTGTGTCCATGGTAATTCATGCTTGCAACGCTCTGATGTCACAAAGTCTATTTAAAGAAACATATTTCTAAATACTTTTATAGCTCTTGTGTCCATGGCAATTCATGCTTGCAACGCTCTGATGTCACAAAGTCTATTTAAAGAAATATATTTCTAAATACTTTTATAGCTCTTGTGTCCATGGCAATTCATGCTTGCAACGCTCTGATGTCACAAAGTCTATTTAAAGAAACATATTTCTAAATACTTTTATAGCTCTTGTGTCCATGGCAATTCATGCTTGCAACGCTCTGATGTCACAAAGTCTATTTAAAGAAACATATTTCTAAATACTTTTATAGCTCTTGTGTCCATGGTAATTCATGCTTGCAACGCTCTGGTGTCGCAAAGTCTATTCAAAGAAACATATTTCTAAATGTCTCTTAAATGATTTTTAATCATTTTCAATTTCTCTCAAAGATTGAGGCAAACTGTTCCATAATTTTGTTATAATAGCTTCAAATGAGTGCACCCCCTATGACTTCTTTCAGTGTCCATCCACACTGGGAACTATCAGTAATGACTGTGTTGAAGAGCGCATGTTCTGTAAGGATACATGTTTAGAAATTAGTTTTTAAAGATATACAGGTACAGAGCCTTCTATACGGCTATACGCCAGGGACGTAATTTTGTTGTCAATGCGCTCACTCACAGGGAGCCAATGGAGATCTTTAAGAACTGGGGGTGATGTGGCCAGATTTCTTTATAGGCGATACAATGCGTGCTGCAGTATTTTCTACCTTCTGTAGTCTTTCAATTTGGTTTTGAAGTAAACCTCCAAAGCAACTGTTACAGTAATCGAATCTTGATGTCCCATTGGATAAATTTATGTTATTGTCATAAACCCCGAAAAAGAAGTAAAAAATAGAAAAGTGAATTATTTTTTGAGTACTCGAGCAACTATGTACAGTTCGTTTGAAGATTTTAAAAACCGAAATTCTCTAGTTTCAGGAGCATGTTAGTAAAAAAACTATGGCCCGCAGACCGACTGACTTTGGTCTCACGAAGACCTTATAGCAAAATTACGCGATGAACAAATTCAGATGGCCTTTTCCCTGATGTGGAAGCGAACCTGGGACTAGTTCATAGTTGGATTGTCCATTGAAGCTTTGGATCATCGTCTCAAGAATAAACCCTATAGAGATCATTAAAATATAAAATTTTTATATTGTGTATGCAAGTGCTAACAAGTGAAAATGTGTTTTTTTTAAATCTTTTTTTTAAAAAAGGGCGTAGGTTTTTTTCGGGTGGGGGTGGGGCTTAAAATTAGAATAGCATAGGGCCTGATGACATAGGGCCTGATGGCATAGGGCCTGGTGGCATAGGGCCTGATGGTATAGGGCCTGATGACATAGGGCCGGATGGCCTTCGTAAGCTAAACCGTGGCTCGAATAAAATTAAATGATGTGCATGTCACGTGACATGCACAATACACACGTTTACATTTAAATCATACATGTAAACACAGCACACACGCAGGTCACAGGTCATAAGTGAAACAACCTTGTAACACACAACAAAGAACAAAAACAAGAAAAAAAACTACAACAGTGGAGTCAGTTCACAATGTCTTATTCTAGCCGTTTATTGTACTATAAGCCAAGACATCGCCTTGTAGAACAATAGTCTGACACTTTTAAGTACACAGTTCCGGGCCTTTATTCTATCACAATTATATCCCCTTGAGGTCCACGATACTCTCACGCACGCATCACTGGTACATCAAATTAGCAAATAAATAAATTAAATCACATTTCATTTAAAAAAAACAAAAACAATTGAGAAATTGATGGAAGAAAATTTAGGGATATTTACAAAGTATGACTTAGAAACGTTTATGCACCAAAGACTTTTAAAAATCTCCAAAAAAAGACAAAACATAAAATAATAATCCTATTTGAAAACGTTAATTAAATTAATATTAACTTCTGATAAAAACCTAAGTTATAAGTATAGCGTCGTATAAATTTCGGAAACTTTTTTGTTTGTGTTTTTAAAATGGAACAGCCTCTAACGTTCATGATGTCATATAACCAAGGGACGTAAGAACTGCTTTTCATTGCTTGAGAAAGACAGACGTCTTTTGAATTTTTCGTCTATCATCGGGGTTTTTTTTCGGGAAAAATGCGAAATAGTTACAGTTTTGAAATTACAGGATCTCAAAATATAACTTTGATAATTATTATTTATGAATAAATAAAAATTAATGTAGTAAGTTCTGCAGTAGTGTTTATAAAAACTGCTTTGAGAGGATTGCTTTACATTTCAACATAAATTGTTATATTACCAGCTAAAGAACAGTTTCCAAGTGATAAGATGCATATTCTTAAGAATATTTGGTTTAGATGTAATTAAAATATCGATAAGTTCACTTAATTTTGTGTTTACACGTACTGGCGGAAAGTTCCTGAAATTTAAACTTTTTAAAAAAAAATTGCGTTTTGGTCGCCCAATTTCTTGAGAACCGCTGAATCACTTTTAAGAACTTAAGATGTAAGTTTAGCCATATGGCAAATACACAAGGACAATTTTTTAAAGGTATAATTTATACCAATAATGTAAGTTTTAAAAAGAAAAGAAGCGGCCGTTCGCCCCTTGGTGAAATTTGATGGCCTAGAAAATACGAAACAAAGTCTGTGCCGACAACAAACTCACTGCTGCTGTGACAGGACCTCATCTTGTCCATCAAGCTTAGTCATATGACAAATAGGCATCGAAAACATGATTAAAAACACCTTTTGTTTTTTTAAAAGAAGTGGATCTCATTTTATAATCAGAAACATTTCTTTTTTTTTAAAAAATCAATAAATTTACATATTATATTTTATAACATGTGAATATCAAAATTGGATACTTAAAATTTTAAAATATAATATATTAATAGCTTTAAACAAAATTAGAGAAAGGCAAATGAAATTTAGCTTGACTAAAAAATTATTTGAAAGTGGATATTGGAACATTTCAAAGTTGAAAAACACAAAATGTATATAGTGACAACTCTTAAAAACGGTTATCACGTACACATAATTATCAGTTATTCCCCTTCGCATCGTTACTCGTCCTTTCCTCCCAGTGCGTGACGCCAAAGAGCCATGATTGTTGAATGATCATGACGTAATATAAACCAAACAGACAACCAATAATCTCTAAGTCGAAACGACGACTATCAAATAGAAATAATGTACAGGGTCTCAAAATCACAGGCGAGGAATATTTAATACAAATATGACTATACACATCTTTTCGTCAACGTGTGTCTGCATGTGTGTGTGAATGTGCGTTTCTATTGTGTGTATGTGTGTGATACTTTCAACATGTGACACCAGAAGTGTATCAGTAGGATCATGTTGAATAAGGTTTTCCGATCGAAAATATACGAAAATAATGATTCTTTTTCTGATGTAGGCAAACAAAAGGTTTGACATTTTGGTAATCACCAAGTACTTTAGGCAATCACATGTTTGTCACCAAGTACTTTAGGCAATCCCATGTTTGTCACCAAGTACTTTAGGCAATCCCATGTTTGTCTCCAAGTACTTTCGGTTACCTCGTGTACGTTAATAGTGGGGCTGGTTGCTGGATAGAAGAGTCCCATGAAATTAGATGGATGTGCTCTCGGCGGCTCATTTTAACCGATCCACAATACCGTCAATGGCACCATTATTAGTGCGATCAGTTGTATCAACATCACTATTAGTAGTACCATCAGTTACATCATCAATAGTAGTACCATCAGTTGTATCAACATCACTATTAGTAGTACCATCAGTTACATCATCAATAGTAGTACCATCAGTTGTATCCACATCACTATTAGTAGTACCATCAGTTACATCATCAATAGTAACAGTTGGAGTTACACCAAATCTTATCACATACAGTTTTTTTAATTCTACTATAGTATTTGTACCATCGACAATGTCCTCTTTGATACACTCAACTTTTCCATCGATAATGTCCTCTTTGATACACTCAACTTTTCCATTGACAATGCCCTCTTTGATACACTCAACTTTTCCATCGACAATGTCCTCTTTGATACACTCAACTTTTCCATCGACAATGTCCTCTTTGATACACTCAACTTTTCCATCGACAATGTCCTCTTTGATACACTCAACTTTTCCATCGAGAATGTGCTCTTTGATACACTCAACTTTTCAATCCATAATGTCATCATATATAACCATTAACTGTACCATCAATATGGCCATCAATAGTACCACCATCAGCTGTATCAATCAACTCTACGATAAATATTTATTGGTGTATACGTTAATTGTACTTTCAATGTCCCACAAGACTGACGAACGACAACACGACCATAATCAGAGCTGCTGTAGCCATCAAGCAATTGAACACATAGAAATGTTGAGTGTATAATATATATAAACAGCCATTTAGTTTGTGGTGTATAACCAATAAAATATTACATTCGTCAGTAAACCAATTAAACAAAAATATAGTTTTGCAATGACCAGCGGGAATAACATTTCAAAAAAAAAAAAAAAGATACATTTTGAAGAACTTTACAGAGCAAGATGAAATTAAATCCCCCCCCCCATAACCCCCCCCCCCCCCCCTTTACCGTATTATTGTAAATCTTACTCTTTTCAAATTGGATAGAAAACAAATGGATAAGGAAGAAAAAAATATATTTTCAAATCAGTTTCCATTTTCCACAGATATACACTTTATTTGGTATACATTTGAAGAAAATGAAACTTTTAATACCAACACAGTGGTTTTGTTTTTAAGACTCAAGTTCAGAATTTAGCTTTACTCAATTTGTTAACATATTTTTAAAAAAAAAACAACAAAAGCAACGAACAACGAACAACAACCAAATACAATTTAAAGTAACCGCATGACATGGCTATCACGTTAAAGACACCGCTAACATTGGCAGCCGTAATGACATCAATTTAAAAGATTAAGAAATACAATTTCATTACGAAAGTTTTAAGTAGATTATCATCATAGTGTTTAAGATTTCGCGAATTCAATGTGTTGTTTAGTAAAAAAAAAAAAAAAAAAAAAACATTCGGGTTAGTTTTTTCAATGTTTCCGTTTGCACGTCGTTAAGCAGATATGTAACGTCAGGATAAGTTGAACAATGACGTTTGGAAGAAATAAACCATTCCATGACTCAATATTTGGCTCAATAAACCATGACATGACTCAATATTTGGCTCAATAAACCATGACATGACTCAATATTTGGCTCAATAAACCATGACATGACTCAATATTTGGCTCAATAAACCATGACATGACTCAATATTGGGATATTTAAACCATGACATGACTCAATATTTGGCTCAATAAACCATGACATGACTCAATATTGGGCTATTTAAACCATGACATGACTCAATATTGGGCTTAAAAAAATTATGCCATGACTCAATTAACTGACTGATTTCTAAACGCCGATCTCTGACTTATGTATTCACTAAGTTCCTTATTTCTAAAGATTGGGTAAAACATTTATGTTGATAAGGATTTAGTGAAAAGATTTATGAGCGAGGTGGTTTCAAAATGATTATTCTATACCGGTATCCAGACCGCTTACTCACCGAACTAATTTTTTAAATCATTTTTTGTATATTTGATTATTTTTTTAAATTATTAGAATGCATCAACTTTCTAACTGACCATTGATCAGAATTGTCTAACTGACCATTGATCAGAACTTTCTAACTGACCAACGATCAAAATTTTCTAACTGACCATTGATCAGAATTGTCTAACTGACCATTGATCAGAGCTTTCTAACTGACCAATGATCAGAACTTTCTAACTGACCAGCGATCAAAATTTTCTAGCTGACCAAAGGTCAGAACTTCTAACTGACCAACGATGCTAATAAAATCTCTGTTACACGTGGCAGTGGACTGTGGTGTCCCAGTGTGCACAGAGGAGTACATCTGTAGATAATAGCTGAATGAATTTTTAAACACTCAATAGTCATAAATAAATGGCTTAAAATAATGATTGAGAGCACTTCAAGTCTTTCAATGAGTTTGTCAGACCTGGAGTCAAGTCCCTTTAGCCTCCCGAAAGAAACTGCACTGTGAGAAGATGACGTATTTACAAATCTGACACAAAAAGCCAAACAAATTTTGCCATTTAAAAAATGACTAGGTTTAAAAACTTGCCCGTAAAAATGAATGTGACTGACTAACAAGTTATTAGTAATAATAAGACTCGAGCAAAGCAATATTAAGTAGAAAGCATTAATACACAATCACATCTTAATTAAACTTTTGAAACAATGACGTATATTATAAAGATTTGGGGGGGGGGGGAACATGAGGAGGACTGTCATGTCATTGTCAGTCATATTTTGGGAATTGATGTCATACAATTTCTTCCAGTCAAACTAAAAACGAAATAAATCTCAATTTGTTTTTAAAAAATACCGATTTGAGCTTCTCTTTGCAGCTTTGATCAAAGCATTTGTTCTTTACACCAACACGCAGACTTAAGAAACAGGCTTAAAAAAAAAAAAGGAAATCGCTATTGAAAAGAATAAAAATGTTCATTTTTTCCCCTGTCATTTCGAAACATTAACTCCTGAGCAACGTAACGTTCATACCGTCGTGCTGTTGTCTTGCCGCTGCAACTTCTGGCTTTGCTCTTGCAACTTGTCCCGCAGGTCGTGTAGAGTTTTCAGCAGCGCCTCTTTCCTCTGGGCCTGCATGCTCCTCTGCAGCTGCACCCTCTGCTGCTGCCGGGACGCCTCGTCCTCCTGGGCCTCTTGGATTTTCTTGTAGACGATGTCTTTTTCCCGACGCAGGAGCATCACCTTCGCGGCAAGACTTCGGACGTTGTCAATGTCCGCCGCGTCGCTGGCGGCTGCCGGAGTTTTCTTAGTTTTGACTGACAGTGTCGATGACGGTGTTAGGTGTGATTTAGATGATAATGCTGTAGGCGCAGGGTCGACGCTATTTTGAGCTCCATGAATACATTCGCGCGCATCTTTGCTTTTGTTGGGGTGTTTCACTAAACCATGGGGTGACCGGTTTTTGTTCTGTATAGGGGGTAGATGTCCACTTTGATTGACCGAGTCTTGCGGGGCCCTCGGCAAACTCAAAACGTCATAGCAATTCTGACCACTGGTCAAGTGCTGCAACCGTTCAGTCTGACAGAGGCTGTCCTCCAGGACCTTGGAGCTGCCCGCTTTGAATTTTTGTTTCTTGCCGCTGTAAGTGACCAGCGGGGACATGGATGGGGACCTGGAGGATGGACTGCGGGTCACCTGGGCGGGGGTCTTGTTTACAGAAGAATTCAACTTTGCGAACATGTTGACCTGCTCAGAGCTGGACATGTCCACCGGTCCTACACCCGGAACAAGAAAAAGGGGTCGCTTGAGGTGGGTTCTTTTTAAAGGGGCGTCTTTCAGAAACTCTAAATAATCTGCCCTTTCCGAGTTTGACCTCTGAACTCTGACAGGCACGGTTGGCACAGCCCTGTCACATTTGTAAACATCGTTCCTGTTAAAATCATACCTGTTAGAATCTTTTGGCTTTATTGGCTTAAAGCTGCACCCTCGTGAACTTTTGACTGCAACATCATGGGATGAATGGCAATGTTCAGAGCTGTTCGTGTTTTTGGAAGATGGGATATTTACATAGTCATGTTGAGAAAGTCTGTCATTTTCAAACTCTTTCTTATTAAAAGAATTTCGTAGCATCCAATCAGGATTTCTCTTTTCACCGGTTTCAGCGTCCTTTGGAGAAGTAGGGTTTTCAAACGAGACACCCAGGGGTGTAGCCACACAACATGTTCCATCAGAACTGCCGGATCTCAAAGTTGTGTCTGAGCTGTCTGACAGGCTCCTCTTGGATTCCGTTTTCTCGTGTTCATAAATTTGCTGGAAGATTTCTTGGAACTGAAGCTCAATATTAGAAAACATTTGGTTCACAGTTTCCTGTGGGATTGATCTAGTAGCTAATGTTGCATTAACAACGGAAGGGTTTGTTGTAATCCCCGTTGACCTATTTTTCAGGTCACCCCCGTTCCTGAACTCGGGGAGAGACAATCTTGTCTTTTCCGGAGCAACGGCTAAATCGGCGACATCGAGATCAAAGAAAGACGTTCTCGGTGTCTTATCACTTTTCACGCTCTTGTCAGAACTTTCAGCATAGGAAAGTCTCTTGGACGCTGCTTTCTCTTCCAGCTCTCCGGCCAAAAACAACGTGTCTTCGTCCATCAGAATCTGACTGTCACGTGTTAAGCTCGAGTATCCAGTGTCCGCCGAGCCCTGCATGTTCCCCGTCAGCAGCCAGAGCCTCGTGCTCTCCGCGGGATCCATCGCCTTCTCCTCAAAGTTCTCCAGGCTGCCCGCCTCGTCCCACCGGGCGAAGTCGTCGTCAAAGTCCGTCTGCACGCAGGCGTCGCTCATGTCGAAACTTTGATCCCGGGACGATGTGTCCAGCTTGTCGAGATTGCAGTCCATCAGACTCGTGTTTTCAGACGCCATATCCACAGTGCTCTGTGTGAGGCTACGGTCGTCCCCATCGATAAGTCTGACGAAGAGGTCCTCGTGTCTCGATCGCATCTGGTGGTCATTGTCCGCTTTCTCTTCGGGATCGTGCGTGTCGCCCCCCTTGGCTTTAGTCCCGGTTAGGTTCATCTCAAGCACGACTGTGTCCTGACTGCTGCACATTGACAGCTGTCCATCGCACTGCCAGTTTTCGGTGGGAGACTCGACACATTCAGAGGCTGTGATGTTTCTAGGAAAGTTGAGCTCTTCTGACCAAGAATTTCTTGCATCGCTGTGCTCTGAACTTTTCTCCATGTTATTCATTCGTCTTTCCCCCGGTTGAGAAGAAGAGGAATTTGTCTTGAGGTTGCATGGCCTTATGATTCTTCGAGGTATCGCCTCAACGGGATCAGATAATCTAGAAGGTGCTAAAACCTGACTGGTGAAGCCAGGCATAATCTTTGATGAATACTCATGCAACGAGACCCTGGAGCCCATGACGATCCCCGTGCCGTGAATGTAACGATGCAGGGGTTGGAACTGAATGTCGAGTCGTTCGTCCACCATGAGAGAGGAGGCCTTGCAGTGGCTGTGGGTTTCAATCTTGCACTTTGGCAGAGGAGAGCCTCTCTTCTTCTGGCTACCTTCCGTAACGCCGGCGGGA
Source organism: Omphiscola glabra (assembly GCA_964017045.1). NCBI lineage: Eukaryota > Metazoa > Mollusca > Gastropoda > Lymnaeidae > Omphiscola > Omphiscola glabra. The sequence continues at coordinate 21,753,299 of OZ024806.1, forward strand.
TCCTGATAAGACGTGTTATCGACGTCTGATTCAGACACGGTGGTTGAGCTCTCGTCGTCAAATTTAGATTGTGATTTACACGAACTGCTTTTCGTTTTAACATTAGAATTCTGAGACTTTGTTCTGAATAGATTAGAGACTAATGAAGATTTCGGAAACAGGGACGATGTATTCCTGCTTGACTTCGCCGCGGTTTTTGAATCCGGGATTTCCGACTTGCTCTTTATCGAATGGGAAATATCCACACAGAGGACAGCATTCTCTCCGCAGTTTCCGAAAAGTTGCGCCGCGGGCGCACATTCCATCGAGGCGCCCTTGGATTCGACCAGTGCGCAGGGCGTTGCTGCGTCATCGCCGTCGCTTGACCCGAGTCCACCTATTCCGGAATCGGGACTGTGGGCGCTCTGCGTGCCAACGTCAGATTTCAAATACCCGGACTGGCCTCTCTTGGCCGCACCGCAGTTCTCCTCGTCGGTCAGCAGCTCCTGTATAGACACCTGGCCGTCCTCTTGGTACACGGAGGCGCTCTCCAGCGTGGAGTCCAGCATGTCTTCGTACTCGAAGCTGATGTTGTTGGCCAGCTGCTCCAGGTTATCGGCCAACTTCAGGAACTCGGAGTTGGGGGAAACGATCGACGTCGGCCGCGATCTCGGTACCTCCGTGTTGAGATCGTTCAGCTGCGTCGGCACCGTTTTCATGGTGGTCGAGTCCGTCACGAGTCTGTCACCTTTGAGCAGACCATGGGGCGACCACCAAGAGGATTTTTTAACGGCCGCGGGCGATTTGTTACAGCTCAAGGTCATTTTCACATCGTTTGGGGTCAGTGACCTGTGTCTTTGGATGTTATAATTATCACTAGCGTTATTCCATGACGACCCGTGGAATGGTTCGGCTCCACTTCTTTGGTGCTCGAAAGACGCCGATCGAGGAAACCTCAAAGAGGGCTCGTCCAAAAATGCAATGTCTTCTCGTGATTCCCTAAGATCTGAGCTTTCGCCGCGTCTCCCTCCCGAGAGAGAGGGCTGGGGAGAAGGTAGCCAAGGGTTTGTTTTTATCCTAGACCTTGACCTATGAACTTTGTTCCTGGGTAGATCAGACTCGTATCCAGAGAGAGACGCGGAGTCGAAACCTGTAAGATCGATCTCTCTCGCACACGACCCCTCCCTTGAACCCGCGTACAGCCGAGACGAGCAGCTTTCAACGGAACACTCTCGCACGCGGGGTCTCTCGGTCGATTCCCCGCCGTGGATGTCATATTTTTCTGGCACCGAACTACTTTCAAAATTTTGAGCATCGTTGTCGGAGAACCATGATTTGTCTCCCTTGTCTATCGAAATCATATCCTTGTTCTCTTTCGATCTTGAAAAACTTTTCAAACCTTTTCTCTTTGGTTTCACCGGTCTCTTTTCTGTCGCCTTTCTCTCGTTCAACGCCGTGGTTGTGTCCGGATACGGACACACTGAACAGCGGACATTTTCCGCCGCGTTTTCCACAGCTTCCCGCGTGGACCTGCTGCTGGTTTTTCTCATGCCTTTGAACGAGGCAAAAGACTTTCTAAAGAAGCCTGGTTCCGGTTTGGGTGACACTTCCTGTTTGTAGCCGGGAAGGTAGGCCACCCCGCACGCGTTCATCTCTTGGTGATTCTGCACCAACGGCGACATCGGCTTGGCGAGAACATGGTGATGGTGATGGTGATGATGCTTGTGCTGATGGTAGTGGCAGTGGTGGTACTCCTGCTTGGAACCGTACGGTTCCGTCCCGGTTTCGGATATCGACGACATGTGCGAACAGGAACCGTTGAAATCGGACACGGCCATCCTGGCATCGTAGCTCCTGGACATCAAGATCATCTGAGACGAGAAACCCTCGGCGCTGTGGGACGTCACGATCCCGTGCGAGCTTGAATAGGCGGATGCGAGGGCCCGGGTTCCGTTCTCAACACTCCTGGGCGTGTCCAGTCCCCGGTACAGGGCGTTTCCCCTCCAGCTCGCTTCCGTGATGCCCTGCGTTTCAAGTATCCGATCTCTCGACTCGGTCCGCGGGTTCGCGACGGCGTATCGGTTCGTGGTCTTGTCCTGACCTGACCGATGAACCGGAGGATCCGGTGGCGTCGGGGTCGTAGGGGTCAGGCTCCCAACAGAAGTCGTTTTCTTCTTTCTTCCCCGGACTCTGGGCAGTGAGTTGGCCACCAGGTCCCTGAGCTTCATGATTTGCTCAATTTTGTTTGAATTTGATTGAATTCGTTCTTCAGATCAATGGACTTACTGGCACGTTGGTCTTCTTAGAAGTCATGCTCGATTTTTAAAAAAAATATAAAAAAATTATATAGTTGGATGATTTAATTTCTGAGAATAAATATAGCTTCATCTTTTGTGATCAGAACTTTCTAAACATCTTCTGTGGGGGGGTTTTCCCACCATCCGTAAGTTGAATGTCGTGTGTAGTTAGTGGACACTGCATTCGACATCATGAGATAATTCTGTGAAGAAATAAAATATATTAGGTTTTTAAATGATCTTCAATTTTTTAAAAGAAAGCCACCGCCAACTCCTACTTTCTCTAACCCCCCTCCCCCTTCCCCCGCGAAGAAGGCGCTTTGTCAAGGAGGTCACGACCTATTTTTAGAAATCTTGTCTCGTGTGGATGTATATCTCATCCGGTATGTGCACGAGGGACTGCAACTGAACAAAGAAGCTAATCCATTTATTGGAACAGTTATATGTTTTGTGATGGAGAAAATACCCTGCTCCAATAATGGGTTATTTGCACTGTTTATATGTAAGATAATTAATAGACATAAAGGGCATGACAATTAAGTCTCAAGTTCCATAACTCTGTATATTCTAAAAGAAATAAGTACCAGAATATTACTTTTCTCCCTTTTATTCATAGTCATATCTGTGACAGTGAGTTAGTTTCATAGATATAAGAGATAAGGCAAGTTAGTTTCATGGACATTGGAGATATGGTAAGTTAGTTTCATAGACGTGAGATATGATAAGTTAGTTTCATAGACATAGGAGATATGATAAGTTGGTTTCATAGACACTGGTGACATCGTAAGTTAGTTTCTTAGACACTAGGATATATGGTAATTTAGTTTCATGGACATTGGAGTTATGGTAAGTTAGTTTAATAGACGTGAGATATCGTAAGTTAGTTTCATATACATAGGAGATATAGTAAATTAGTTTTATAGACAAAGGAGATATGGTAAGTTAGTTTCGTAGACACAAGGAGATATGGTAAGTTAGTTTCTTAGACACTAGGAGATCTGCTGAAAATCTGCCGATTCCCCTTTCACGCCCTTAGCCATTTGATGTCTGTAAGGTGATAGATGCCAATTTGTTTCCAGACGATCCTTCGGCACATGTCCCTCATCCACAACAACACGCCCATGATGCCGGTGTGGGGGTCATATAAGGTCTTCTGGCCGGTGAACTCAGGCTACCTGAACTTTGATCATGATTCTCAGAAGATTCTAACACAAGTTAAGACTAACTGGATTTTACATCGAAAAGTGCGTTAAGTTAACTCGACCTTTGTAAGCTAGGGTATGAGCGTATCTATGGGTGTAAGCTAGGGTATAAACGTGTCTATGGGCGTCAGCTAGGGTATGAACGTATCAACGGGCGTTAGCTGGGGTATGAAGGTATCTATGAGTGTTGTCTAGGGTACAAACGTATCTAGGGGTGTTGTCTAGGGTACAAACGTATCTAGGGGTGTTGTCTAGGGTACACACGTATCTAGGGGTGTTGTCTATGGATACAAACGTATCTAGGGGTGTTTGATTCGTTTCCTGGTAGATCCTTAAAGACTTGAAGGGTTCAGTACATATATAACGTGCTCTCCCGTGCAATGAAATAGTTTTACATTTGTTACAATCATAGCAGCGACGTTTTGAGGATTGTCATTTTTTAAAATGTTTTATGTCTGTTTTAAATGGACTATCAATCGAAAGGTGGGACTGCAGAATTTTTAAAATTGCGCATACAAGGCCTTAAAGTTGATCCGAAAGGGCTCAAAGGATGGCCTACATAAGGCTCAAAGATGAATCAAAAGCACCTTTACCTACAGGTTTCAAAGATGGATCTTCAGGAATGGAATCAAGGGAGGTGTGACACGGTTCATAGGTCGGTCTAGAAAATTTAAAGCGGGGCCGAAATAGTTCGAAGCTGGGCTCTACAGAGTTCAAAGCTGGGCCTACAGAGTTCAAAGCTGGGTCTTACGGAGCTCAAAGATGGGTCCACATAGTTAAAAGCTGGAAATAAATTAGTTCACAGCTGGGCCCACAGAGTCCAAAGCTAGGCATAAATCTCTCATCCGGCTCATGAATCGTCTGTACAGAGCGTACAATATTTCTGGGCAAGGCACATTTTGTCGCGGGCTGGTCGAGGCACATTTTGTCGCGGGCTGGTCGAGGCACATTTTGTCGCGGGCTGGTCGAGGCACATTTTGTCGTGTGCTGGTCGAGGCAAATTTTGTCGTGGGCTGGTCGAGGCCCTTTTGTCGTGAGAGGGCAAGGCCAGTATTCCTGCCTTGGTTGTAAAACTTCACTTTGAAATACTCCGACAGAAGAACGTGTTTAGAAATATGAACGAACGTCCCTAACACATTTTATTCACGTTATTTATATTCAAATATCTGATCGCTCTGAATGATTTACCCTTTAATAAAAAAAAAAAATAAGGTGGGTTGGGTGGGGGGGGGAGAGCAAATATTTTGTAGACAGCTATGTTGATAACCTGACGGTGGAATGTCAGCTGATACTAGAAGAATGTTAGGCAGAGTTTCAAGCCGTTGAATAAAAAAGAATTCTTGAAATCTTTTAACGGAATAATCGCTCGCCTGTAGTGTGTAGCAAGGTAGAAATCTGAGTAACAGGTAGAAATCTGAGTAACAGGTATAGCAATCAGCTTTGAGGGAGTTGGGAGATCTTGGCGCAGCTAGGAAAGAGTTTCGCCACTAAACGTTTAAAAAAGTGTAAAGCTATGGGTAACGTCCTTAACAATTTAAAAATGTCGTCTTTCAAATAATTGATCTTAAAATTATGTCTTTAAAATTTTTGACGTAATAATATGTGGTAGTGGGGACACTCGTGGATATATTATATTGCCCCCCTCGCCACCTTTGAATACCCCCCACAAGTATCTACCTGAAATGTCTAGTTGTGTTTCGTTTGTTGAACCCTAACAATACCATTGACGTGATTATAGTGGAAGATGACAGGAGATGTACTTTGATATGGATACGAGACTGGCAGGAGCCGTACTTTGATATGGATACGAGACTGGCAGGAGATGTACTTTGATATGGATACGAGACTGGCAGGAGATGTACTTTGATATGGATACGAGACTGGCAGGAGCTGTACTTTGATATGGATACGAGACTGGCAGGAGATGTACTTTGATATGGATACGAGACTGGCAGGAGCTGTACTTTGATATGGATACGAGACTGGCAGGAGCTGTACTTTGATATGGATACGAGACTGGCAGGAGCTGTACTTTGATATGGATACGAGACTGGCAGGAGCTGTACTTTGATATGGATACGTGACTGGTAGGAGATGTACTTTAATAGGGATACGTGACTGGTAGGAGATGTACTTTGATATGGATACGAGACTGGCAGGAGCTGTACTTTGATATGGATACGAGACTGGCAGGAGCTGTACTTTGATATGGATACGAGACTGGCAGGAGCTGTACTTTGATATGGATACGTGACTGGTAGGAGATGTACTTTAATAGGGATACGTGACTGGTAGGAGATGTACTTTAATAGGGATACGTGACTGGCAGGAGATGTACTTTAATAGGGATACGTGACTGGCAGGAGATGTACTTTAATAGGGATACGTGACTGGTAGGAGATGTACTTTAATAGGGATACGTGACTGGCAGGAGATGTACTTTAATAGGGATACGTGACTGGTAGGAGATGCATTGTGACAGGGAGATGAGGCTGACAAATTTCACTTTTTGGAATACGAGAGCCTCTTATGAGAACTACTTTGACAGGGATGCGGGACTGCCAGGAGATCTTTTTTTGCAGGGTACGAGGCTGGAAATGTTTAATAGTCGTGAAAGATTTTGCAAGCTGCCCTTTACCAATTCGTTATAAGAAAAACTCCAGTAGGGCAGACGTCGGACGGTAGTAAATACTACCGATCATTTAATACGCTTGAGACGTAAAGGGTAGGTATCGATACAGAGAGTCAGACAGTGAGAAGACATGTGATAGACTGAGAAGGTATCGATACAGAGAGTCAGACAGTGAGAAGACATGCGATAGACTGAGAAGGTATCGATACAGAGAGTCAGACTTTGAGAAGACATGTGATAGACCGAGAAGGTATTGATACAGAGAGTTAGACAGTGAGAAGTCAAGTGATAGACTGAGAAGGTATCGATATAGAGTCAAACAGTCAGAAGTCAAGTGATTGGCTGATAATGTATCAATATAGAGTCAGACAGACAGAAGTCAAGTGATAGACTGAGAATGTATCGAAATTGAGAGTCAGACAGTGAGAAGTAAAGTGATAAACCGAGAAGGTATCGATATAGAGAGTCGGACAGTGAGAAGTCAAGTGATAGACCGAGAAGGTATCGATATAGAGAGTCGGACAGTGAGAAGACATGCGATAGACTGAGAAGGTATCGATATAGAGAGTCGGACAGTGAGAAGACATGTGATAGACCGAGAAGGTATCGATATAGAGAGTCGGACAGTGAGAAGACATGTGATAGACTGAGAAGGTATCGATATAGAGAGTCAGACAGTGAGAAGACATGTGATAGACTGAGAAGGTATCGATATAGAGAGTCAGACAGTGAGAAGACATGTGATAGACTGAGAAGGTATCGATATAGAGAGTCAGACAGTGAGAAGACATGTGATAGACTGAGAAGGTATCGATATAGAGAGTCAGACAGTGAGAAGACATGCGATAGACTGAGAAGGTATCGATATAGAGAGTCGGACAGTGAGAAGACATGCGATAGACTGAGAAGGTATCGATATAGAGAGTCGGACAGTGAGAAGACATGTGATAGACTGAGAAGGTATCGATATAGAGAGTCAGACAGTGAGAAGACATGCGATAGACTGAGAAGGTATCGATATAGAGAGTCGGACAGTGAGAAGACATGTGATAGACTGAGAAGGTATCGATATAGAGAGTCGGACAGTGAGAAGACATGCGATAGACTGATAAGGTATCGATATAGAGAGTCGGACAGTGAGAAGACATGCGATAGACTGAGAAGGTATCGATATAGAGAGTCGGACAGTGAGAAGACATGTGATAGACTGAGAATGACAAGGAAAGGTATAGTCATTTACTGAGAGGCTTAAAAAATATTTTAGGTCATCAGAAACGTGCAGAAAGAGATATTTCAGATAGATAGATAGACAGTGACACTGTGAAATCTGGAAAAGGCAGCATTGGGTAATTGTGAATGGAGACAAATAGCAATAGCGTGTTATAAAAAAAAGTAATGCATTTGAAGGAGATTCTCAAACCGCCAGTGAGGGATACATTACCCCCGATCTCCGAACAAGCAAATCAAGATTGAACCATATAATTGGAAAAATAAATAAATTAGAGTTTGGAAGACTCAGGAAGGAGCGAGGGAAATAGCTACACGGAAGAAACCACGAACGAAAATAAGGAGAGAATGCTTTCCAATATCCATCATCAATCTAACAGAGTGGCCGTAAGACTTGTCTCCCCTTTCATCCCCGTTCCTCCTCCACACCCCCCCCCCCCCACACACACTCAGCCCCTTGTGCCATCCACTCGGCCATCCACTCGGCCATCAAAGCATGAGTCATCGCTCAGGGGCAATACGTCCGATAATTGGCGATTTCGGGAGCACTAACTACACGCTAACCATGGTATCGAAATTCTAATGATCGTCATTTGCCGTGTTATTGATTGTGGGGGAATCTGGAGCGCCCAGTGTCCTAGGGGATGAACGGGTCGAGGCGGCAGGGCGAAATCGAATACGATTTAAGTTGAAATTAACCAGTGGCAGAGTCAAGCTGACGAACCGCCCGTTAAAATGTTATTGTTATTTAAGAAATAACTCGCGACTTGAGGCTGACGAGACTTGACTACTCGGCGATTAGCTGTTGGTGGTGTTTTACCGCGTGAGGTTTGATGAATGGAGGAACGAAACGTTTCGTGGAGTCGCCCGCTGTCCACAGCAGCATCCCGTAAAGCAGTGGTTCTCAACCTTCCTATGGCCGCGATCCTTTAATACTGTTCATAGTGTAGTGGCGACCCCCAGCCACAAAATTATTTTCGGTTATACTTCATAACTATAGAGCATATGTGTTTCCAGTTGGTCTTTGGCGACCCCTGGGAAAGGGTCGTGCGACCACCCTAAACGGGTCGCGAACCACATGTTGAGAGCCGCTGCCGTAAAGTATAAAATCTACTTGGGCACTTACTAGCGGTGGGAAGTAGATGCGTGGGTTTCTTTGAACAGTCCCATCTCCAAAAAGGGAACACTAAATACATGATTAATTATATCAACTTTCCTTAAGGCTTAAGGGTCTTTGATGACATAGTCATAATCATTATTCAAATGAAGGGCCTACCCCCCCCCCCATTTTTGGCCATCTCTGGTCTTAGAGTGTCCAGATATTAAAGGCCATTGAGGTAGCTTCAAACACAAGTACTATGTTTCCTCTCCTCTCTAATTTATTTATTTCTCCAATTATATGGTTCAATCTTGATTTGCTTGTTCAGAGATCGGGGGTAATGTATCCCTCACTGGCGGTTTGAGAATCTCCTTCAAATGCATTACTTTACACAGATTTAAATAAATGCATTTCATGCGAACATACTCTTCTCACTCACTGTCATCCACTGAGGCTATTAGAAGAACAAAAAAATTCACCTCTACCCGAGTACCGAAGGTAAGATCCAAACCTTTTCATCGGGCTATGAACCGCCTCAACACGCACTGACCAACGTACGTTCTCTTCATCAAACCTTCTCTCAACGCTTTGACGGTTGAGCCAGACTCTGCTTCTGATGTCATTCAAACAGTTTCTGGTTTGATGAAAATTAATTTCCCTTTCGATGAGCTACACTTACTTTAAACAGAAAAAAAAACCCAAACGGAATAGAGACAGATCTAGTTTTTGACTGAATGGTATTTCCCTCCCCCCCCCCCCCCCCCCCCCCACCCTTTACAGCTTCGACCACAGTGTTGAAATAGTCTTTCAATTAATTTCCGGCAGAAACAAAACGCGCTTTTCATTTTTGCATTATCGACCTTTAATTTCATTGGTGATTACGCCCCTTCTGTTACGTTTTCATTAGCTTCTAACAAAACATAGTTGTCTAGGTCTGTCTTGGGACATGTCTAAATTGTACAACCTACTTAAAATATTGGGCAGCGTAGTATCCCGAGGCACTTAATTGGTACCTTTGATTGAAAGACGAAAAGAAGTCTATTTGACCAAAATCTCTTCATCCTCTACACCACTCAACTTTATTTTTGGTAATCTTTAACTACTTCAATGGAATCACTTACTACTTCAATTTAATCTTTATCTACTTCAATGGAATCACCAACTACTGCAATGTAATCGTTATCTACTTCAATGGAATCAACAACTTCTTCAATGTAATCTTTAACTACTTCAATGGAATCACCAACTACTTCAATGTAATCTTTAACTACTTCAATGGAATCACCAACTACTTCAATGTAATCTTTAACTACTTCAATGGAATCACTAACTACTTCAATGTAATCTTTAACTACTGCAATGTAATCGTTATCAACTTCAATGGAATCAACAACTTCTTCAATGTAATCTTTAACTACTTCAATGGAATCACCAACTACTTCAATGTAATCTTTAACTACTTCAATGGAATCACCAAATACTTCAATGTAATCTTTAACTACTTCAATGGAATCACTAACTACTTCAATGTAATCTTTAACTACTTCAATGTAATCTTTAACTACTTCAATGGAATCACTAACTACTTCAATGAAATCTTTAACTACTTCATTGGAATCATTAACGACTTCAATGGAATCACTAACTACTTCTATGCACACACTAACTACTTCAATGTAATCTTTAACTACTTCAACTGATTCACTAACTACTTCAATGTAATCTTTAAAGACTTCAATGGAATCACTAACTACGTCAATGTAATCTTTAACTACTTCAATGCACCCACTAACTACTTCAATTCACCCACTAACTACTTCAATGTAATCTTTAACTACTTCAACTGATTCACTAACTACTTCAATGTAATCTTTAACTACTTCAACTGATTCACTAACTACTTCAATGCACCCACTAACTACTTCAATGGAATCACTAACTACTTCAATGCACCCACTAACTACTTCAATGGAATCACTAACTACTTCAATGTAATCACTAACTACTTCAACTGAATAACTAACTACTCCAATTGAATCACAGACTTCTTAAATTGTGATTACAATTTTTATCTTTCCATTAGCCGAACAAAATGACAATTGTGGACCGGGTGTTGGTCATTTGAAAATAATCAGGAGTAGATATAACAGTCAGTATATTAGCAATTCGGCAGTGGCGGATCTTTCTATAATTTTGGTGGCTGACTTAAATATTGAAACATGGGTGTCGGGGTGGTAATACGTTCTTACACAAAGTGGTGTTCGTTTTTGTCCATTTAGATGTGCACAATACGTAAGCATCCTAACATTCAAAAGTGGTAAGTGGGAGACCCTCTCATCCACCTGCTACTAAACTGGCGATCCGCCACTGGCTACAAACACGTGATGCAGTGGGAACCAGCTCAGATGTCTAGGTGTCAATGGGACAACTTCATTAGTGACCTTTCCGTGACCCACAATGGCGGACCCGCGCGCATGGGCATTACTGTGCACATTGAACGGTGAGTGTGCAGGAGGTGACACGATAGATGAAACAAAGAGCGTGCAAAGAGGAAAGAAAGAAATATAATGCAAAGAGATTACAGAATGGGAGAGAAGATGTTCAAACCAGATACGTCGCTTGGACGATAAAAAGGAAAATAGAAAGGAGGTATTGACACCCACGAGAACAGCAGTGCTGACAAGCACAGAACATACCACTCACAGTCTCTCTCTCTCTCTCTCTCTCTCTCTCACACACACACACACACACGCGGATATTCTTTAATAATGATTCCCGAGTTGATGTTGTTCACACCGCTCGAGAAAGGTAGGAAAGTCTACCACTTTTAAATATTTACGGCTTTATTTATAACTCCTACAACTAGAGATTGCACACTTTAAAAAATAATGTAATATGTTTATTTTAAATTTTAAAACAATTTATCATTTATTTTGTAATGTGCTATAAAAGCGTGGAGGGGCTATTACAGATGGAGCTTCATATATCCACCAATGGTTAGTAGAGCAACCACAAGTCGGCACACAGCACGGCACACAGTAAGGTGGTTAACTAATGTGTTCTATTGTGTGCTTTTGGTGTGTACCTTATAAAGCGCACGATTTTTAAAAGTTTTTTTTACACGTGCAACGTGTTATCTTTAGGATAAAAAAATAAGAAGAAAGCTACTACAGAGATCAATACTGTCCTAGTTACTGACTTAGTTACTGACCTAGTTTATTTTGCTCTATTTACAGGAATACATCCATGACGTTCGTCTGGCCACCAATCATGATTGTTGTCAACTCAGCTTTGACCCACATACATTTGTCGCCCATAAATCATATAAAGGCCCACCATACGACACACAATCATTATTGACGCGTGAACTTGTTTCAGTGTCTGCAATCCAACAACCCTTGAAGTACAAAACGGGGTGTGTCTGTGTGTGTCTCTTCAACCACCGCTATATTCAGGTCAACTGCGGGCTGACATTCAGACCACCATATAAGTTTAGATTAATTCCATGTAACGATCGTTGGATAAAGATGTGGATGTGCCTCGAAGTAACTCGTGACCTGTGGATACAAGAAAAACAATTTGACACTTTAATTGTGTGCGATACCTCATATTTAATGGTCATGGGTAACTAAAAGCTTATTTCAAAAAATGACGAACCATCTTTAGTTTAATGGATTCCTAACGAGTGTAACACAATATCAACAAACATTTAAAACAACAGATACAATATCATTACGGATATTTGATACAATGGATACCTCCCAACCAGCAAAGGTTATTGCCACCCTGGGCAAGACACCATTTGTGCCGCCCAGCCACGAAAAAACTACGCAGTTTTCAACAAATGCCGCCCCCCCCCCTTTCCGCCATACTCTTCTGGCTCAGCTGTTTAGAACTCATTGAGAAAATGGTGCCCCTTCCGTTACACCCTTCTAACGCAACTGTTAGAACTCATTGAGAAAATGGCGCCCCTTCCATTACACCCTTCTAACGTAACTGTTAGAACTCATTGAGAAAATGAGAGTAATTATAATAAACGCTTGAAATTAAATGTGTTTATAGCATGTTTAATTAAAGGAAAGGTAAGGTAGATAAATGAGAGTCAATGATAGGTAGAAGGTTTTGAAAGAAAGTAAGAAAGGAGGAGCACAAGAAACAAGGTAAATGGAAAAGAATAAGAGCGATCGAGAGTAAGAAAGAGAGTAAGAAATAGAGAGAGAAAGAGAGAGATAGAGAGAGAGAGAGAGAGAGAGAGAGAGAGAGAGATATGCATAGATAGAAAGAGAGAGAGAAAGAGAGAGAGAAAGAGAAAGAGAGAGAGAGATATGCATAGATAGAAAGAGAGAGAGAAAGAGAAAGAGAGAGATATATATATATGCATAGATAGAAAGAGAGAGAGAAAGAGAGAGAGAGGGGGATATGCATAGATAGAAAGAGAGAGAGAGATATGCATAGATAGAAAGAGAGAGAGAAAGAGAGAGAGCAGAAGAAGAAGGAATGAATAAAAGAAAAGTAACACAAACGCTATTCCAGTCTAGCAAAAATCAGACGTATAGTAAACAATTTTTTTTATTTAATTAGACTGATTAAACGAAAAATGCAGCAAAAGATAGAAAGAAATAGTGACAAAACTATCGAAATATGTAGGGTGAAGGGGGTCTGTGACACACAGAAAAAGCTAGAAATAGAGAATTGAGAGAGGGAAGCTGAGAAATAGATATTGGCAGAAATTTTAGAGGGTGAAAGAAATATACAGAGAGCAATTGAGAAAAAATATCAACAGGACACTACTACCTCATCAAAAAGCTTGTCAAAAACTTGGTACAACCCCCCCCCCCCCTTTTTCCTCCAATAATATCGATGATAAGGACACCATTGAAAAGTGTTAATAGTCTCAATCCACTGAGTATATTTAAATCAGTATTTTTATCAGTAAATAAATGAAATAAAATCACGAAGAAAGAATGTCGTCTTCTTCAATTACCTTTTAACAATATTCTTCAATGCGTCAAGAAATTGAAAGTTTTCACCAGCGATATACTCGGCATATATTACGTTTGTCTTTTTAAAAAAAAGATTTTATCCAGCTGTGTTTACACTACTTGCCGATCAGCTGAATCGCTCCGAAGTTCGTACACATTTATACAGCAGCTTCTTTTAATTAAAGGAATTTTATGTAGGGAATGCCTAATGACGCGCATTCGGGGTTTTCCCGTTGACTAAAATAAACATCCACACAACATCCCCCGGAGAACTGAATTTTTGGAACGTGTGTCATTGCGTGAGCACGATATCAACCGCCAACTGTTGCCGTCCGGTACTTCGTCACGTGACGGTATTGCGAAGTGAGGCATTCCGACCGACATTGAGCAGCGAGGACCCGCGTCTAAAATAAAGGGTCGATAAATGAACGGGGTCAAATTTCTCTTCAGTTTTGAGACCCCCGTGGACTTCACTACCGGAGCTTGAATAGGATTGTACTATTTAACGTCCTGTCACCCGTGCAGGCGTGCTATGGTATAAGACAGCCGAGGTCTCACTCCTCCGGCAAGTGTGTCAGAGAGTATTGATGAGTTGCCACGCTCCGCACAGTTGTAAAAAGTACATGTCCCCATTGTTGATATTCTAATTATAGAGCTGAGCTCTGCTGCGTCATTGGATAATTTGTCTTGTGTTGAAATGATTGTGTTCATAACGAAAATAATGATGGTCTTTGTGTGAGTCGCAAAGCCACAGTTTCACTTTTCAGAGTCTGGTCAGCCGTTCATAGAGATTAATGAAAGAAGAAGATCGGTCACTCTTTGTGTTAAATGAGACATGGGATTAGGAAATGGCGGTGATATCGGTGTTAATGATGTTATGGTGGGAACATTTGGTGTGATCATTGTGTAATGGCGGGGATCATGTAGTGGTTGAGAGGAAACAGTGGGGGTGGTGTTGATGTTTCAGAAGTATCTGTTTTATTGGCCCTTACAATCACGGGTAGCACAAAGGTCATAGTGTAGAACATTTTTAGAATTAAAGAGAACACGTTGGAGCTATACAGGGATACACTTAGAGAGCTAGAGTTAGAGGGCTAGAGGGATTGAGTTAGAGAGATAGAGATAGAGTGAGAGAGAGAATTAGAGAGATATAGTTAGAGCACTAGAGAGATAGAGTTAGAGAGATAGAGTTAGAGCACTAGAGGGATAGAGAGATAGAGCTAGAGAGATAGAGTTAGAGAGAGAGGGAGAGAGAGAGAGTTAGAGAGACAGATTTAGAGAGATATAGTTAGAGGAAGAGAGTTGTGAGATTTTATTTAATTGTTACATTTATATCTAAAAAAACACCCATCCATTTTACAAGACAAGACAAACAATGCACACCGCCTTTCGCACAATATCTCTCTGAGATTGTCAAGGTGCCAATGTCTGTTATTCAATGATATGTCAACTTCTTTTAGTAAATATAAGTCAATTCTTGTTAGTGAATGGTATTTTGACTTCTGTTAGTGAATATGTAAACTTCTGTTAGTGAATGATATGTAAACTTCTGTTAGACATCATTCACTAAATTATCACAGACACCATTCCCCCATGATCTCAAACACCATTCCCCCCCATGATCTCAAACACCATTCACCCCATTTTCTCAGAAATCATTCGCCTAATTAATCTGATACACCATTTGCCCCATTAATTTCAGACATCATTCGCCTCCATTAATCTCAGACATCATTAACCCCATTAATTTCAGACATCATTCGCCGCCATTAATCTCAGACATCATTCGCCTCCATTAATCTCAGACATCATTCGCCTCCATTAATCTCAGACATCATTCGCCTCCATTAATCTCAGACATCATTCGCCTCCATTAATCTCAGACATCATTCGCCTCCATTAATCTCAGACATCATTCGCCTCCATTAACTCAGACATTATTCGCCCTATTATCTCAGACATAATTCACCCCCATTTGACTGAAAGCACCAGTAAATTCAGGGACAAAGGACACCACTGACATAAGGCAGGATTTCCTGTTTACTGTTACAAACATAGCACCCCACCATGCACAGCAGCTTTAACCCAGTGAACGCTAGACACCACATAAAGCAGCTCCCCCAAACACCACGGCGCCCTGTCACTAAATAATCCGCCCTGGGTCTTCTTCATTTCCCTTCTTAATCTGCTTATCTCCCTCATTTGAATTGTAAAGGGTCACAAACGCGAACCGAAGCCATTCGTGGGTGGTTTCCCTTTCCAAAAGCCCGCAATCCAGCGAAAAAAAGCATATACATGTAAGGATATTCAGTCCAAGTTAAAAAATATGCACTTGGTGGTCAATGAATGTTAACGTATTACTTTTTTAAAATGTTGAGTATTTCTCACACCCCCCCCCCCCAAAAAAAAAAAATGGGTGCTGTTTTTCCCCGTTGTATGTTCCAATGCGGTAAAATTATCTCGAGACAGAATTGATGAAACGATAATGGCGAGACTATAAATGTGTATTACATCTACAATTATCAGAACTTTAATCTTAGAGGTAGAAATGTATATCCCGGATGTGAAGTCACACGAGGCTTTTTAGCTTTACAGTTTGAGCATTCTCCTCTTGAAAAATTTAGGTATGTCATACAATTCTGGCCACTCCGCCTGCGAACTCCTGACATCTATTGTGTTATAGGGATCCTGGTGTCTAACAAAACTTTTATTTATTTTCGACCCACAAAACGATTGGAATCGTTATGAAACCCACTCACTCTCTCTCCTGCCGAACTCGTTAGCCTCAAACCCGCATGACAAATGTACCAAGTCACAGAGGGGGCAGTGCTACAGACAGACAACTTCCGGGGTGGACGCCATAACGGTGTTTCCTGCTTCCAGGCAAAAATCTCCAACTGAAAGATAATTGTGGTCCCATGTTTCTTTTTTATCGTTTTGAGGTAAGGAAAAATGACTTTCTGTAGACTTATTGACAAAGATGCACCAAATTGTAAGAGATGACCGGACGAGAAGATACCGTACCTTCCCCTTTCTTAGCCTACTCTGCAATGTTTTTTAAACATTAATCATCCACAAACTGGGACAGGCGTCTGCCAACTACAACCCGGGAGCTATTGACTGCACACTCCAAAAATAATGGAGGCCCATAACATTTTGGACACAAACCCCCTATGTAAGTAAGCCACTGGGTCTGCAATGATCGAAATGTTAAGTGGTTGGCCAGCTCTGTAACAAAAACAAAAACATAGCAACAAAAAAAATTGTTTCTGGTTCCAGGTTTAGTAGATATAAGTTGCGTTGTTGGAATGGGAATAGGATTAGTTGATATAAGTTGCGTTGTTGGAATGGGAATAGGATTAGTTGATATAAGTTGCGTTGTTGGAATGGGAATAGGATTAGTTGATATAAGTTGCGTTGTTGGAATGGGAATAGGATTAGTTGATATAAGTTGCGTTGTTGGAATGGGAATAGGATTAGTTGATATAAGTTGCGTTGTTGGAATGGGAATAGGATTAGTTGATATAAGTTGCGTTGTTGGAATGGGAATAGGATTAGTTGATATAAGTTGCGTTGTTGGAATGGGAATAGGATTAGTTGATATAAGTTGCGTTGTTGGAATGGGAATAGGATTAGTTGA
This sequence comes from Omphiscola glabra, assembly GCA_964017045.1. Taxonomy (NCBI): domain Eukaryota; kingdom Metazoa; phylum Mollusca; class Gastropoda; family Lymnaeidae; genus Omphiscola; species Omphiscola glabra. The sequence continues at coordinate 21,770,357 of OZ024806.1, forward strand.
TATAAGTTGCGTTGTTGGAATGGGAATAGGATTAGTTGATATAAGTTGCGTTGTTGGAATGGGAATAGGATTAGTTGATATAAGTTGCGTTGTTGGAATGGGAATAGGATTAGTTGATATAAGTTGCGTTGTTGGAATGGGAATAGGATTAGTTGATATAAGTTGCGTTGTTGGAATGGGAATAGGATTAGTTGATATAAGTTGCGTTGTTGGAATGGGAATAGGATTAGTTGATATAAGTTGCGTTGTTGGAATGGGAATAGGATTAGTTGATATAATTTGTGATGCTGGTTGGCTTTAGGGTTGGTTGATAACGATTATCATATTGGTTGGTGTCCTAACCCGCCAAAAACTAATTTTTCCACGAAAATGTGTCGTTAACTAGCGAAATAGAGAAAAGAAGTGGGAGAAATGAAGTGAAAGAAAGGAAGTGGAAGAAATGAAGTGAAAGAAAGGAAGTGGAATAATAGAAGTTAAAGAAAAGAAGTGGAAGAAAAGAAGTGGAATAAAGGAAGTGGAAGAAAGGAAGTGGAAGAAAGGAAGTGGAATAATAGAAGTTAAAGAAAAGAAGTGGAAGAAATGAAGTGAAAGAAAGGAAGTGGAAGAAATGAAGTGGAAGAAAGGAAGTGGAAGAAAGGAAGTGGAATAATAGAAGTTAAAGAAAAGAAATGGAAGAAAAGAAGTGGAAGAAAGGAAGTGGAAGAAAGGAAGTGGAAGAAAGGAAGTGGAAGAAAGGAAGTGGAATAATAGAAGTTAAAGAAAAGAAGTGGAAGAAATGAAGTGAAAGAAATGAAGTGGAAGAAATGAAGTGAAAGAAAGGAAGTGGAATAATAGAAGTTAAAGAAAAGAAGTGGAAGAAAAGAAGTGGAAGAAAGGAAGGGGAAGAAAGGAAGTGGAATAATAGAAGTTAAAGAAAAGAAGTGGAAGAAATGAAGTGAAAGAAAGGAAGTGGAAGAAATGAAGTGGAAGAAAGGAAGTGGAATAATAGAAGTTAAAGAAAATAAGTGGAAGAAAGGAAGTGGAAGAAATGAAGTGAAAGAAAGGAAGTGGAATAATAGAAGTTAAAGAAAAGAAGTGGAAGAAAAGAAGTGGAAGAAAAGAAGTGGAAGAAAGGAAGTGGAAGAAAGGGGGTGGAAGAAAGGAATAGGACGAAACGAAGTGGAGGAAAGGAAGTGGAAGAAAGGAAGTGGAAGAAAAGAAGTGGAAGAAAGGAAGTGTAAGAAAGGAAGTGGAAGAAAAGAAGTGGAAGAAATGAAGTGGAAGAAAAGACAGGGCTGCTAAGAGCCTGATGTTGCAATGACATAATCACATTTAACTAACAATTGTAATTTGGTGGTGTAACATTTCATACATCAAGATAATACACATAGTCACATGGATAGAATAACTATAGCATCTGGATACACATTTGTATTTGTTATTTCCGGTAGATGGGACCTTGCTGACCTACATCGAGCCGTCTCGATGTTGCAAGAGCGACCCCCCCCTTGCACCCCCACCCCAAAGTCTAGATCATTACCATGTAAATGGGGGGGGGGGGGGTACTGCGACATCAAGGGGCAGTTAACTCTGCAAGATGGTGATGTATTCCGCCGCGATAATTCGTCGAACGTCCGGCGCGAAGAAGCTATTCTGGTGATAAACTCGGGAACGTTTCATCAGCATATCATTAATATCAGTCGTATGTTTTGGGAATTGGCTAGTTTTTACCCTAGCCGAATCTCTCAACATATCGATCAGTTTAAGCTATTACAGAACGAAGTATTATACAGAAGATCTGCAAGGCGGGATCAGAAAAATAATTAGAAATAATATACAAATATAATTTTACGAAGGGGCTATTCGTATCCGGGTACCAGAAGTGAGAGGTTTTGATTAAAAAAACGATTAAAAATAATTTTATAAAATATAAATGGACCCGGACACGCAGCGCCACCATTCGCACACGGGTCCCATTGGACTCAATGCTATTCGGATGTCACTTGTGGTAGTTAATTTAGTTAAACTGAAGAATTAAGTTTACAAACGTATAGTCCATTCAATTATATTTCATTTGATACCTCATTTTGCCTTACAAACCCAACAATAATATTTTAAATAGTTTTTCAAGCCTCACTTCTCACATATGGTACCCAGGTACGAATAGTCGCAGCCATAATTTTATTTCAAAAACAGCTGCTAGTGCCGGGTACGTACCCGGAGAGATTTTTTCAATCCATCCGTTACATGTATACAAATATTTTTGAACATATATGCCAGTATATGGATACAGCAAAGTACCCTACCAGGCGGGGCAGAGGCGTCGCCAACTTCTACAACAAAATAAGTAAGTGTAACTTCTCAAAATTTTTAAGTTAAATTAAATAAATAAATAAATATATAGAAACATTTAAAAATATATATCAAAATTCAATTTGCAGGCCAGCACAAATCAACCCCCCACCCTCTATTTTTTCTCTTTCTGCGACCACAAGATACGCCAACGGGAAGTTATAGCAGCACCCAAAAGTCAGAAGTTCGATGTAAAATCTGTAGTGTGGATACAGAATTGGAAGCATCCGAACACAAGGATGAAGCATTTTCCAAGACCCAGACACTCAGCGCCCCCGTGAATTAGATCCGGGGACAGACAACACCTACCCTCCCACACGCTCTCTCTCCCCCCCCCCCACCCACCCACCAACAAAAGAAACCGGAACTCGATAAGTTTTGTCTTTGGCCTGTCTCAGACATAAGCCGAGAGCTCTACATTTCTGAAGCGGGACCCGCGTCCTTCTACCAAGAGAGATCAACCGTCTCCTAAATGGTTTGTATGGTGGTGAAAGTGTTTCCAGCAAATAAATGGACAGTGGGTGAGCTCCCTAGGGTATTCCTACCCATGAACAATATTTTTTAATGTAGTTATTTTGGTGTTATAATTTTTTTGTTTGTTTCCGATTTTTAATCACGTCTTGAAAAAAAGTTCAGAATTTATATTTCTTTACCATTATTATTTTGGACCAATTTCGAAATTTGAACATATTTCTGCACTTTTCATCATTCAAAAATAAGTTTCTTTAGAAAATCACATTTTTATAGCTTGAATATTGCTAATACCGGTATTTAAACTTGAAAATCTATTTTCAAACATCAAAACAGCTATCTGGATACAATCTATCGATACAATCTCTGGATACATTCTCAATTGAATCCAATAAAGTTTACTTCTTATAACTCCAGTATTGTCAGGCCGTCAGTCGATGTAAGCCCAATCTCATATGCTTGGAAATCAATACACTTCACACCCGCCAATAGAGTTTGACCAATGCATCTTTACTAATGATGTATTTTTGTTGGATCGGACGGGCGGGTTTCGTCATCATACTTGACCGCCATCTCAACCAAAATAAAGGGGCATAATTTGTGTACGGCTAGATGTAGTAGATATAAATATTTTGATTAAAAGATGGACCAATAAAAATATATTGTGTCGGTCGATACACACAATGCAAACAAGTTTGGGTTGATTCACACAATAAACACCTGTGTTGGTGGATACACACAATAAATACCTGTGTTGGTTGATACACACAATAGAAACCTGTGTTGGTTGATACACACAATAGAAACCTGTGTTGGTTGATACACACAATAGAAACCTGTGTTGGTGGATACACACAATCATAACCGGTGTTGGTTGATACACACAATGTAAACCTGTGTTGGTTGATACACACAATAGAAACCTGTGTTGTTGATACACACAATAGAAACCTGTGTTTGTTTGATACACACAATCATAACCGGTGTTGGTTGATACACACAATAGAAACCTGTGTTGGTTGATACACACAATCATAACTTGTGTGGGTGGTGTCACTGGAGAATCTTTTGCGGGATTGTGTATGAAATGCACCAACAATTCACTTCGAAGAGCCACTACAAAATTCACTTTGGAATAGAAACACCATTAACTCATCATTAACTCACCATTACCTCACCATTAACTTACCATTAACTCACACGAGACGCAGCATCTTTTCTACGCATTTCTTAAACAATTTTTATTTCTTTTTATTATTATTATTATTAATATCGTAGCATCGGCTACAAAGCTTTCTCAACGCAGCATCCAGTTGGTGTTCATGGAGTCTTGCCAAAATTTAATGTTGGACAAAATCTCTAAGTTAACTAATAAATGACAGCTAAGTAAGAGCCATGATAAACAGTATTGCAATGTCTTTTTTTTCAATCGATATTTGCGCATTCATTAAAACGAAATTTGTACAAACTTCGCAAATCAATATCTTTGTTCAAACCAAATTATAAGGACGTCGTCTGAGTTTGAGCAAACATACCCTCGGCTTCTGGTGCACAAGGCAATGAAGGAAAGGAAAATGCGCGCAAATCTCACTCTTCATTGTTTGAGGGCAAGTAACGCCAAGTACGACGACATTTGTTCGTTATGAACAGTTCGCCTTAAAACTCAGTTAATTCACACTGCTACTCAGCTTTATGATTTTTATACAGGCTTAAATTTATTGCTTTGATATATTTTCGTTTTTTAAAAATATAAATTATCAAGCGGATATTCCCGTAAATATTTATATACTATTTACGGTGCCCCATTTGTTTGATAGGGGCATTTTTTATACAACTGTTTTAAGGTCTGAAATTAAACATTATAATAATACTATATAAAGCTTCCCAATTTTAACTTACTGTTTAACAAACTGTTTATAGAAATTTGTATACAAACTATTCTTGCAGTTGCGTTCGACAGTGCAGAACCATCACGATTTCGTTTCACCCCCCGCCGCCACCCCCCCCCCCCACCCCCTTAAACTCGTTTTGGATTTTTTTACTTAGCGATTAAATTTAAATAAAAATAATGTCTCTTAATTCCAAACCCCAACCACCATTTTGGGCCTCTTCACTTTCCGAGGCCCCCTGCCGCAGGGCCTACGCGACTTCTCTGTTATTACTATATCCATTTTTATTTTTGTAGAATAGTATTTAGGACAAGAGCAAACACAGTTCTAAAAATTACAAAGTATAATAAAAATTATCAACAATAATGTGAAATGGATTCGTGGATGCTGGCCCGTCTCGTCATAGCGAGTGAATTATGTTTCACAGACATCCGTTTCTAGCTTAATGAACCCATCTAGCCACACTGTTTGTATTATGTTTCACAGACATCCGTTTCTAGCTTAATGAACCCATCTAGCCACACTGTTTGTATTATGTTTCACAGACATCCGTTTCTAGCTTAATGAACCCATCTAGCCACACTGTTTGTATTATGTTTCACAGACATCCGTTTCTAGCTTAATGAACCCATCTAGCCACACTGTTTGTATTATGTTTCACAGACATCCGTTTCTAGCTTAATGAACCCATCTAGCCACGCAGTTGGTTACGCCCGTCCTACCGCATAAGATGCATTAATGTTTGCAGTCAGCCAGTGAGCGCTTTCTCTGACAAGACCGTCGTCTTGCACGGACTGTTAGACTTAATACAACGTCATTCATGCGTGGCTCGGTTGGCTAATCAATACCACAAACACACTTTACGAATATGTATGTTAGAGATTATGCTTTTTGGCAGTGTCGCGAGTTGCCATGGCAACCAAGAAAAAAAGCTGAAACGCAAACCACTCCCCTCCTTTTTAACTCTTTAACTATTTTTAAATATATACTCTCTTCCATCTGGCAGTACGGTAGCAGTGGCGTAGCGAGCTTAACTCGCGCCCGGGGCACAATACCTTTTTGCGCCCCCAATAACTTTTTAGCGCCCCCCCTATTCGAAAACCATACAATATTATAGTAAAATATACCATTTGGCGCCCCTTTGTGAGTAGCGCCCGGGGCATGATGCCCCCCCTTGCGCCCACCCTCACTACGCCACTGTACGGTAGTTAACATTTAAAATGCAAAGCGCACAGACAGTTGAGCATAATAAGAGAATTAGAAGGTAGACATTTTAGAACGGAATGAGCCCAACACAGTGGCGTAGTGAGGGGGGCAAGGTGGGCATCATGCCCCGGGCGCTAGTTAAGCTTGCTACGCCACTGGCCCAACATACTTTATTTTTAAGTTTGCCGATTTCCCCCCCCCCCCATTTTAAAAAAAATTCTAGTGATTTATAATGGCGGTAGAAAATTGTTTGGTTCTTTGACACGGAGAGGATCGGTCGATCAAAGAGGCGGTATGACAATTGAGCACACGACCGAGATGTACGGCACACAAGCAAGCATTCATTGACACATTTATATACCTGACTTATACTTGTCAAACATACATTATTGGTTTGAGCTTGTTTGTTTTATGTAAGGTGACATCCATCTGTTTAGAAAAAAAAAAGGGGGGGGGGGGGCATTTTTCACGAATTCGCTCTTACTGGGTGAGCAGCGACAATTACCTTTTAGGATTTTTAAAAACAATTTCATAAAAGAGAGCACTCCATTCTTTATGTCCCTAGCACTCATTGGAGAGTAAGGAAAGGTAGAAATGAAATATAGCTACAAGTACAAACATTTGAACCGTTCTTGAGTGGACCAACAAAGTGTATCAGTGGGTCATTGGGGCCACCAACAAAGTGTATCAGTGGGTCATTGTGACCACCAACAAAGTGTATCAGTGAGTCGTTGGGGCCACCCACAAAGTGTATCAGTGGGTCGTTGTGACCACCAACAAAGTGTATCAGTGGGTCGTTGGGGCCACCAACAAAGTTTATCAGCATTCACGTATTCACCAAGCCATCAAAACAACATCGTGTTCGCGCCAATTCACGGCTGGAATCTCACTCCGCGAAGCACTAGAAGTCGAAAGAGATCGTAAAACAATTCTGCGAAGACCGTGGAGTGGAAAAAAAAATTGGGCTGAATGCTTCTCTGCACTTTTAACAACATATGACTGGAAACTAAAGAGTAGTAGCCCAACCCCCACCTTACTTACGCCAAGGTTTTCTTCTTTTTTTTACATATATAAATGTAAGGAATAGAACTAGAAAGAAAGTTCTGACTATTTGAAGTGGGGCGGTGATACTAGGGCTGGATGGGGTGTTTTGTCATACTAGGGCTGGGTGGGGTGTTTTGTCATACTAGGACTGGATGGGGTGTTTTGTCATACTAGGACTGGATGGGGTGTTTTGTCATACTAGGACTGGATGGGGTGTTTTGTCATACTAGGGCTGGATGGGGTGTTTTGTCATACTAGGGCTGGATGGGGTGTTTTGTCATACTAGGACTGGATGGGGTGTTTTGTCATACTAGGACTGGATGGGTGTTTTGTCATACTAGGACTGGATGGGGTGTTTTGTCATACTAGGGCTGGATGGGGTGTTTTGTCATACTAGGACTGGATGGGGTGTTTTGTCATACTAGGACTGGATGGGGTGTTTTGTCATACTAGGGCTGGATGGGGTGTTTTGTCATACTAGGACTGGATGGGGTGTTTTGTCATACTAGGGCTGGATGTGGTAATTTGTCATACTAGGACTGGATGGGGTAATTTGTCATACTAGGACTGGATGGGGTGTTTTGTCATACTAGGACTGGATGGGGTAATTTGTCATACTAGGACTGGATGGGGTAATTTGTCATACTAGGGCTGGATGGGGTAATTTGTCATACTAGGGCTGGATGGGGTAATTTGTCATACTAGGACTGGATGGGGTAATTTGTCATACTAGGGCTGGATGGGGTAATTTGTCATACTAGGGCTGGATGGGGTAATTTGTCATACTAGGACTGGATGGGGTAATTTGTCATACTAGGACTGGATGGGGTAATTTGTCATACTAGGGCTGGATGGGGTAATTTGTCATACTAGGACTGGATGGGGTAATTTGTCATACTAGGACTGGATGGGGTAATTTGTCATACTAGGGCTGGATGGGGTCAGGTGTCATACTAGCACTTGGTGGGGTCAAATTTTATTCTAGGACAGGATTGGGATAGATGTCATACTTGGGCTGGATGGGGTCAGAAGTCAGAAGACATACTAGAGCTCTATGGGTTCAGGTTTCATACTAGTGTTGGATGGGATCCGTTGTCATAATTGCGCTTGATGGGGTCAGATATTTTGTAACGAAGTGAAGCCTAGAGGGGGACATTTTTGGAACAAATGACCTTGCAACTATCTTGACCTGCCTGTGACTGGTTAGCACTGGCTGCCATTAGCTAGGACTGCCTGTGACTGGTTAGCACTGGCTGCCATTAGCTAGGACTGCCTGTGACTGGTTAGCACTGGTGGCCATTAGCTAGGACTGCCTGTGACTGGTTAGCACTGGCGGCCATTAGCTAGGACTGCCTGTGACTGGTTAGCACTGGTTGCCATTAGCTAGGACTGCCCGTCACTGGCTCGGACTGACTCGCTTACGTTAACACACCCCTTGACAATGTAATAACACGCAAGCCATAGCCAGGTCTTACTGAACCAATGCGCATAACAAGTAAAATGAGAAATGTGCACTTGTTTTGTATTTAACAGAACTACTGAAGGGATCTTAAAACCAAGGAACAACAAAAGCAGTTTGTAACGACACCAGGAGACACAAAAAAACAACAAAAAAAAACAACTTGCCAAAAAAATTCCTTTGTTATTTACTGTTTAGCAATAAAATGTTTCAGAAATATATCCTCGACAGCAAAACGCTTGTGTCAAGCAAATAAGAACGACAACCGCTTTAAAATAAGATCATCGATTGTTTTAAAATTGTTTGGTGAAACTGTTTTTAAGACACGTTTTTGGTTCTAGAGAAAAGAATGCCCCGCTTTTAATCTTCACCTCCTATTCGCCTTATCCTGGCACCGTGAGCCAGCGATTATTTAAAAATGTTACAGGTGTGGGCGAACATAAAATTCTTCCTCCATTTTCTTGTAGATTTTTATTTTTTTTAATTTTTTTTCAAATTACAACTCTCCTGGCTTTTCACTTGTGAATAACATAAGCAAATTGAGGTGGAAACTGTGTGGGAGCTGACAAAGTTGGGAGCAGACTGTGTGGGAGTAGAACTGTGAGGAAGTAGAGCTGTGTGGGAGCAGAACTGCGTGGGAGTAGATCCGTGTACGAGTAGAACTGTGTGGCGTGAGGAAATAAGTGTTGTAAGTTGGTGAATGGGATGGACTGGTCTGGAGAGCTTTGGGGAGTAATTGGGCGATTACGGAAAGTTAGGCGGTGTGTGTGTGTGTTTGTGTTGCGTCCTGACAATGGAGTGGCCAATGAGATGTGTCTTTTGAGGTGTAAGATAAAGTTAGACTGGACTCCATAAATACAACAGTGTGTTCAATGTGCAAAGAAAAAAAAATGTTTGAGACTAAGTAGGATGTGTCTAGAAATTAGGGCAGTGTACGGGTTAAGCAAAGGCGTTTCGGCATCAGTTGATGAAATGCCGCGAAGTTAATCATTTCGGGTTTTCGATTTAATCTCACATATTAAACCGAATTTTATTTTACCTACTTTTGCACACTTTGGTTTGCGAAATAGCAATGAAATGCTTAAACCCATAGTTCACAGAACGCTACACCAAGAATTTTTTTCCCATTATTTTAAAGCTCGGTCCTAAGGGTGAATTAATATTAATAAATGAGGTTGCATTGTAACAGGATTCCTGATTTCCTATTGGTTAAAAAGGGTGTTTAGGATTCCTGATTTCCTATTGGTTAAAAGGGTGTTTAGGATTCCTGATTTCCTATTGGTTAAAAAGGGTGTTTAGGATTCCTGATTTCTTATTAGTTAAAAGGGTGTTTAGGATTCCTGATTTCCTATTGATTAAAAAGGTGTTTAGGATTCCTGATTTGCTATTGGTTAAAAGGGTGTTTAGGATTCCTAATTTCCTATTGGTTAAAAGGGTGTTTAGGATTCCTGATTTCCTATTGGTTAAAAAGGGTGTTTAGGATTCCTGATTTCTTATTAGTTAAAAGGGTGTTTAGGATTCCTGATTTCCTATTGGTTAAAAGGGTGTTTAGGATTCCTGATTTGCTATTGGTTAAAAGGGTGTTTAGGATTCCTGATTTCCTATTGGTTAAAAGGGTGTTTAGGATTCCTGATTTCCTATTGGTTAAAAGGTTGTTTAGGATTCCTGATTTGCCATTGGTTAAAAGGGTGTTTAGGATTCCTGATTTCCTATGGTTAAAAAGGGTGTTTAGGATTCCTGATTTCCTATTAGTTAAAAGGGTGTTTAGGATTCCTGATTTCCTATTGGTTAAAAGGGTGTTTAGCGGATCGGCAGAAAACGAATGGAGGGTCTAGCTTCCATTTAAATAGGGTGCGTTAACAACAGTTAGATGTGAGTGTGGAAAATAGTTCACGGCTTTCAGTCTCCACCAATGCACACACGTTACACAAAAATGGTCGCTTGAGACACAGGACTTAGTGTTACTCTCGAACTCAGTTCTCGTTTTAAATCCGTTCCATGTTGAAGATGGCTGATATACTGACACAGCGGCTTAGTGTTACTCTCGAACTCAGTTCTCGTTTTAAATCCGTTCCATGTTGAAGATGGCTGATGTACTGAGACAGCGGTTTGGTAAATTAAAAACAAATCATTTTCATATCAAGCGCCGATTCTCTAAAAAAAAATATATGAAAATTTCAGATGTCAGAAAGAGAAATCCATCTCTGTCGATGAGCCGTAAAAATTGTATTCCGAATCTCACCTGTTATTTTTTGTACAATATGTTATTGTCGTTAGGTCGGACTCAACTAACGTACAATTTTACAACCATTGCGTACATTTTAATGCTGCAAGCAGAAGTTTTCATGAAATGTAAACACATTATTTCAAAGGTTGTAAAAGAAATGATTACCCTTACAGTGGCGTAGCTGGGGCCAATACCACCCCTTCATCCGCACCCATTTACTGCGCCCTTGTGCCCATAAGAATATTAACCAAAGTCGTATCAGCGCAATACAATTCTGCTCGAACAAAATTTAATATTATGACGTCATTCAATTTGACGACTCATTTCATTTGTTCAGTTCATCATGACGTCATTTAATTTGAAGAATCAATTCATTTTTTCATTTCGACAATGTGAAACATTTCTGGGTTAAATATTTAATTTTTTTTAATGCAATATTTAGGATAACAATAGGCGCGAACATATGTTTCTCTTCCGAAAATAACAAATCGACAAAGAATTGGGTAATTGTGCTAAACCTTTTGAGTCCGTCACACACTTCTCTGGCCATCACCCGTATGGCTGTGTATTCCCCCCCCCCCCACTTCTCTCTCTCTCTTTCCATCCTTGCTCCTCCTTCTCATTCATCTCCTCCACTAACTTTTCACCATGGTAGCTACTTTTTTTGCATTTCTTTTACCACCCTTACCCTCACCCATGGCCGTATTATCCATAAGGCTGACTAGGCTGAAGCCTAGGGGGCCCACAAAAATGCAGGGGCCGATTCAACCACCAGTCATGCCAGGGCAAAGTCGTAAATTCCTCGTTACCTAGGGGCCCAAGGAAGCTCGAAGCTTAAGGGGCCCTTCCGTGGGACGGGGGGTGGGGTTAACACGTCCCTGCACATACCCAGTCACTCTCCCCACCCCACCTCCGCTTCTGCTCACCTCAACACCAAACATAGATGAGCGCTACCTGGCGTACTACTGTACTCGCGTCAAAAGTTCGGGCATCTTGCCAAACGGCCACATAACTCTGGCAGGTAAACACGACCAAATGCACGCTATTATCTCCCCCCCTCAGAACGTTCCTCTTTCGTTTTTTCAAAATGTTGTGTTGCATTTGAAATTGGCGTTATCACCCTTCGTGTTATATCTATATGAGCGAGGGAAAGGGAGATAATAGGTTTGTGGATTTTTTTCTGTTAGATTGTTACTAATCTAGAACCTGTTGGATTGGGGGTTGGGGGGGGGGCAATGTCCCCATTGCATTTAATTTATGCACAGAATAGTCCGATAACCCTGTGAATATTAAATGATACATGACAAAAAGATAATAACAAGTGACTGATTATAAAATAGATCTTGACAAGCACTAACCAATCACGACTACATTGGAAGACGGCAGTTAGTCAACAACTCCAGACTGAACCCTCACATGCGTCTCTAAACAAATCAGCGGTTGGCATAAGGTCGCCCCCGTGAGACGAAACCTGACATCTCACTAGAACAGCGGTTCTCAACCTTTCCCAGGAGTCGCCATAGACCATCGGAAAACACATGTACGCTACAGTTATGAAGTGGCCACGAAAATAATTTTGTGGTTGGGGTCGCCACAACATGAGGAACTGTATTAAATGGTCGCGGCATTAGGAAGGTTGAGAACCACTGCACTAGAAGCTCTCCACCGTGTAGATTGATATAAAATGTAAAGTGACTTCTCAAAGTCATTTTTAGATCATTTTTATCAAAACATTATCAAATATATGGCAAGAATTTTCAGGATGCATAACAATTGTTACGAATGTCAACATGCATATTTATAGTTACTATAACGGGGTTGTAACAATCTCAGAAGGCATTTCGATTATAACAATCTCAGTAGGCATTTCCATTGTAACAATCTCAGTAGGCATTTTCATTGTAACAATCTCGGAAAGCATTTCCATTGTAACAATCTCAGTAGGCATTTCCTTTGTAACAATCTCAGTAGGAATTTCCATTGTAACAATATCGGTAGGCAATTCCATTCTAACAATCTCAGACTGTAGATATCTGTATGTAGAGTAGGTGCTATGCTAAAGCTGCCTAGGTGCTATGTCAAGGATGTCTAGGTGCTATGTCAAGGCTGTCTAGGTGCTATGCCAAGGCTGTCTAGGTGCTATGCCAAGGCTGTCTAGGTGCTATGTTTAGGCTGTCTAGGTGCTATACCAAGGCTGTCTAGGTGCTATGCCAAGGTTGTCTAGGTGTTGTGCCAAGGCTGTCTAGGTGCTATACCAAGGCTGTCTAGGTGCTATGTTTAGGCTGTCTAGGTGCTATACCAAGGCTGTCTAGGTGCTATGTCAAGGCTGTCTAGGTGCTATACCAAGGCTGTCTAGGTGCTATGTTTAGGCTGTCTAGGTGCTATACCAAGGCTGTCTAGGTGCTATGCCAAGGTTGTCTAGGTGTTGTGCTAAGGCTGTCTAGGTGCTATACCAAGGCTGTCTAGGTGCTATGTTTAGGCTGTCTAGGTGCTATGTTTAGGCTGTCTAGGTGCTATACCAAGGCTGTCTAGGTGCTATGCTAAGTTTGTCTAGGTGCTATGCCAAGGCCGTATCGGTGCTCCTTTGGTCAAGTAGTCTTCGAATACTGTGCCGTGTTGAACTTGATGTACCCAAAGGAACAGGGTGTTTTCTGTCAATGCATAATCAGTGAACATTACAGAACTCATGTCAGCGTATGGTTATAGGAGGAAAATCAGGTACGGATGAAGTTGAGAAGTGACGTAACATAGACCGTGTATTAGATAACACACACGGAGCGTAGTTTAGATAACACACATCACACACAGAGCGTGGTTTGGATAACACACAACACACACAGAGCGTGGTTTGGATAACACACAACACACACAGAGCTTGGTTTGGATAACACGCAACACACAGAGCGTGGTTTGGATAACACACAACACACACAGAGCGTGGTTTGGATAACACACAACACACACAGAGCGTGGTTTAGATAACACACAACACACACAGAGCGTGGTTTGGATAACACACAACACACACAGAGCGTGGTTTAGATAACACACAACACACACAGAGCGTGGTTTAGACAACACAAATCACACACATCACACACAGAGGGTTGTTTAGATAACACACAACACACACAGAGCGTGTATAGGACAGCACACCATAAACGTCTGAACTTGCTGACGTCAACATGCTCAGAAATTTATGCCGTTGGCTCACAAATAAATTATTGATGAAACTATTCGTGTTTGAGATTATCTGCTGGTCCCCACCGTGATCGAACCATAGTGTAGATCACACAAGAGCTTACACGTGACTTTTGAACTTCATTCCCCTGCTGTCACGTGTATCTTGGAGGGGTCTCCCCCTCCCCCGCCACAAATTAGCTTCATTTTTTCCCCTATATATCAACTTTGGGCCCTTTAAATATTCTAGAACATGGGGTTGAAGTGCCCACGACATGGCTCTAAGATCAGGGAGCTCTTAACCTAATAGCAGCACCTAATCCCATCTCGATTTCAAAAAATTTCCAGCAAGCCCCTTTTTTTCAACTTTTTAAAAATATAAAAAGCATTATTAAAAAAATTAATAAATACGAAAGTATTTCAATTATATAATTATTCTAAAAACAAAGACACATAATGCACCACTAGATCTCAGCGGTCATTTCAGGCATCCCTGGGGGGGGGGGGTGTTCTCCGGGGGGGGGGGGGTTCTCGGGGAGGGGGGTGTTCTCCCGGGGGGGGGGGGTGGTGGATAGGGTAGGGCGTTAGGCTTTGAATCCATAATCATAAAATTAATCTCTTAAAGTTAAAGCTCTGCACAAAATTATGTAGCCAGGCAAGTAGCAAAAAAGGGAAAGGAGATGTGGGTTAGCTAAGGAGATGTGGGTTAGCTAAGGAGATGTGGGTATGCTATGGAGATGTGAGTAAGCTATGGAGATGTGGGTAAGCTGTGGAGATGTGGGTAAGTAATGGAGATGTGGGTAAGCTATGGAGATGTGGGTAAGCTATGGAGATGTGGGTAAGCTGAGGAGATGTGGGTAAGCTATTGAGATGCGGGTAAGCTATGGAGATGTGGGTTAGCTAAGGAGTTGTGGGTAAGCTAAGGAGATGTGGGTTAGCTAAGGAGATGTGGGTAAGCTATGGAGATGTGGGTTAGCTAAGGAGATGTGGGTAAGATATGGAGATGTGGGTTAGCTAAGGAGTTGTGGGTAAGCTAAGGAGATGTGGGTAAGCTAAGAAGATGTGGGTAAGCTATGGAGATGTGGGTAAGCTATGGAGATGTGGGTAAGTTATGGAGATATGGGTAAGCTATGGAGATGCGGGTAAGCTATGGAGATGTGGGTTAGCTAAGGAGTTGTGGGTAAGCTAAGGAGATGTGGGTTAGCTAAGGAGATGTGGGTAAGCTATGGAGATGTGGGTTAGCTAAGGAGATGTGGGTAAGATATGGAGATGTGGGTTAGCTAAGGAGTTGTGGGTAAGCTAAGGAGATGTGGGTAAGATATGGAGATGTGGGTTAGCTAAGGAGTTGTGGGTAAGCTAAGGAGATGTGGGTAAGCTATGAAGATGTGAGTAAGCTATGGAGATGTGGGTAAGCTATGGAGATGTGGGTAAGTTATGGAGATGTGGGTAAGCTATGGAGATGTGGGTTAGCTAAGGAGATGTGGGTAAGCTATGGAGATGTGGGTAAGCTATAGAGATGTGGGTAAGCTGAGAAGATGTGGGTAAGCTATGGAGATGTGGGTAAGCTATGGAGATGTGGGTTAGCTAAGGAGCTGTGGGTAAGCTAAGGAGATGTGGGTAAGCTATGGAGATGTGGGTAAGCTATGGAGATGTGGGTAAGTTATGGAAATGTGGGTAAGCTATGGAGATGTGGTTAGCTAAGGAGTTGTGGGTAAGCTATGGAGATGTGGGTAAGCTATGGAGATGTGGGTAAGCTATGGAGATGTGGGTAAGCTATGGAGATGCGGGTAAGCTATGGAGATGTTGGTTAACTAAGGAGTTGTGGGTAAGCTAAGGAGATGTGGGTAAGCTATGGAGATGTGGGTTAGCTAAGGAGATGTGGGTAAGCTATGGAGATGTGGGTAAGCTATGGACATTATGGGGACGCAATGGAGACATGGGTAAGCCATGGAGATGTAATTAAGCTTTTATAGGAAGTGAAAAATAACATCAAGATGAACACATTTACAAAGAGAAATTGAAAATCGTTTGACCCGAGCTGTTGCTGTTTGTCCGGCTTATTGGCGCCAGTGCTGCCTGTCGGGTTTGTTCAATCTGAGAGTAGGACCCAAAAAAAAAAACATGAGCACGGGCTGGGGGAGGGTGGTTGCGGGTGGGGCGCTACACAGCTGCTCAGCCGAAACACAATTTCAATATACAACAGCAACAGCAACAACGAGGGCTTTCGCCGTTATTTCTTAGAATTCATTACAAACAAAAAAAACAACAACAAAACACCAAGCATAAAAGATGAGCACTACACTAATGATCACTTTGTCCCCCACTGAGCACACGTTTCCCCCTAGTTACCTTTTTGATGGTGTCATACTGTAGACTTGTCAGTCAATGAAATTCTAAGGAAATATGAAGCCTTGGTTTGATTGTTAATGCGCTGTCCAGTGGGGGGGATAAAACGAGCGAATCCCGATCTAATGTTTGTGTTGGAGTAGCACGCTTTCACTTTAAGTTATTGTGAGATCAAGAGATTATTTTTCCAGTGAAAATTCTTCAGCAGCGCACAGCCAATTTATCATGGCATGAACTGACAACCTTTGACAACTGTGTAATTATCATTGCATGAATCAGCTCAATTTGAAAAATTCTCATGTATGAATAATGGATTAATTCACTTTGACAACTCATGACCGGGTTAAGATAGTTTTTTAAAAACAAATAATGAATTCATGACATATGTCATTAAGTCTAGTGTGACATCTGTCATATGCCATCAAGTCTAGTGTGACATCTGTCCGGGGCCATCAAGTCTAGTTTGACATCTGTCCGGGGCCATCAAGTCTAGTGTGACATCTGTCCGGGGCCATCAAGTCTAGTGTGACATCTGTCTGGGGCCATCAGGTCTAGTGTGACGTCTGTCATATGCCATCAAGTCTAGTGTGACGTCTGTCCTGGGCCATCAAGTCTAGTGTGACATCTGTCCGGGGCCATCAAGTCTAGTGTGACGTCTGTCATATGCAATCAAGTCTAGTGTGACGTCTGTTATATGCCATCAAGTCTAGTGTGACGTCTGTCATATGCCATAAAGTCTAGTGTGACGTCTGTCCTGGGCCATCAAGTCTAGTGTGACATCTGTCTGGGGCCATCAGGTCTAGTGTGACGTCTGTCATTTGCCATCAAGTCTAGTGTGACGTCTGTCATATGCCATCAAGTCTAGTGTGACGTCTGTCCTGGGCCATCAAGTCTAGTGTGACATCTGTCCGGGGCCATCAAGTCTAGTGTGACATCTGTCCGGGGCCATCAAGTCTAGTGTGACATCTGTCCGGGGCCATCAAGTCTAGTGTGACGTCTGTCCTGGGCCATCAAGTGTAGTGTGACATCTGTCCTGGGCCATCAAGTCTAGTGTGACATCTGTCCTGGGCCATCAAGTCTAGTGTGACGTCTGTCCTGGGCCATCAAGTCTAGCGTGACATCTGTCCTGGGACATCAAGTCTAGTGTGACATATGTCATAGATCATTAATTATAGTGTGACATCTATCATATTCATCTTCTTGTCAACTCTGCCGTTTCAACAACCAATAAATCACTTGACATGTTGTGTACATCATACGCGTACAGCAGACTCGTACACAAAACCGAAATTTCTCCAAATGACAACTCCCTGATGTCACCGTGACACAAGCAATGAACGTACGCGGGAAACAACAGAGATGTCATCAAGAAATGACAGGATACGTTCTCTATAAATAATTTCTTTACGTGAATCTGACATAGACAGCTTGCATGTAGACAGATGAAGCACGACATACGTTTGCTCACATACGCAAAGTGTGCCCTACCGCCCCCCCCCCCCCCCCACAGACACAGATGTTTTGTACCGATGCATTCCGGATGTATTTTAACTTGACCTTTCCCAGCAGGAGGGAATAAGGCAGTCGAGTTCGTTTTGGTGTTGATCCTTTCACACCTTCACCCCCCACACTTCATCCCCCACACTTCAACCCACGAATAAACCAGAAAGCACCGTTCCATCCTCAGGTCTACCACACCCCACCCCGTTCTTGTGTGTCCCTTCCTTTTGAACTCACCGAATCCTCACATTCTTACCAAGCCCGATTGGCTTCACCTACTTCTCTTCTCTCTAATTTTGGCGCAACCCGCGCCTTGACCCTTGTCTCAACCTCATCTTTGTGTTAAACAGGCCAACTTTCGAAATTCTTCCCATCCCTCTGCCTGGCACCAATATGCCCCGACTACCTATCTGCCTGGCACCAATATGCCCCAACTACCTATCTGCCTGGCACCAATATGCCCCAACTACCCCTCTGCCTGGCACCAATATGCCCCTACTACTATCTGCCTGGTACCAATATGCCCCAACTACCTATCTGCCTGGCACCAATATGCCCCAACTACCTCTCTGCCTGGCACTAATATGCCCCAACTACCTCTCTGTCTGGCACCAATATGCCACAAATACCCCTTTAAATGGCAGCGATATGACCCAACTAACCCTCTGACTGGTACTAATATGCCCCAACTACCCCTCTGACTGGTACTAATATGCCCCAACGACCAGACATCTCCGTCTTCCGGTCGTGAAATTTTGTGTCACGCTTAAGAAAATCCACAAATAAATTACTATTGTTTGTCCGTCCCAACACAGACCCACCCTCCTCATGCCATTGCACGCGCATACCGCCATCTGAATGTAAACCTATCTCGTCATGCCAGTGCATGCGCATACCGCCATCTGAATGTAAACCTATCTCGTCATGCCAGTGCATGCGCATACCGCCATCTGAATGTAAACCTATCTCGTCATGCCAGTGCATGCGCATACCGCCATCTGAATGTAAACCTATCTCGTCATGCCAGTGCACGCGCATACCGCCATCTGAATGTAAACCTCCCTCGTCATTCCATTGCACGCGCATACCACCATTTGAATGTAAACCTATCTCGTCATGCCAGTGCATGCGCATACCGCCATCTGAATGTAAACCTATCTCGTCATGCCAGTGCATGCGCATACCGCCATCTGAATGTAAACCTCCCTCGTCATGCCAGTGCATGCGCATACCGCCATCTGAATGTAAACCTCCCTCGTCATGCCAGTGCATGCGCATACCGCCATCTGAATGTAAACCTCCCTCGTCATGCCAGTGCATGCGCATACCGCCATCTGAATGTAAACCTCCCTCGTCATGCCAGTGCATGCGCATACCGCCATCTGAATGTAAACCTCCCTCGTCATGCCAGTGCTTGCGCATACCGCCATCTGAATGTAAACCTCCCTCGTCATGCCAGTGCATGCGCATACCGCCATCTGAATGTAAACCTCCCTCGTCATGCCAGTGCATGCGCATACCGCCATCTGAATGTAAACCTCCCTCGTCATGCCAGTGCATGCGCATACCGCCATCTGAATGTAAACCTCCCTCGTCATGCCAGTGCATGCACATACCGCCATCTGAATGTAAACCTCCCTCGTCATGCCAGTGCATGCGCATACCGCCATCTGAATGTAAACCTCCCTCGTCATGCCAGTGCATGCGCATACCGCCATCTGAATGTAAACCTCCCTTGTCATGCCAGTGCATGCGCATACCGCCATCTGAATGTAAACCTCCCTCGTCATGCCAGTGCATGCGCATACCGCCATCTGAATGTAAACCTCCCTCGTCATGCCAGTGCATGCGCATACCGCCATCTGAATGTAAACCTATATCCACATCATCTAATCGCCCCAGTCTCGCTTTACTAATGAGCCTTAAGTTTCTGTCAGTAGCTCCAGAAGTGCTCATTGTAAACCTGATACTTAAATATCATAAATTTTTTACTACCCACAGGCAAAATTGCAGGGAAAAAAATAACAATAAGATGTTTATTTCTCTGTGTTGTGTTGAAAGATGAGTTCTTTTATCGGTGTTTGTTATGTGTTTCAGAGAGCGGGATAATTTGCGCGTTCATCCCAGACAGCCAACTCACGTCTAATGCATCATCCTCTGTCCAGACATAAAGCTAACTCATCCCATCAAACCACCATCCACCACTTAACACCCTCCCCCACCCCATCAAACCACCATCCACCACTTAACACCCTCCCCCACCCCATCAAATCGCCATCCACCACTAAACACCATCTACCCCCCCCGTCCCATCACTTCACCAGCAACCCCACCCCCACACACCACCCATCCCCTTCAACCAGCAACCACCAAACGTGTATGTATCCAGTCCTAACGGTTTATTGCGGTTTGTCCAATGCCAAGGTTGCACTGACCCGAACAAACGGTAGGCACGCACCCCGCTCTCACACAAAAGCTCACTGATAAAATTCTACCTGAGATAGAAGGCAGGTGGGGGGAAGGCAGAGATAATCTTCCTTTGAAGGAAAAGGTTAGGGGGAGGGGGTGGTGTGGTTAAATAAATTTTTTTTAAAAAATGCTTCCCCCCACCCCCCACCGCATCAAACTGTACGTGCATGTTTTTTGTTTTGTTTTGTGTTTGGTTTGCTTTGTGAATTGAATCTTTAAGAAAATCTCAGAGCTCAATGGTTATTTTACAGACTAGAATACACAGTTTTTTCTTCGAAAACTTGCCTCCAAAATTCAAGTGAGTCTTATACTCGAAATTATAACCAATGGTAAGAATGTATTATTTATAAAAATTGCTTAAAAAGTAAGTTGAGTCTTATAGTCCTAGAGGTCTTATAGTCCTTAGGTTTTGTAGTCCTTAGGTCTTATAGTCCTTTGTTCTTATAGTCCTTAGGTCTTATAGTCCTTAGGTCTTATAGTCCTTAGGTCTTATAGTCTTTAGGTCTTATAGTCTTTAGGTCTTATAGTTCTTAGGTTTTATAGTCTTAGGTCTTATAGTTCTTAGGTTTTATAGTCTTTAGGTCTTATAGTTCTTAGGTTTTATAGTCTTTAGGTCTTATAGTCTTTAGGTCTTATAGTTCTTATGTTTTATAGTCTTTAGGTCTTATAGTTCTTAGGTTTTATAGTCTTTAGGTCTTATAGTCTTTAGGTCTTATAGTTCTTAGGTTTTATAGTCTTAGGTCTTATAGTTCTTAGGTTTTATAGTCTTTAGGTCTTATAGTCTTTAGGTCTTATAGTTCTTAGGTTTTATAGTCTTAGGTCTTATAGTTCTTAGGTTGTGTAGTCTTTAGGTCTTATAGTCTTTAGGTCTTATAGTTCTTAGGTTTTATACTCTTTAGGTTTTATAGTCTTAGGTCTTATAGTCTTAGGTCTTATAGTCTCAGGTCTTATAGTCATTGGTCTTATAATCCTTAGGTCTTATAGTCCTTAGGTTTTATAGTCCTTTGTTCTTATAGTCCTTAGGTTTTATAGTCCGTAAAATACGGTACTTGATAGGCACAGAACAGATCACTTGACAAGTACATGTATTTCTTTCCTTGTCTCTGATAATCACAACTGGTTCTTAATAGTTCAGGCCGAGCAATGAGTGGAACTGAGCAATGAGTGTAGTCGAGCATGGAGTGCAGCCAAGCAATGAGTGTAGCCAAGCATGTAGTGTAGCTGAGCAATGAGAGTAGCCAAGGAATGAATGTAGCCAAGCAATGGGTGTAGCCGAGCATGGAGTGTAGCCAAGCAATGTGTGTAGCCAAGGAATGAATGTAGCCAAGCAATGGGTGTAGCCAAGGAATGAGTGTAGCAAAGCAATAAGTGTAGCTGAGCATTGAGTGTAGCCAAGCATGGAGTGTAGCTAAGCATGGAGTGTGGCCGTATTTATGGCATTTAAGTTAAGGGGTCAACTTCGCGCGGAGACAATGGATCTAAGCCATTAGTTCTCAGCCTGTGAATAGCAACCCCTTTTGGGGTCGAACGAACCTTTCCCAGGGGTGGCCTAAGACCACCTCTACAGTTATGAAGAAGCAACGAAAATAATTTTGTGGTTGTGGGGGGGGGGGGGGTCGACACAACATGAGGAGCTGTATTTAATGGTCGTGTCATTAGAAGTTTGAGAACCACTGATCTAAGCTTATCAAACCAAGCTCTGATTGAAAAAAAAAAGAAATTGGAACGGATGAGAAAAAACTAGAAAGTATTTTTGACAGCAATTGTGTTAGGCTGCGAGTATATTGTCAAGTACCCTGTTGGCGATTTACTTTTTAAAAAAAAATCGGATTGTTTGAGACACAGTATCAGCATTCAAGGCGTGTGCTAGCCGGGGCAACGCCCATGGAAGGAGCTGGATGATCCAGATCAAACGCAGCCCCCCTCCCCCTTCTCTCGTCGATTCTTGAGTGAGGCTTTATGCAAAGGCGGAGCATGGCATTAGAGTAGGTGGGGTGAAACCTGGTTTTGAATGTTTATTCAGTTTTCTTTTAGGGAACCGGGGAGGGGGAGTTTGGGTCGTTTCCATAAATAAATGCCTTTGATTAGGATCAGTCTTTGATTAGGATCAGTTTTTGATTAGGATCAGTTTTTGATTAGGATCAGTTTAGTTTCGTCGCTTCTTGGATTGATAAATGTCGCTTTTGTCAAAATACATTTTTTACTGGGACCTCCATAACAAAAAGTGGCAACCGTTGACCTTCTTTGGACTTAAAATTTGTGTGTTTCTTTTCTATATACAGAGGGACATGTTTCTTTGTTGTTTTACGATGGTTGCCTCTTTGAACGTTTTGGGTTGGATCCGCCGCTGCGAAAATGTATACGCCCCGAAAACCAGGTTCTGTAAAAAAAAAAAAAAAAAAAATGGGTCACCTGTGATTACACCGGCTCTTAACAAACAGGAAGTGGATGATTCCTTGCCCGATTGCGCAGAACGGACCAGGAAAATAATCAATGGAGGTACCAAAACATGGGGGAGACTACTCATAACACATTGGAAGCTGAGCACAGTTGTCTGCCGGTTGTTCCATTTTAATAAAGTAATCAAAAGATGGTGCGGTTTTTTTTGGACTGCAGGAGCGCAATTTTAACGATGATTTTAGCTACTCAGGGGATAGATAACGTAGCGCCCATTAGCTATTTTTAAAAAGGCTACACTTGATATATATATTATTGATATTTTCCTTGATATCAAGGTAAGCGGTGCCAAAGTTAAATCTGCCACGTACTGACTTCACATCCGCTTTCATTCAAGAATTTTCAGTTCGGCTTTCGTGACAACCAACAACTAACACATGGCTCGGACTCAACACAATAAAAAAAAAACTATTACTGTAGCTATTACTGCTGGGGTGCTTCTAGCGTTAAAAGAAATTAGACTAATATGATTATTAACGGAAAATAACAAAACGTATGTTGAATGAATTCAGTTATATGTGATTTTTTTTAAATGTCAAAAGAATCATCCCACGACGTCACGTCTATTTGTGTTACACGTCATGACGCCTATATGTGAGACACGCCATGACGCCTATATGTGAGACACGCCATGACGCCTATATGTGAGACACGTCATGACGCCTATAAGTGAGACACTACCGTCGGGAAATTTTCAGCTTCGTTCTATAAATAAAATACCTTGTTAGCGAAGGGAGATTCATGAGAAGAAAGTATCTAAAGATCATGAAATATTAGGATCTTTGTAAAAAAAAAAAATTTAGTTGTAACAAATAATAACGCTTTAAATTGTTGGGGTCAATTTGTGCTTTACAAAAAAAAAAAACTGTAAAGAACTGCTGGATTTGCTCCCACTTAACAAGAGTAATGAGGTAGAGGAAACACAAAAGGCTGAGAATCACTGACTGAAGCTATCAAGGTAATTGACGGAGAAGAAACTGCCGCCAACCTTGGCTGAGTTGTAAACAACAGCTGTGGCCGTGCAACCAGCTACACACTGACGTACGAGAAGTCACTCTCACGGTAAACAAGGGCGCACACACTCCACCCCATTAAATGTTGAAGAAGTTATCCCATTTATTTATGATCTATCGAAACAACACTTTTCCAATCAGTAACACCAGACTGCATACAACTCAACAAACTCGCTTAAGATAGATCTTAAATGGCCCTTCAGTTGTCGATGAATATCTCTTGCGGAAAGCCATGGGAAAAAAACAAACAAAACAGTAACAAAGAAACAAAAAAAAAAAAATAATAATTTAGAAACATACATACAACAAACGAACATACAACAAACGAACATACAAAAAAACGAACATACAACAAACAAACATATACAAACGAACATACAACAAGCGAAAATACAACAAACGAACATGCAACAAACAAACGTACAACAAACAAACATACAACAAAAGAACATACAACAAAAGAACATACAACAAACAAAAAAACATACAGCAAACATACAGCAAAAATACAACAAAGAAACATACAACAAACAAACATATAACTAACGAACATATAACAAACAAACATACAACAAACGAACTTATAACAGATAAACATACAACAAACGAACATATAACAGATAAACATACAACAAACAAACATACGACAAACGAACATATAACAGACAAACATACAACAAACAAACATACAACAAAAAACAACAACGCCACCATGAAGAAACCAATGATTAAATCCAATATTACGATTGCAAGCTTGTACTTTAACCATCGCCATACAACACACACCATTAGGATGGTGTTATAGACAGCTAATGAACGGCGAACACCATTACTGCAACAAATATACAATAAATCTTCATCGTCCCTAAAATACAACATTCTTCATCTCTAACATACAACAATCTCCGTCTCTATCATACAACTTTCTTCATCTCTAACATACAACAAAAAATGTGTCTCTAACATACAACATTCTTTATCTCTAACATGTCACAAATCTACATCTCCAGCATTCAACAACTCGCCTACCAGTTAAGCTCCACTCTCTACAAACTTGGAAAAACTCACCTACCATTGATCTCCGTGGCCCAGTTAAGCTCCAGTTAAGCTCCAGGCCTCAGATTTCCGAAATAAAAAAAAAAAATCGATCTTTGAAGAACGAATTAAAAAAAAAAAACCACGAAATTGACGAAAAAGAGAATCTCTTTGTAGAAAACTTCAATTTTTCTCTTTCACCTCCTGCATGGCATTGCCACATTGAGTACTGTCTCTCTATTCACTTATTCTAATTTAACAAACCGTAAGAGAAAATTTTATTGATGACGTCATTCTTGTGATATTCTCTAGAGAGCCTCGACCCCATCTTTTGTCCTCAAAGTCCTTTCATGGAAAAAAAAAATAATTTCAACACAAACTAACTTAACGTTAACTCTCGCTGCCGACTAGATCCAATCTTTTCGAAATGCACCGAAACACCTCTTCGCCTACATGTTGCCGTAATGTACCTCTGACTAAAACACCACTCCGCCTACATGTTGCTGGAGTGTACCTATGACTAAAAACGCAAACCTCCGCAGACAACGACCAGCTTACTAGCAACTCGACCCCCAGCGTCCCAAAGATCAGCTCAACAAGTAGCGATGCTGAGGAGTGCCAACATACAAGATGCAGACACCACTCGCTGCTCACCTGCACTCTATTGCGTGGTGGAATTCCCACCACTCACCCACACACTGACTGCTCACGCATTGAAGAAGAAGAAGAAGGGGAAAAAACAGAAAAAAAAATAAAAAAATACGGACTTTGTGTTCTAGGGTCGTGATGCACATGGTTGGCGCGCGCACGAAATAACTTCTGTTCTATACAACCACAGACGTTGCATCCCAGTCATCCCTTGAACATCTGTACCCCAGAGTATTTGTCGAATCGATCAGTCGATACAGATTTTGAATTCAGGGCAAGGTATTTGTCTCGAGAATTCAATGACTAACTCTTTCCCCCCCCCCAAAAAAAAAATTCTCTTAAAAAAAACCCTGTAAGCAATATCTTTTTTAATGAGTACTTGCAGCTTACATCTACTACAGGGGTTCCTAACAAGAGCGCCTACACCCTGGTGTGTGGGGGGGGGGGCAGTGTCAGGGGCGTTTAGGAAGAACAAGAACATGAGGTTTATTTATATTTATATTTTTGTAGTTACGGGACATATATGTCTTGAAATTGAGATCGTGGGCGGAAGAGGTTTTTTTTTTAATCTACAAGGGGTCTGGGGTGCAGTTTCATGGGGGGGGGGGGGCGTTACATACTAGGAAACGATCCTATTTTTTCACTGTTTTTTTTTGGGTGGGGGGTGGTTGTGTCACAAGCCCGGTAGTTGCCTGAAGCCCCGGTAATGCCTGAAGCCCCAGTAGTTGCCTGAAGCCCCGGTAGTTGCCTAAAGCCCTGGTAATGCCTGAAGCCCCGGTAGTTGCCTGAAGCCCGGTAGTTTCCTAAAGCCCCGGTAATGCCTGAAGCCCCAGTAGTTGCCTGAAGCCCCGGTAGTTGCCTGAAGCCCCGGTAGTTTCCTGAAGCCCCGGTAGTTGCCTGAAGCCCCCGTAGTTGCCTGAAGCCCCGGTAGTTGCCTGAAGCCTCGGTAGTTGCCTGTCCACCACAATTGTACGTACGTTTAACTAACCCATTTATTTTTTCAATCAAAAGGAGTGACATTCATCAAGTCTCATGTATTAGATGTTTTCATATGTGTATGTCGATGTCTCATGTAATAGATAGATGTTGTCGTATGTGTATGTCGATTCCACTCAAGGAAACGGAACAGTTGCTTTTGAAGTAAATCTCCAGGCCTTATTAAAAAGTTTACACATTAAAAAAATAATACATTTTAATGAAAAAGAAAAGATCTAAAAGTTGGGAATCTCTTGGCACATCGAACATCTCGCTGTACTAGATCAGATGTACTCCTTCTACTAGATCAGATGTACTCCCTCTACTAGATCAGATGTACTCCCTCTACTAGATCAGATGTACTCCCTCTACTAGATCAGATGTACTCCTTCTACTAGATCAGATGTACTCCTTCTACTAGATCAGATGTACTCCTTCTACTAGATCAGATGTACTCCTTCTACTAGATCAGATGTACTCCCTCTACTAGATCAGATGTACTCCCTCTACTAGATCAGATGTACTCCCTCTAGTAGATCAGATGTACTCCCTCTACTAGATCAGATGTACTCCCTCTACTAGATCAGATGTACTCCCTCTACTAGATCGGCCCTGTTAGCGAACTACAGATAGTCAACGTCTTTCCGTTTTTTTTGGAATGCTCATTCGCCTGGTTACCCAAAAAGGCTGGTTACATTAAGGCTGGTTACATTAAGGCTGGTTACCCAAAAAGGCTGGTTACATTAAGACTGGTTTCATTAAGGCTGGTTACATTAAGGCTGGTTACATTAAGGCTGGTTACATTAAGGCTGGTTACATTAAGACTGGTTACATTAAGGCTGGTTACATTAAGACTGGTTTCATTAAGGCTGGTTACATTAAGGCTGGTTACATTAAGGCTGGTTACATTAAGACTGGTTACATTAAGGCTGGTTACATTAAGGCTGGTTACATTAAGACTGGTTACATTAAGGCTGGTTACATTAAGGCTGGTTACATTAAGACTGGTTTCATTAAGACTGGTTACATTAAGCCTAGTAGCATCAAGGCTTACTACCGTATAGCAAACTTTAGCATTTGTATGATATCTATACCTGATATTCAATGATATTTAAGAAGGTGAATCATGTTAAGGGTAATTTGTGGAGGACTGCTTTCATGTTTTCACTACTCTGTATGTTATATTTCATATAGCGTGTTAAACAGACGGTATTCGAGGTAAAACGTCCATTATTACAAAATGACCTGATTTGTCTGTCAATTTAACATATACATAAACATATGTCGCTAGCTACTACGAGTCTCACATCTGATCACGCGACGACCGGACTTCATATCCCCCATAATGCAATCAGTTGCTTCGGGACTTCCTATCCCCCATAATAAATCAGTTGCCTCGGGACGTCCTACCCCCCCCCCCCCCAATGCATCAGTTGCCTCGGGACGTCTCATCCCCCACAATTCACCAGTTGCCTCGGGACTTCCTATCTCCCATAATGCACCAGTTGCCCCGGGACGACCGTTGCATCAATGACTATGAGGACGTCAACCGTCCGAATGATTGAATTAATAATTAGCCAGGCCGAGTGGATAATGAGTACGTTAAAACTGTGACGTCATGGTATACTCTGGCCAACATTGTGAAATACCGAAACTCCAAAAACGGCGGTTTAACATTTAAAAAAAAATACCTCTTAAATTAGCTACACCATAAAGAACTGAAGATATTAAATAAAGATAACATAAGGCGTAACTAAATAAGAATCCTGGAGTAATGGGGGCAGGGGAAGGAGTGGCGGGTCGTTTGTTGACTGAAAATCGAGCCAGCCAATGGCAACTCAGTTAAGGAATCCTTTAAGTTCCACAAATACAAACAACTTGACTGGATCCCCCCCCCCCCCCCTTTTTTTTTTATTGGAGAGATGACAAGTTCACTAACTCCAGCCCAGTCCCTTATTTCTCCAGAGAACGATTCACTCAGGGGGCAACAACTCTTGTGGCCATGTCTATGAGTACAAAGGGGAGCCTAACACCTAGTATTAGTTCAAGGGGAGCCCAAAAAATTATATGAGTACACGGGGGAGCCCAAAAAAATTAAATGAGTACACGGGGGAGCCCAAAAACTTGTGTGGTCATGCGTTTGAATACAAGGGTGAGCAAAACAACTCACATGAGTACAAGGATGAGCACAACAACTCACATGAATACAAGGATGAGCACAACAACTCACATGAGTACAAGGATGAGCACAACAACTCACATGAGTACAAGGATGAGCACAACAACTCACATGAGTACAAGGATGAGCACAACAACTCACATGAGTACAAGGATGAGCACAACAACTCACATGAGTACAAGGATGAGCCCAACAACTCACATGAGTACAAGTGGGATCCCAATCCACACACTCCACTCGGGGATATCCCATTGAGAAGGGTAAATTATAAAAACGATTTGTTCATTATTTTTATTTCGTTCGGGACAAAAAATATAATTCACCTTTATTGTTTCGTGATGCGGCTTTCAGGTGATAATCAGTGGCGTAACCCGAGGGTGTTTCGTGATGCGGCTTTCGGGTGATAATCAGTGGCGTAACCCGAGGGTGTTTCGTGATGCGGCTTTCATGTGATAATCAGTGGCGTGACCCGAGGGTGTTTCGTGATGCGGCTTTCAGGTGATAATCATTGGCGTAACCCGAGGGTGTTTCGTGATGCGGCTTTCGGGTGATAATCAGTGGCGTAACCCGAGGGTGTTTCGTGA
Source organism: Omphiscola glabra (assembly GCA_964017045.1). NCBI lineage: Eukaryota > Metazoa > Mollusca > Gastropoda > Lymnaeidae > Omphiscola > Omphiscola glabra. The sequence goes on from OZ024806.1 coordinate 21,799,370, forward strand.
TGCGGCTTTCAGGTGATAATCATTGGCGTAACCCGAGGGTGTTTCGTGATGCGGCTTTCATGTGATAATCAGTGGCGTAACCCGAGGGGTGTTTCGTGATGCAGCTTTCATGTGATAATCAGTGGCGTAACCCGAGGGGTGTTTCGTGATGCGGCTTTCATGTGATAATCAGTGGCGTAACCCGAGGGTGTTTCGTGATGCGGCTTTCATGTGATAATCAGTGGCGTAACCCGAGGGTGTTTCGTGATGCGGCTTTCATGTGATAATCACTGGCGTAACCCGAGGGTGTTTCGTGATGCTGCTTTCGGGTGATAATCAGTGGCGTAACCCGAGGGTGTTTCGTGATGCGGCTTTCAGGTGATAATCATTGGCGTAACCCAAGGTGTGCTATAACGTTTTAAAAGTTAAATATTTACCAAAAGATTGTTAGGCGGGGTGTGCCTAGGCCTTAGGTTTAAAAAATAATAATTGTCCGGGATGAGGGGGAGGCAGCGTATTGGTTTAAGCTAACGTCATGATACACCCAACTCAATATTGGGTTTAAAAATATTATCAAATTTACACTACTGCTATTTTTGTTTCAGATTAAGCTGAAAGAGGTGAGCCCTCACTCGCCTAGAACTAGAGGTGATGCATGCATGTAGGTGGACAGACGACGAATGTGGAGAAGTTCAAAGACGGTTAACCGATCTAAATTAGCACAACGCAACTGACATCATACCTGGCACCATCAAAGATAGAAATTGTGGTTTAAAATCACCGTTTTACAACCTTGAAGTTAAAGTCCAACTTTTGGTGTAGAATTCATCCTGGCACTGTCGTTACTTTCATAACAAAGAAAGGACAACTCCAATTTCAACACACTTAAAATTGCCGCCCGCCAAGCGGTAACCTCATCTATATCATTACGCAATCTCGCGCATGCGCACACGTAAACGCTCCAGATTCAAAAAAAAAAAAAAAAAAGAAAAAGAAAAGTGCACGGACCAACAAATTCATCCAGAATGCACTTAGCACATCCATCCCCGCTCTGCCACTAGCCGTCAAACAAACCCGACCAGACCCCCCCCCCCACCCCAACCAATCTCATTCCAACAGCCAGCTTTATCCCTAGAATCCCCATTTTACCCAAGAAATCCAGGATGTACATCTCTCCCCACCCCACCCCAATGGTGGACAGAGCTGAGTCGTATCCTATAGCTCATCAGAATCAAGTCCATTTCGTAGCGAATATCAACCCTCCACAAGTTCATGTCAACCCTCCACAAGTTCATGTCAACCCTCCACAAGTGCATGTCAACCCTCCACAAGTTCATATCAACCCCCCCCACAAGTTTATATCAACCATCCACAAGTTCATATCAACCCTACACAGGTTCATGTCAACCCTCCACAAGTTCATGTCAACCCTCCACAAGTTCATGTCAACCCTCCACAAGTTCATATCAACCTTCCACAAGTTCATATCAACCCTCCACAAGTTCATATCAACCCTCCACAAGTTCATGTCAACCCTCCACAAGTGCATGTCAACCCTCCATAAGTTCATGTCAACCTTCCACAAGTTCATATCAACCCTCCACAAGTTCATATTAACCCTCCACAAGTTCATATCAACCCTCCACAAGTTCATATCAACCATCCACAAGTTCATATCAACCATCCACAAGTTCATGTCAACCCTCCACAAGTTCCTATCAACCCTCCACAAGTTCATATCACCCCTTCACAAGTTCATATCAACCCTCCACAACTGCATGTCAACCCTCTACAAGTTCATATCAACCCTTCACAAGTTCATATCAACCCTTCACACGAGCATGTGACGTCTTGCACGATAACAATTTCGTTGAATTTATTGATGTCTTTCCTTCAATAGAACCGTTGTTTAACTAGAACTAAAACTGGAAAGTCTGGTCTCGGCATAAACGATTTAACTGTAATTTAAAAAAAAAATTAATTAATCAAACTGAGAGAAATTTGCTCAAAACTATAGGGGCCAGGATTAAAACAGATTCATAATTTATCTGAAAGAAAAATTATTGTTTTTAAAGCTTCCAATTCTCGCCCTTGTCCTCCCCTCGTTGCTCGTATAATTTGTGTTTGGTATCTCTCTCTCGTGGCCTCTCCCCATCCATTCACTCCTATTCCCTCAGTTGTGAAATTCAAAGATGGGGCACCTCGGATTGAGGCACGCAGATCTATCGGTCTTAGCGGCGTGTGGGACATAAATTTGTGGAATAAATCTTATTCCCCCCCCCCCCCCTCATTCACACACATACACACACAATCCTAAGACCGGCTAACCGGCAAAATTGAATACCTAAACAGAACGATGAGAATGTAATCTCCATAAACTGGCGGTGATATACCGGAAACTTGGCTTACCGCGTATTCCGCACCCCCCTCCCCCCACCCACCCCCCGCTCCCTTACGTAGGAATTGAATAATTTTTGGGTGAGCTATGCTCCCCACTTGCACTCTCTGTCTCTCCCCAGCCCTCGCGCCCCCCCCCCCCCTCCCGTACCGGTTAGGGTGCCACCATGTAATTAGTTTCTGTATGCAGTCATGTGAGCACTTTTTAGATCGTGATAAAATGTTTAATAAATGCTGAATACTTTTGTCAGTATTTGTTAAATGATCAGTTTTTATTATTATTATTTTGCTTATTATTATTATTATGAGTATTATTATTATTTTTTTGAAATTCTTTAGGGGCAACATTTTTTTTCCGATTCAAAAAAAAAAAAAATGAAAATAACAATTTGCACTGTTGTAAAACACATTCTATTTTTAAACATTAAGTGATGCGCTAGATATTTTCTTTTTTTCCTTTGGATCCGAAATTAGATTTTTTTTTTTTATAGTTAATACATGATTAGCCAAGGTCAAATCTATCGATTTCTCTTTTCTTTTTTTAAAATATTTTATTTTTGAAAAAAGATTTTTGGGATAAACTAACATCTAATTTTTTTTTTTAGACCATTCAATTAATCAAATAATGTTAACATTGAAATTATAATAAATTATATTGTTAACCAGATATAAAGAGGATGTGACTCTGATTTCCAAATCAACATATTTCTACAAATATAGAGTTTAAAGAAAGTTGTTGGGGAATGGGCGGGGGTGGGCGGGATATAATTCACGCATCTGTTCGAACATCGTGTAAAAGTTGTAACTAAACAGTAACATCTCTGTGTACGTCTTGTCCTCGGTTATTGTAAAACTGATATCGACCATAGTGAGTATTATGAAATGAAACAAACCTGTCGTTGTCACACGGTCCAGTCCATAATACACGAGGACTCATCCGTGGGTGCTCCTAGAATACATAATACTCCAATCTCCAATGCGCTGTCTGAACACACGGTGCCGCTCTACTCTATGACAACACGTCCTGACACATGACAGAGCCACTCACTGATAACACAGCCCCACGCACGTTGCCCGCTCGCTGACATGTCCAAGCACACGAGTGCCACTATTCAACAGTTTGTCGTGGCATTAGTCAGCCACCCACCCCTCCACTGGCGGGGCGTGAGTACGCCTGGCGCAACTGTCGGCGTAGCGGACGAGCAACAGGAAACCCCGCGCATGCAACTACCCGGCTCGGCCACCTCGCACCCACCAAGCTATAGCCCCCCCCCCTCCCCGGGCGTTTGTGTTTCATTCTTTCCTTCTTTCATTCATAGCTTGACAATTTACTCTCTCGCTCCCTCGCTCTTTCCTCGTCAGTGATGTACCACCATGCTCGCACGAGCCCCCGCTGAAGTCCGCGCTACCGTCGAAGTTTCCCTGGAATTTCCAACTGCTACACAGAGATGTTTCTGTGGCCACCTTCTTGGATTTTGTTTAGTTTACTTCAGGCGTGACTGCGAGGGACAACTACGCTCATACTCTCACATTCTCACACTCTCAAACTCTGAAATGTTCCACGGTCTTAGTTCAAAGATAAATACGTAATTATCTTTTAACTTCGTTTTAGAACTATTGATCAATAACAGTCAACACCACCAAGAACCTTTATGACATATGAGATTGTAATAAACAACACCACCAACAACCTTGATGACTTATTAGACTGTTATTAATTTTAGGCCCCCCCCCCCCCCCTCAAACACGCACACGTTTTTTCCCCTCTTCCTAAAATTCAAAACATAACATTTTTAATTACAAAATTCTAAGAACTTGCATTTTGATTCGGTGTTAAAATTTTTTATTCTTACTGTATAACTTATTTCCTGATGAGATCGTTACATGATATTTTAAGACATTGTATGATATTGTTTGATATTCTATGATATTCTATGATATTATAGGATATCATATGATATTACAAAATATCGTGTTTAAAAAATGAAATAAGCGAATTCATATTCGCAAACCAATCATCAATTGGTCACCATCATCAATTGGTCACAATCATCAATTGGTCACAATCATCAATTGGTCACAATCATCAATTTGTCACAATCATCAATTGGTCACAATCATCAATTGGTCACAATCATTTATGACTGATGTAAATATACGTGTAATGCAAAATGTCCATAGCTTTAAAAGATGTTTATTAAATTGCAACACCAGCACCACATTGACACACTGCCCCCACATCGCAACATTTACCCCACATTGCAACACTACTCACCACATTGCAATAATGCCTCCATATTTCAACACTGCCCCCACACTGCAACACTACCCCACATTGCAACACTTACCCCACATTGTAACACTGTCCCCCACATTGCAACATTGCCCCCCACATTGCAACACTACCCTAGAAATCATGTAGTCTACAACTTCCGTCTTGTTGTAGTTTACACCCGAGAGTGGTCCAAAAGTCAGATGACCAAGTGTCAGTCTCTGCTGCACCTGTCACATTCCTAGAGTGGTCCAAAAGTCAGATCACCAAGGGGCAGTCTCTGCTGCACCTGTCACATTCCGAGAGTGGTCCAAAAGTCAGATCACCAAGGGGCAGTCTCTGCTGCACCTGTCACATTCCGAGAGTGGTGCAAAAGACAGATCACCCATGTGTCAATCTCTGCTGCACGTGACACATTTAAACATCTTAACTTGAAGAACTAACGCTTTCCTGGTTTTATTTTTTAGAAGGGTTTGCGAGTTGCAACTCCTAGCTAGGCCTGTCTGATTCACAGTTTAACACCAACTCCTAGGCCTGTTTGATTCACAGTTTAACAATGACCCTGAAAACTGGAAATGCCTTTCTCCGGCCTTTCAAGTTTCCGGTGGTATTTATTTCGGACCTCTTATTAGCCCGCTTTGGTGCCTGAGGCTTTTTATAACTTTCTTGCAAACGTCCTTGCTAGCGTAGTTGCGGCCGCCCAATAGGTTGTGCAACTTGCCAGTTATTGCAGCGGGCCGATAGGTTGTGCAACCTACGAGTTATTTCGGCCGTCAAATAGCTTGTGAGACCTACCAGTTATTGCGGCCGGCCGATAGGTTGTGCAACCTACCAGTTTGTGTGGTTTGTGCACTGATGCCGTCCCCAATACAATTTTGGTTATTGGTAACACTATATGCTGCCTCCCTCGAGTTCTGTTACCACAAACCATTGGAAGATGGCAGTAGCACTGCGGGTTACGTATATGAGCTACAATAACATCGATGATAGAGAGATAAGTGCCTATAGTGGCCCTCACTTTCATCACGAGCATGGTCCGCCTCGACAGAGATGGGAAATAATGCATGCCTCTTCTGTTATTTCATACTACTTTCTCTCGATTCCTGTCTTGTTTTCTCTCGATCACTCTTCTTCGATCTACGTCCCAATTCTCCTAGAGGCGATGCACGATGGCTTTGCTTGCGTACTTGTTTGTTGGCTTGTTTGTTGGCTTGTTTGTTGGCTTGTTTGTTGGCTTGTTTGTTGGCTTGTTTGTTTCTTTGTTTACTTTAGCCCTTCGTTATTTCGCTGTCTCATTTCCCTTGATGAGAAATATAACACGCTTTTCCTTGATTTATTGTTCTTCTACTCTCTCTCTTTCTCTATCGCTTTCTCTATCTCTCTCTCTCTTCTTCCTATATCTTTCTCTTTTCTTGCTCTCTTTCTCTTCTTGTCCTCCCCCTCTCTCTCTCCCTTCCCCTCTCTCTCTCCATACCCATCTATCTCACTGGCTCTCTCTTTTCTTGCTCTCTCTTCTTGCCCCCCTCTCTCTCTCGCTCTCTCTCTGTCTCTCTCTCTCTCTTCTTCATATATCTTTCTCTTTTCTTGCTCTCTCTTCTTGCCCTCTCTCTCTCTCTTTCGCTCTCTCTCTCTCTTCTTCCTATATCTTTCTCTTTTCTTGCTCTCTCTCTCTTCTTGCCCTCCCCCTCTCTCTCTCCATCCCTCTCTCTCTCTCCCTACCCATCTATCTCACTGGCTCTCTCTTTTCTTGCTCTCTCTCTCCTTGCCCTCTCTCTCTCTCTCTCTCGCTCTCTCTTTCTCTCTCTCTCTTCTTCCTATATCTTTCTCTTTTATCGCTCTCTCTCTCTCTCTTCTTCCTATATCTTTCTCTTTTCTTGCTCTCCCTTCTTGCCCTCTCTCTCTCTCTCTCTTCTTTCTATATCTTTCTATTTTCTTGCTCTCTCTCTCTTCTTGCCCTCTCCCTCTCTCTCTCGCTCCTTCTCTCTCTCCCTACCCCTCTATCTCACTCGCTCTCTCTTTTCTTGCTCTCTTTCTTCTTGCTCTCTCTCTTCTTGCTCTCTCTCCCTCTCTCTTCTTGCTCTCTCTCTTATATCTTTCTTTCTCCCCTTCTTGCCCTCACTCTTTATTATTTTCTCACCCCCTCTCTCTTTATGTAAGTCTCATCCTCTCTCCTTTTAGTATCACTGGCTTGCATATCCTAATGTCTCTGTCTTTCCACAGACTCTCACTTCTACCTTTATCTCTAACTCCGTTCACATCTATTTGCTCTTTCCTCGTTTGTTCATATCGTATATGTCTGAACTACATTCTCTCTCTTTGTCTCCCGCTCCTCTTCTCTCCCTCTCTCTCTCTCCCTCCACCCCCTCCCTCTCTCTCTCTCTCGCTCTCTTTCTCTCGCTCTCTTTCTCTCGCTCTCTTTCTCTCGCTCTCTTTCTCTCGCTCTCTTTCTCTCGCTCTCTTTCTCTCGCTCTCTTTCTCTCGCTCTCTCTCTCTCGCTCTCTTTCTCTCGCTCTCTTTCTCTCGCTCTCTTTCTCTCGCTCTCTTTCTCTCGCTCTCTTTCTCTCGCTCTCTCTCTCTCGCTCTCTTTCTCTCGCTCTCTTTCTCTCGCTCTCTTTCTCTTGCTCTCTTTCTCTCGCTCTTTCTCTCGCTCTCTCTCTCTCGCTCTCTTTCTCTCGCTCTCTCTCTCTCTCGCTCTCTTTCTCTTGCTCTCTTTCTCTCGCTCTCTCTCTCGCTCTCTTTCTCTCGCTCTCTTTCTCTCGCTCTCTCTCTCTCGCTCTCTTTCTCTCCCTCTCTCTCTCGCTCTCTTTCTCTCGCTCTCTTTCTCTCGCTCTCTCTCTCTCGCTCTCTTTCTCTCGCTCTCTTTCTCTCGCTCTCTCTCTCTCTCTCTCCACCCCCCTCCCTCTCTCTCGCTCTCTTTCTCTCGCTCTCTTTCTCTCGCTCTCTCTCTCTCTCGCTCTCTTTCTCTCGCTCTCTTTCTCTCCCTCTCTCTGAGGTCACGTTGTATAATCGGCGTTGTCTATGGTCAAATCGTCAAATTAGCGTGGTCAATACTGGGTGGTAACTATCATCACAGGTCATTGGTCGCGTAAAAATAAGTGGTAGCTTTCATAGCAGGTCATGATTTGATGACACACCTCGCGAGATGATCAGTTTGGCACGCGACGGGGATAAATAATCAAATTGCAATCGTCGTTGAAGCCATTTATTCAACATATGTTTTACTTTAACGTAAAGACGACTCTCTGCAGTGCTCTTGAACAAGTCCAGAAAAAAATGGCGCTCATTTTAATTAATTACAGCTGATAAATTGGTCGTCTGATTTATTGGACACCGCCTGGATAGGATCACACGCTGACCGGAGGGTCAATCGATACATTCTATAGGTGACCGGTAGGTCCATACATTCTATAGCTGACCGGTGGGTCCATAGATTCTATAGGTGACCGGTGGGTCCATACATTCTATAGCTGACTGGTGGGTCCATACATACTATAGCTGAACGGTGGGTCAATACCTTATACATTTGTCTGTGCTGAGCGGATGTCCAAGAAATCCCAGTTGATTTGAAGGTCCACTATCTTGTTCGCGTGTTAAGGTCACTCAAACTACCATTCTGCTCAGCTATATTCAAACTCTATCACCAATAACTGGTTAGTATCACAGTGTTCTTACACTCCTACACTCTTACACCCCTATACTCATACACTCCTATACTCTTACACTCCTACTCCAGTCAAAGACGCCAACTCTCATTCCGTTTCGTAACTTAAACGTCTAGGTACATGGCTGAACGATCTTATTTGAAAAACACCACAATAGATAAAATTATTAAAAAATTTTTTTTTAATCTGGTATGGAAGTTGCTGAAATGTGCTAGACATCTTCGGGGCGTCCATTGTTGTGGGGATGAGGCTGCGATGTACAGTGGCGTAGGAAAAGGAGGGGGTTGCGTAGGTGGTTGTCCAGCCCGGTCGGGGCTTTTTTCTTTGTATTGAGGGGGGGGGGGTGGCGTTTTTGACCAACTGTATAGTTTTGTTGTGGAGAGGGGCGTCAAAAAAGCTTGGCTTGCCCCAGGCGGCACTAACCCTAGGTATAACTATTTTCATTAATTTAATTATAAATGAAATGTGAAACCCCAATTAGTTAATTAAAAATCTTGCTAACATATCAATAGAACATTATACTATAGCTTGCCCATACCATTTAGTAATACTCATGATTAAAAAAGATGACATAAAGATATAATCATTACGATATGAGAAAGACATCAAGAAAGGAATCAAGAAAGACATCAAGAAAGACACCAAGAAAGACATCAAGAAAGGCATCAAGGAAGACATCAAGAAAGACACCAAGAAAGACATCGAGAAAGGCATCAAGAAAGACACCAAGAAAGACATCAAGAAAGACACCAAGATAGACATCAAGAAAGACATCAAGAAAGACATCAAGAAAGACATCAAGAAAGACATCAAGAAAGACATCAATCATTTATCAAGAAAAAAAATCTCTTAATCAAATTTCCGTTGCCGTAAAAATGTCTCTACAACCCCGACCTTCCCAAAATTACCTAAATACTTTCACCTACTTTACATTCCCCACATACCCGCACCACAATTAAGTTACCAAACAACCCACTTTTGACAGATCTCCTAAACCCAACCACCAACCTCTTTATTCAAACCACAACCACCCTACCCATCCTCAACTCTCGCACATTATTAACCCTCCATTGACCCCCTCTAGTCCACCTGTCACTCCACGTGTCCACATCACCGTCTTTAACCCATCCATCTCGACACCCCACTGACCCTGCCGCCACCCCCTTCTTCGACCCTTCATCTCTCTACCCAGCCGTCAAAATCTACATCCCCGCCACCATGTCCTGGTGGCCACTTCAAGGTGCTTGATGTCCGCCCCTGACGTGCTTTAAGGAATCGATCCTGGATGGATGCCTATGAAATGACTTAACCACTGCTGAAATCTGGAGGAACATTGACCACGAGAAACGGCTCTAAACCGACGAGGTAAACCATCCATCGGGTCGTACAGGATATTTATGGACATGGG